>KK499778.1:1118087-1288151 GCA_000688715.1 Glossina pallidipes
ATCGTCCATCTATGCTACGTGCGAGTGTAAATGCATACATATTTTATATATATATATATATATATATATATATATATATATATATATATATATATATATATCTATTTACAAAGATATATATTATTTATATCGTATTATATGTGAGTGCGTATGTTCGTTGATGATTCTTTAGTTCCTTTTATAGTCAACAAAATTAAACACGTTGTTTAGGAATTTTTAGTTCAGTACTTTTCATTTGATTTTTATACATCTTACATTTTTTATATTCGTATACCCAACCCTATCACTGCCGCAGAAGGCATTCACTTCTCAGTAGATATCTGTAACACTGCGCGCTTAATGATTATACCGTTGACTTAAATTCAAAATGCCGATTCCTTATATAGGTTGCCATATGTTTCGATTCCTATAACATTTCTTAACAAGATGCCATTTAGCATAAGAATAGCATAAAAAAATTCTCCAATAAAACATTACACCTTCGACGCAACAGCGAAGATAACAAACACTCAAATACTTTAATCCATTTCACAAAAATCCATTACGGCTTCTATCAGCTTCTACTGTCAACCAATCAAATTATATGCACTCGTTTTATCATAGTAAGGTAGTAACGTTATCCCACATTGTGTTGCAATGAGCAAAATCAGGTGAAATGATGTCTCGTTCTGCTTGCTACTGCAGCTATTAAACGCAGATTTTCTCAATCGATAGCTTGGTTGATAATCTTTTATTTAAGAAGAGACGAAAAATATAAAAGATGCAATAATTATTCAGCTAATTAAAAAGGTGATTAAATGTACGTAACGTAGGTGTACTTAGAGCACGTATCGTTGATTTAAATATGTTGCCTATCGTGATGCTGTCTTAGAGAAATTTCGACAGAGATTTTTTTTGTGGCGACGTTTAAAGGGAGTCTTCTGCGGGAATTTTGGCGTCTGAACGCAAGCGCGTGGATAATTCATCAAAAAAATATGATAATAGGGGGGATGCCGTAAACGAAATTGGTAGGTAAAATTTCGTTGTGAGATTTTTGATTTCGACAATGACTCTACTTACCTCTACTCTTTCTTAAGAGGGTAGACCACTGAAATAGATTAAAAAGAGAGTTTTTTTTTAACAATCATTTTTTTATTATTTCTTTCTTCTACTCGTCGTCGACATTTTTAAGCTCGAAAGTGGCTCTTTTAACGCGTCTGCCAAAGAGAGAATCCCAAATTTTACATTTTACATGTTTCGAAATGATGAACAAGAAGATGGCAACAAGATGTTCAATTTCAAATCGCTCTCAGTAGTCGCTCTTCGTGTCCAACTGTGGAGCTACGCTAACGCATTTTCGTTCTAAAACCGCTTGAAATGAGCATAATCAGCACCTTCTGAAGAGATTTGTTTGAAACGAACAGGTACAACATTAATCTGCAACCTCCAGCAACTGTTCGTAGTAGTAGTATACAGGTGGCCTCTTCCGGGAAAGATACAAAATTTCAAGGAAAAAATTTCATGTCGGTAATACATTTTTTTCCAGAAATTCTATAAGGTCCAAAGCGTGTATTAAGCAATGAAAAAAGAAAGAATTGATTTTTTGAAAAACTTACATTGGTCGACCTCCTGAATCAACAAAAGCGCATAAAAAAACCAAACTTTATATTCTATTAAGTATATAATCGCAAATTTTAATGAACAAAAACGGACGGATCGACAGACAAAAGAACGCGCGTAACGCACATAGTGACATCAATTTCGTAATTCATTCACAATGTTCAGAACTATGAGGTACATATATAGTATATATATATATATATATATATATGTACATATATACCTGCCTTACGAAAATAAAACAAGCTTAATGTACCCATTGAAAAAAGGAAAGAAAAAAAAACCTCTTAGTTAGATGCAGTAACGCCAACTTCAACGCCAACGCCATGAGTTACACAAACCAGATATTCCAGATAATAGTAACCATTGAGATAATGATACAACAACAACGCTTTTACACTAATTCCGCTGTATTTGTCGTTAAATAAACAATATTTGATAAAAAAGAAACAAAAAAAAAAGAAATTTTTCTAAAATCATATCTAACTTAAAAATGCGTAAACGATTCTTTCACTCGTCAGAAAATTTTATTTAATGAAGTGATTCGATTTCTTCTTATCTATTCACTATTTCCAATGGAACTAAAATTGCTCGCAATATCATAGAAGAAGAAAATATGCGTTAATTCTTTTAAGTGTAGCGCTGATAAAAGGGTCGTACTTGTCTGTCCGTCCGCCCGTCCATCTTGTCTTCTTGTGTATAACGTACAAGTTGTAATTTTTCTCAAAATATTTTAGGGAAGTTCGATACATCGATGTCTCTTGATCCAAGAATGAACGATTTTGAAAATGGTTCAGATCGGACTACCTTTCCGATAACTTTCCTTATTTTAAAAAGCCCTTATATCAATAATTGTATCAAACGAAATGGTTTCGGGTACTTAATAATGGGTCGTGGCCCACTGTACTCCCTTAGTTGGTTTAAATAAGGATAAAGTAATTTATCAAATGTTATTTTGAAAATTTTCTAAAAATTTTTCAAGTTTTGAAAAAAAAAAAAACAAAAAATTACGTTTAGAAAATTAAATTTTTGGACCGTTTAAAATTTTATCCACGCCCACAATCATCGTTTCACGTCATTCTTAACTAGTTAAGAGATCAATATCGCCATCAAAAAACAACAAAAAAATTGGTTTTCTAACAAACCCAGAGCGGTACTATCGCTTAACCTATCTCAGCCCTGTGTTAGTTAATGTTAGGATTATTGATTCAATCATACCGAAAAAGGTGAGAGAAGTAAGTGAGCGCGACCAAGAAAAGGAGCGAGAAAGATGGGAAGTGAAAGCTGTAAAGGGTTTGCTTTAAAAATCATGTCTATGCGAGTTAAAAAAAAATATTATTCTTCTCAATGACTACATGAAAGTAAATTGAGTTGAAATAACTCCGGACATAAATGGTTGTGGATAACTAAAACTCACTGCGATGGCGAGTGCAGTATAGCTTAATAGTTTCTTTTTTAATTTTTATTTAGTTTTTTTTTTTTTTTTTTTTTTTTATTAACTCAGAAATTTTTTACACTACATTCGATTCTTATTTTTGTTCTTAAATTACGGAAATCGTATGTTTTGCCAAAGTGAAGCCAAGTGTTTTGTTTCTCTGGCAAACGGTCATTTTTGTCTTTTTTGTTTTCTTTTTTTTTTTTTTTTTTTTTTTTTTTTTTTTTTTATTAACTCATTGAAATAAAATATGATCGCAAAGACTGACTGAAATAATTCAAATAAATGCGAAAATTTTACAAAACTAAAACAAACTTACAAATACTTGAATCCATACACAAGAACGCAAAATTACAACAATTGCCGGTGTGTTGTTGTTGTTGTTGTTGTTGGCAATTTCCGGTCATTTATGTAGATATATACGGTCAAACGCTTATTAAAGTAAAGATGTACAATAAGCACATATACGTGCCCACATATGTATATATGGATGTATGTATGTATGGATGTATGTATGTATGTATGATTTTGTGCATGAATGCAGATAGTTTACTATGTTCAGTGTTTAGAATGTACGTACACATTGAACAAACACAATTTTGTTATTGTTGTGTTTGCTGTTGTGTGCTTAGCTTAACTACACAAAACGAATGTGTAGAATAAATTAAACGGCTTTGGTGAAAATTATAATAAATACAAAATACACAGATATGTTGTATATGAATATTTTCTTATTATTAATTTTACACACACACACACACACACACGCGCGCGCGCGCGCATACAAATGCACGCATTCATATGGAGACGTGGGTGTTTATGACCTCACTGAAGTAATACCAACAAAACAACAACAACAACAACGACAACAACAATGTTAACAGTATGCTTGTTGCTTCTTAATAGGAAAGGAATTCTGTTTATTTAAAGAAACGGTCAAGCGTTACTAAGTGTACGGTCGAAGAGGGAGCATAAGAAGAATACATTTACGCGAAACTCGTACAAATGCGATTGAGTGTAAAATGTGCGTTGGTGTCGCCGTTGTTTGTTCAAAGAAAATTTGATTTTATTATTTGTTTTTATGCTCATAACGATTTTTTTCTTCATTATTATTAAATTAAGCGTGCAATGTTTGTTTGTCGCTATATAACGCATTAAGTTATGTTACTTCCTGCGCATGTATTCTCTTGAAGAGTTCAGACCTCCTTTTTTCATTTCTACATAAAATGACTAAAGAAAGAAGAAAAAACAAGAAGAAGATGAAAAGCAGACCTTAGAGCAAAACTTAAATCGCAACTTTAAAAACAAGATAAGATATTGGTGATGTCCGTACTTCTTCTTCTCCTCTCTCTCTCTCTCTCACTCTCCCTCTTTCTCTTTCCCTTTCCCTCTCTCTTACCCTCTCTCTCTCTCTCTTTGTTTCTGCTATGCCGTTCCTGTGTGTGTGTGTGTGTGTGTGTGTGTGTGTGTGTGTACGCGAGTGTGCTTGCTCAGTAATTTCAGTATTCTTAGCACGTTTTTCAATGGCAGCAGCTAAACGTAAAAATATGTATTTCTCTTTTTGGGATTTCATTTATGATTTCGTTTGACTTGTATGCAAATGAGGCCTGCATTGTAAACAAATATGCATTATGGTTAATAATAAGTATTAAACGAATGGATGAATGAATGCTTAGCCTCGATTACCTTGTACAAGCAAATTATGCTTTAGATGCAATTACTGTAATATAATAATAAAAATGACGCTTTTTGTAGCAGCGTTTCTCAATCTCGAAAAAGAAGTTTTGGTAAGCTGCTTAAACTCTAATCAGAATGTATTAAGTCTATAAAGTTATTGTTCTACCACATCTGGCAGATGGACAGATGAACTTAGGTGCCTTCCTAGCCAGGCACGCATATATTTTATGGGTTTTTGAAACTTGCCTTTGGACGTTTCGTTTTGGCAAAAATATACAACTTTGATATGATATAATATTGCATAGCCATGGCCGATTTTTTCCATTCTTACAGGTATTACAGCATTACCCGTAGAGTACACAGGCTATTCTGTGTCGTGTCTGTTGTAAACATTCTCGCGGTCCCAAAAATTAAGCTATCGACTTCAAATTTGTCCGAAGCATTAGAAGTTCTTGCACGCAGGTTCATATTGAAAATGGGTAAAATCGGTCGAATGACATGGCTACAGTATCACGGAAAGTAAAGACACATGCGTTTTTTAAAAGGAATAAAAAATGGGTTTTTTGCTCATTACTCATAAACTATACAAAAATTTGAACGTATATTCTGTGGGTGATGCTGTGGTACTTCTACAAAAATGGAAAAAAAGTTTCCACGCCTAGTCCATTTTATAGTGTGCCGTTATTCAATTTTCTGTTTTTCAAAACCTTTGCAAGGCACAGTAGTAAACTTAAAAAACCCCATAAGGTATATAAATTCTTGGCCAGTTCCAAATTCGAAATGTACATACGCATGTCCTTCCGTTCCTCTGTCCGTCTGCGCAATCGTGTATTATCTGTAGCGAACAATCTCCCGTTCGCAAAAATTAATTTAAACTTGCAAAAGAATTTGACGAGGACGCGAAATTTTCAAAGAACACCCCCACATCACATCCATACGCCTATATAACAAAAACTTTGAACCCTTTCGCTTTCCGCGTTTTTCGTTTACTACTCATCTTTTATTCTGAACGTAGAAAAAATCGTTCGCGCCCACCCAATATTATAGGGTATAAGAATTTAGTTCTTCTTCTTTTTTTTTTTGAAGATCACTGTGAAGGGTGTAAAAGATTCTTCCACGACCGAATATAATTTTCTTACTTGTTTATTGATATGTAGAAAAAGAAATTTTTCAAAAATACTCACATGTTAAAGCTTCACGCGCATATGCACATACGCGCGCATTCAGTGCTTCTTATGTTTGAATTTTACATTTAAGTTCATTCAAACTTACTCAACTCAACTAATCATATGTCCTACTTTCGAAAACCATTTACTTGTTTCCTTATTGCTTTATAAATACGTTTACAATACTTATTCACATATGTGCGATATAATTCATAATAACCTGTGGGTGGCTAAGACAACGAAATTGAGATTGTTTAGCAGCGCCAGTAAGAGCAGCATTCAAAATTTTCGGTTAACATATAGCAGAGATTATGTAAACACAATCGTTGCTGATTGCATTTCTATGTCTAACCATTCATCCGCTAAACAGGAAAGGTAAAGCGCAGAAAGAAGTTAACAAGTTAGGTACGTTTTGACGCGAATCTCGTACACTCGTACCACCCGTCAGCCCATAGAGTTTTGGAATTAGATTCACTTCACTGAGGTATATGAACCAATGCCCCAGAAGGAATGCAACTGTTAACGTAAACGAATCTTAGCTTTTTACTCGTGATATGTCCGATCTTTATAATCCTTATTTCCGTATTTCTTGAGACAACGCCGACTTATTCCGAGGGTGCTCTCCCTTGTCTAATTGATTCCTTAATACTGCCGGTGCTTTAATTAATTCTGTTCAATATTTGATGGCGATAGAGAGCGGACGTAAGCTCGACATAAGGTAGCACAACGTTTTGTGACATTCACGGGACGAAGCACCCTCGTGCTCTCGTTTCTGGTTCCGAAATTATGCCTACCATTTAGGCATGGACTCGAAATAATGTTTCCCAAATTCCCAATTTTTGCTCAGACTCTCTTACATCAGTTTCTGCAGGAAAGAAGCTGTTGTTCAAATAAGCTACGACTGGTCAGGATTTTTCTCTTTTATCGCTTTTGTTGTTGCCGCTTCGAATTCGTAAGCGAAATCGTGAGAACTGAAATTTTTGGTGCTTTCATGTGTTTTGATCAGTGACACCAAGTCTTGAAAATGATAAAGCACTACCAAGTATCACTGTGCACAACGATTAAATTCGATAATTCTGACCTTCGTCTACATAAAATCTACATAAACCTACATAAAGTCTTCCACTTACTATAATTTTCAATTATTCAGTGTATACAGACTGTAATCATGGAACGTTCAAAATTGCATTTTCGACCTTCACTACTTGTTTTGTTCAATCTGCTGCCGAAGCCCACCAAGCACGTCCACAATTCTATTCTGATTATCGGTTTCGGTTTCAACGGTGATTTTGAGGTCAATAGCCAAGAACGGACTGGATGAGCAAAAAAGTTTGAAGTCATTGAAGCGCAAGACTTATTGGACGGGAACCCAGCTCAAACTGTAAAAAAAACTCTCAACCAACTTACTAGTTGATGAATCAACGGCTTTTAAGCCTTTTACAAGTTACGGGAAAGATTCAAAAGGAGAAAAATTCGCTACCATACGAATATAGCGCTTTCTGATTGCCACTTGCCCAGGTCGATGCAGCTTGACTGGGCTGGCATGCGATTTCGAAATGCTGACGAAGTAGGAAAATGAGTCGATGAGTCGATTGGGTCGCTGCCAAACCGATATCGTTCTTTCGTTATGGTATCGCCGTCTTGCCAGAAAGGTGGCAAAAGTTGTAGGCAATGACGGATAATATTTTGTTGAGTGAAAAAATGAACTGCGCGCACATATTTGTGGATGAATTTCGCAAATCAAGGGTACAAATGTATGCCATACGCACAACTTGATACTCGTATGTGGTTAGAAAAGTGAAACAATCTTCAAAATGTCAAAAACTTTCATACGCTCGGACTTGGCATTTTCATAGTAGCAAAGTCGCAGATAGAACTTCTGGTTAAGAATGGTCTCGATTAATTGTGACGCGTTGCACGCATACAATTAACTAACACAATACTTTGATTGACTAGTGGTGGCTGTTGACGATTCACGGCAAGGCGGACAATTTACTTAGTTGGTCTTTTCGAAAAATTGGCTTCGCATGTTAGGCAATATGTATGTAATAATAAAATGCATCTGCCAATCAAAGAAGAAATATTTATAGATATACACACACGCGCGCACATGCACATCTAATTCATTTATAATGCATATCGATGCTCTACTCGCAATCTAATGTTTAAATTATGAAATGCATATAGCATATGAGTTTATATGGAAGGGGAAGATTGTTGCTCTCGTGCCTACAACTGCATTGTGTAATGCCTTATATTTATGCTTCTTTTTGTTAATTTCATTTAAATGACGCAACCATATGGAAACTTTTATACCTTCGACGATCTTTCGTAATAACTAATGTGTTTATTACTGTTTTCAATTTTATGAATTGAATAGCGAGAGCAAAACATATTCTTCCTGTTTATGAATCATGAATTAAACTGATGTAGTGTATTATGCGCGATATGGCGACAACGACTCCAAATGCATCTATCTCTCTGAACTCAACTATATGTAGTATAGTGAACCGTTTCATTATCGTTAGTCATTTCTCGAGTTGTTGTGCAAAGAGAAGAAAAAGGATTTTCATCTCGCTGTTGCAAGGAGTGAAACCTGCTCCTACGTCTAGGTTTTCCGCCTTATTCCCACACATTATGTACGTACATAAGATCACCATTTTTTGCTTGATACCGATAAGCATCGAAAATTCGTTCAAAGCCATGGATAGTTTATTCCACTTGTTTTTGCCCAAGCATTTCAACACATTCATGCATGCATACATGTATAGACACAGAGCAAAGTAAACACACTTCATTTGTGTGCTGTTTATTGTTATAGGAAATTTCATTAAATTCATTGAAAAGTATTTTTTGAATAATTTTTTTTTTTTTCGATTTCATTGAAAAAATCAAAAACAACAAAAGCAAAAGCAACATACCCCACTTTCTAGTGGTGTACTATATGAGTGTTTATTACAATAAGCGAATGAGTCACAATATTTCATTTCACTGAACTTTGGATATGTGTCGACGAAAATGTTACATTTTTATAAACGATTTCTGTACAACAAGACAATGTTCGTAAACACCATGTAGATGATGCACATAATTAATAAGCAATAAAACAAGCGATGCAAAACTTGCGGAGGAGAAGGAAGGAATTCTTAAAAATAATATATTTTTACACACGTTTACTAACAAATGGAACAATGAATCGAGGTGAGGAAAACAAAGGTTAGACAAACTATATTCAGCTTGATCCTGGCACTTCAATGCTCATCTTCGGTCCTTATTTCAAAAAAAAATCGCAATAATTTATTCACAAAACTCGAACAAATTGAACGAATATATATATACATATATAAAAGTGGGCGGTTTCGTTCAATGAATCACTAAACACACGGGCAAACATTAATTAAATTCAGTTAACTAAACACATAATAAAAAAGTTAATCTCAGGGTAAATTTTGCACATCCATCTTCACTACTTTGATTTAGTCGTATTTATGATCGTCACTTATTCTTGGGTGTATAACCGTTAAGAAAATTAATACAAGAACAGAGCACTCTCGGCGCAATTTGCTTGGTCCAAGCTTTGAACCTACTCGCACACACACACATACGAATTTATAAAAAAAAAAAAAGTTCCCAACCAATACCCGACGGGAGGGAACCTTTCAGAATTTCGCGTAGTATAAAAGTAGTCCCGATATAAACCAATTGACCTCAATTAATAGGCAAAACACTTTGTCACTTCTCCGTACTGAGTAACTTAAGGTGGCTGATATCGAACGTTTGAAGCCCCGTAGACGATTGTAAGTTCTTCACTTTGTTATTATACCCTATATCACTTGTGGTACAAGGGTATATTAATTTCGTTTGGCTTTATACAACACTCCAACGGTCTTGAGATAGGCCCAACTTTTATTGCGCCAATCGATCTCAATCGATCAAAACCTGTCTGTCCGTCTGGCCGTTTTGTATTCTTGATTTTTATGTATAGGTCGCAATTTGCGGAGGTATTTTGATGAAGTTTAGTACACTGCCTTGTTTTATCAGAAGGCGAACGCTATCGAACATGGTTCAAGTCAAACTAGTTAAGTGGTTGACACTTTGCCACCTAACACTTTATTTGAAAAGATCGTATTAAGCGAAGTGGTGTAGGGCATTAAATAGTAGGCCGTTACCGATTATAACGTTTTTACTTGTTGTGTTTCCTTTTTTTAATTTTCATTTTTTTCTTTCTTTTTGATATAATTTTTACTTTTATACTTATGCTCAGTTTCTTACAAACCATTCATGATGATGATAATTAGTTGATTTAGCCATGTAGAACTAGCAATAATCCCCCCATTTCTTAAAAGAAAATTTACATGTTATCTCAAACTTAATTTGTACGAATTCTATACATATTCATAAAAAAAAAAAAAGTATTTTCTTTACATGACAGGCGTCGCATATAATGCCGTTCCAGATGTTTCCACTTCCAAGTCACACACCATTCTGCCATACACGACACGATTTGCAATCGTTATCGAAATGACAAACTTAACTATCTTGAGGACTAATCAGTCTCGAATCCTTAATATAAATCTAAGTGTACGTAGCGTCTTTGCATACTGCAAACGCGTAGATATTCAAGCGAAGAAAACTTCAGAGTTTGACAGTAATACATACTGTGCCCAAATGTCGCAATATGTAGCAAAATAGTAATAATGTTCTCGAAACGATCCTTTGGTCGGTGCCGAGCCGAGTTGATAAAAACTTATGATTTCATCGATTTTAGTGGAAATTGCCGACCAGGTCGAGGAACGTCTAACAAAGCATGATTGATTCTTGCACAGTCGTCCCTACGTCTACTTCATTTTACTTCCATCTATTTTTGTGTACTTCTATTTCGCTTCCGCCCGTCCGACGATAGAAAAGCGGTGAGATGTGACTACAACAAAAAGTTAAACGAAACACGAAAGAAAAACTATTTTTAATCGCATATGTTTTTTTTTTTTTTTATTACTAAAAAGTTCTGACCTCTTCGATGCGATTCAAAAATTTATTTGAAAAGATTACAACAGCGACCGTGGATATTAAATAATTCGAGTAAAATCGAATATAATCGAAGTTTTAATTTTTGTTGTTTTTTGTCGTTGTTGTTGTTTTTGGGTATAATAAGGCGGAAATAATTCAGAAAATGAAGAATCGCTTAATTACGAACGAGAGTACGACAGCAACGTAGACAACATTGCTTTATTATACAACTTTAGCCGCCTTTTCGAAATTCATTCATAAAATGGATTAAATTTCATGACTGATGATGATATACACAAACAAAGAGAAACTCAAAGCATGCAACGCGACGCATACACGGCACACAGTATATAATATATTGCACCGTTACTGTGCATAAAATATCTGTAATTATATAACTTAGCAAATCGGAAAGTAATATTAAGTATAGTAATTTAACGCATTACATACATAGCTGTACAAATCGTTGTAACTCGACGCTTGCGTTATAAGTTGAAAACTTTCTCATCTCAATACAATTTCAACAAAATTAAATTAATTAAATTATCAAATTTGTTCTTACAAAAAAAAAAAAAAAAAAAAAAAAAAAGAGAAAAGAGAAAAACAATTGAAAAACTGCGCTCTTCCATGATATTGATGATATTGAAAAAGGAAAACATCTGCAAATCAATCAATGGCGAAAACGATTGAAAATTCTTTTGAATACTACTCGTAACCGGCGAGCGTGTAAGTCTTTGTTTTTTTTTGTTGTTGTTGTTATACCGTTATTCAGTACAAAACGTAAAGACTATATCGGGCCCTCTGTAATCATAAAACTTTCGAAATGGAAAGTAAATTCAGGGCCCTCCACGCGAGGTGTACACATTCTTACTAAGGATGACAAACAAGAATGGCGTTGAACGCATCTCTCATTCTCTCTCCCTCTCTCCATTTCACTCTCTATCTCTCTCTTTCTCTCGGGAGCGCACTCAATTTCGTCCGTAAGCCCCGCTTCAGTTGAATTATCTGTAGATTAGGAGAAATCTACTGAAGCGAATCAAGTACTCGTTCGCAATTATCGGAAGAAGGTTAAAAATAGGGCTGCGTATGAACGTAAGCGAAAAGTAAAAACTGAAACGTTGCGAAATTAATTAAAAACATGATTTCATTAACAGTTAAACGAAGTGGTGTAGGGTCGGCGTTGCCCGTAATTGTTGCCATATATCGCGGGACGAATACGAAACACATCGTTACGAATAAATTGCATCGAACTGGATCGTTTCATAAATGTTTTTCGCAAACTTCTATAGGCGCACTACGAACTATGAATAAATCAATATGAATGAACTGAATAAGGATCGAATACCAAATCCAACATATAGTCACGCACATTATCACGGACAGAATACGAAAATACATTTATACCCATCGACCCAGCTATATAATCGTAATTGACCAGTGAACTACCATATTGTGCGATGTTTTCCAATGAAAGTTCTCCAGACATTCATTCACTACAATGCTACCCATAATTCTTTCTTCCCTACCCTCTGCGTCCTGATTGAAGCGCGATATAATACTAAAGATGATTTAGAACAGTAAAGATCGGAAAGTCACTTATGTAACGGTACTTTGTGAGATGATTTTTTTCTAAGCGATAAAAACGCAATTCAAATTTCGTCTTTCATTCTTAATTGCGGAAGTAAAGATGGACAAAACTAAATTAATTTTCATAAAGTAATTAGTTAAGAAAAGAAAAATTGTTTTTTTTTTTTGTTTTTGTTATATTAATATAATTACAGTTTATGATTTCGATGCATCACAACACATTTATATACTATATATATATATGTGTATGTGTATGTATATATTAAATTTGTGCATAAATTGTAGCTCATATTGTTTTATGCACGTATAGGCATGTGTATATATTTACCATATATATATACATATTGAACCGGAAGCCAACAATTTCCGTTTGTTTTACTTTGGTTGCGTTTGTCTTAATAAGAATCGAATTCTTTGGAAATCCCCATATAGTTTTCGTTTCATGATGTTGTGTGCAAATTTTATGCATGCGAAGGCAATTATGTAAATGAGTTCAAACTCCGCTGTCATACTTATATTACAAAGAAGCCAATATACGTATATCCATCCATTCATGCATTCGGTTCATAAATTCCTATGTGAGTGCATAAATCAGTGTAGATAACGGTTAAAGTACGAATCGATTACAAATGTATCAGTGATAGGAGAAGTTTTCATTGTGATTCATATATATATTGTGAACACTGTATGAGTGAGTCATCCACAGAAAAAGGTAACTAAACAGAGAAAAGGTCACTGAAAAGCTCCGCTTATGAATACAGATAATATAAACAAACGTACATATATATGTATATATAAATGTTTGTTACATATCCTAACGATAACTTCCGTTACTGACTACTACTCATAGAGAAGGACAACAACGCTTCAATTCATTGTTCACCATATGCGATGTTAGTCAGGAGGTGGTATGTTCACAACACATACATATTTCATGTGTATGCAAGAGTTCTCCACTTACAACACTCATCTGGTCTACGCCTATTACTAAGGGAGCAAGCAACTGCAAATTTTTCAGAGAAAAAAAAAGCTGCATGTTTTTTTATTTAATACATGCTTTGAATTCTCACGACAATCATGTGTGGAAAAATCTGGATTGAATCTGTGTGGAAAAAATTTCATTATGATAAAGATTTTTTTTTTTTTTTCAAATTTCAAGCTTCTTCCGAAAACCATATGCATGCTGGTGAGTTACAACTTCTCTAACCAACTTTCAAACAAAAACACGATAGCGTCCTTCCATCGAGACGACCGTTAAGTAGGGTAGACATGACGCTGAGACCGATTCGAAAGGTATCAATGCTTCTGCCAAGAAACTAAAATTTTACTATAGAGTTATCTATATTTTCTGGCCCTAGACATCGTCGGGGACAAAAATATTCGAAGGAAAAGAATAAGAACAACGACTTTCATGGTCTTTGAATTGCATAAAAGAAATAAAAAAAATTTATTGTTATGAAAAAATATATTTGTAATCAAATTTTCATAATTTGAAATACATTTTTCTCGAAACACAATTTTCCAAAGGATCATACGTAACTCCTAGAATTTACTATATAGCTTTTGATATTTCATTACAAAATTTGATATTTCATTACGAATTTTATAAGACAAAATGATGCAGCCCATGTACTAGAATAGTCGGCCTTTGCTGTTGTAATTTGCTTGACGATATACGAAAAACTTGTTCAGATCTTATTGCTTTCATACACGATTTCATAACTTCGTTTGCACCTTCGTAACAAAGTCCATGCAGATTGTGGTGCGAAAATTACTTTTTTAATCCGCGCAAGCGGCCCTTGAACGATCAAAGATACTGAATTACCCCAAAAAAAAAGAATATGCTTTGTATCCGATGAAATGGGAAACAGATAGCCCATTATGGGTCACACTATGCCACAGTTTGTTAGGGTGAGATGACGTTAAGGAATTAGAAAAGGCCTGAGACGTTGACCGGAAGAAGCGTTATTTGTCTACCGACCGTGTAAATGGCTTTACGACTTGGATGGAATGTTGTCTTCACTGTCTATAGTCGATTGCAAAAGTTACATCTTTGCACTTTCATAAACTTATCGGCTCTTGTAAATGCGACATAATCAAGCATATACCCAGATCCCGGAGGAATCCAAATATCTAGAATGGAGCATATAATATATATAATAGTTGATGGAAATCTCCCTACTTGATAAGTATATTAAAGTCATTCGACCTACGCTGCAGATTGAAGTGGTTCCGAAGTGTAAGCATTTGATTGCATTGTCAATCAAAATCATAGAAGAAAATTAAAAATTTACACTGTCGCTGTCTCTTGTCATTTTCTTCTTGTTTTCTTTCAAATTTTTGTTTCAAGTTGGCTGGAAAATGCATACGCTGGCATTGTTCTCTTACAATAAATGTGAACCGCAACGCATCACGTAACCGAATGTCGGATTAAATGACTAACTGACTGACTGTCTGACTAAATATGAGAGCAGGTATGATCTCAACAGTTAACCAGAATAGCGTAACATAAAGAAGCAAATAAATGAATGCAACATTTCACATCCGGTAATGTCATACGATGGAATTTTCGGTAAGACTTTACCACCTTCCAAGTGTATCGGAATGGGAAATGAGCGTAAATGATTCATGCGATATCACCAGTACTTTAAGTGCATGCTTTGAATAAAATAGATATTCATTTTACCTGAAAATAAATTTATCATTCATTTTCTTTACAGATGGCTTTTCCAGTTTTCGGCAAACATTTCCAGAATGGTGTGAAGACGATAGCCTGCAAAACAAAGAAATGGAATCTAGTCGCAATACACAAACAGACCAGTTAATGGGTTTAAGGTAATGCGAATCTTACTTGTACTCATCAATGTAAGCAAATATGCAAATATCAATCCCCATGCCATCTTGTAGCGGTATATGCAACACCTGCAACAATTTGCGATTTTATCCTCTTTTTTACTATACCAATCAATTTAGTTGTAATCATGCGCTAAATCGATATGCTGCCGTCTGTGCATGTGTCCGTCGGTCCCCGTCTATCTGTTTATGTATTTTTTGCGTTCAGCTTATCCGGCTGCAATGTTCGGGATCTCGACACGATTTGCCACGGATTGTATCGAACAATTTTTACAATCACTTTCAAAAATGACGAAAATTGGAACCATTTTTAATCAATGAACTTTCAAGTTTACTCAGAATTTCCAAATGAAATGGAGCAATAGTTTTTTCTCGCTCGCACCTCTATCTACATGCATATATATATATATATATGTAATTTGAGTGAGAGTCGCTTGATACTAAGCTTGAATACTATACTAATGTTTTAATTTTTGCGATTTTGAAAATTTCAATAATAGACAGAGCGACAGTCATTGCATTCAAATTTGAGAAGATTTGAATTCATATTATCTTGCACGTATGATGCTCTACGTATATTAGTCTAGTCTCTGGTAAACATAATAATGAATTTTAATCGTATTTATTATTATAGATCCCTTAGAATATCTACTCCTCATTCCGATTCCGCTTGTAGTAGTTCTGCAGAGTCATCCGACTGCGAGGGCTCGACACATCATAATTTCAATGAAGCTCCTGTAGAGATAATACCTGGACTGTTTTTGGGCAATGCCATGCATAGTTGTGATGCCAGAGCTTTGCAAAAATACAATATAAAAGTAACTGATATACCGTGCCTCGACTTTTGTACCGTTACTTATAATAATTCGTCTATTCTTTTAGTATATATTAAATGTAACCAAGGATCTTCCAAATGTCTTTGAAGCTTCGGGCGGCATACAATATTTGCAAATACCTATTACTGATCATTACTCTCAAGATTTAGCGATGCATTTTCCAGCTGCCATACAGTTCATTGGTAATGCTATAATTTTTTTTAATTTTTAAATTGCAAAAAAAAATTAACGCCACTCTTTTTCTTAATAGAAGAAGCTCGTTCCACAAATTCTGCCGTACTAGTTCATTGTTTGGCTGGTGTGTCCCGTTCTGTGACGGTTACTTTGGCCTATTTAATGCGAGCCTTAGATTTATGCCTGAACGATGCGTTCACTTTGGTACGTGACCGCAAACCGGATGTGTCTCCTAATTTTCATTTTATGCAGCAATTGCACTCGTTCGAACGTCAGCTGGGTTTGAATAGCAACGAATGCACGGAGATGGATGATAGTAGCATTGGCAGTGCGTCAACAACGCTTGCCAGTTCGCCGAAATCCGGTGTTAGCATGTCCTTAGGTTCGTCGCATTGTAATTCATCCAAATTCTCTTGTAATTGCATAGCAACTGATTGTAAGTGCATACCAACGCCCAATTATATCGCGCAATTAGCCAAAGCAGCTACCGGCATATCACCCGATTCGGGCATTGAGTTTGATCGATGGACACCTTCGGCGGATACCGGACTTAAATGAGAACAACTTGTAGGAAAAAGTTTTGTACTGCCTCCGAACAATAATGAGCCACCAATGGCTATAAATGCCGATAATGTGTCACCCGCTTCCACCAACTCTTCCTCAACTTCTACCAACACAACAGCTGAGGCCGTGTCGGTTATTGAGTTACATCATAGGAATGCAAAAACTACAGAAGAGTAATAATATTAATTAACTGGAAAGTTAGTACAAAACTTTTTTCTACTTGTACAAAACGAAATACATATATAAAATAAGAACTCTGTATCCCACCTTCATCATCGCAATACATATTTTTTGTCTCGCATAAGATCCCATATACATATACATATTTTCTACGTATAATATATATGTGCATATATATATATATATATATATATATATATATATATATATATATATATATATATATGTGTGTATATATCTATATATAATATATATAAATTATTAGTTCTGAAAAGTTAAAAATTCAAATCACTGGAAGATGAAAATGAAATGAAATTCTGATAATTGATAATTTTTAAATGTAAAGCAATAAAACGCATGTTTTACAATACAACGGGGTTTTGTATGTTTGTATGTCACTTATCTACTACGGCGTACAAAATAAAAGCACTTTTAAAACAATTGAATATTAACTCTATCAATAAAATTTGAACGTGAAATTGTTTATATAATATATAATATATAATATATAATATTATAAGTCTTTATATATTCAAGCATATATCTAATATAAATCATATTTATAGTGCGTACATAAATAGCAACTGAAATGTTTATATACTACTATTATGAAAGAATGAAAAATCTACGGAAATATTTTGCTAAAAATCCATAAGAAACAAAAACTTACAGAAAAGAAAAAAAAAAAGAAACAAAAACGAAAACAAAAACAAAAAAAAAAAAACAAATAAAAAACAAATCCCTTAAATCACACAAACAACTCAATTTCATTTTCAATAGAGACCAAACTAATAAAGAAAATAAGACCATAAACGTAAAGGTGACAAGTAAGAAAATTATATTCGGTTGTGATCGAATCTTTTATACCCATCAGCGTTATCTTAAAAAAAGCCTAGAAAAAAAAGGAAAATTCAAAAACGAATTTTTCATACTCCCTAATATTGGCGTAGGCGCGGCTGTTTTTTTCTATTTTTTTTAGAATAAAAGTAAAAATTTATATCGTATGTCTGTTGTAGTTTACGTATGAGTAACGAGTTTGAGTAAAAAACACGAAAAGCTAAGCTGATCTGAGTCTTTGTTGCATAGACATGTGGGTGTTGTAAGCGTATCCCATCTACTTGCTTTAACCGTTTCAAAATTCTTTCCCAAATTTGCAAACCAGAGTATGTTTTTCGCAGATATCGAACAGATGTATAGACGAACAGACAGATATGTTTAGTTATATTCCGAATTTGAAACTGATCAAGAATGTGTATACTTTATGAGGTTTTTGCAGCTTGCTTCTGGGCTTCACAAACTTTCCAACAATATAATTAAACTTTGGTACACTCTAATATTGACGTAGCCGTAGTCAATTTTTTTCATTTTTATACAGGTACTGTAGCATCGCTCATAGAGTATGTTTTCAAATTTTTATGGATTTATCTGTTGTCGTTCATGAGTAAAGAGCAAAAAACTATTTTTTCCTTTTAGAAAACAAAGGTTTCTTAGTTTACGTGCTACCGTAGACGTTTCCTTCGACCGATTTTTCCCATTTCCAATGTCAACCTGAGCGCAAGAACTTTCAATCCTCCTGCTTCGAGAGCGTCGCTTTTGTGATCGGGAAAATGTTTAACACAGACATAATGCAGGCGGACCGACGGACATGCTTAAATCGATTCAGAATTCGATGCTGATCAAAAATATATATGTATACTTTATGGGTCCTCTGAAGTTTTCTACTGGGTGTTCCAATCATTTTCCTTCGGCGATGGGTATAAAAATTATAAAGGAAAACATAAATTTAACTCTTGGATGACGGTATCTGTAACTTGATAAGTTCGATAAATGTACCACCAAAACAACTGAGGAAGCGATGTTTGCCTGAGGGTGAATAAATATATCACCGACTGATATATATGTATATTGATTTTCAAATTGTGGAACGATCACAACGCTAAACAGACATTACGTAAAGAAAGAATCAGTAACAATATGGAAAACGCTGGAGAGTTGGTGAAACTTTTCTATGAAAATATGAGGACTTCTTCTGAAAGTTTATTCATTCATTTTTGACAAAAAAAAGCATAATGAGAAAATGTCATCATCTCAACTCAAAGTACTTTAAAGGCCACGAAGTTTGAATCGCATTCTTTTCTTAAGTTACTGACGCAGGGATATATTAAGTTTGTATATATGTATGCAACACCGGAAAGGACTTGAGATAGATTTGCCTTTTACTATACCGATCGATTCAGAATCACTTTCTGTCTGTCCCTCTTGGTTTCTTGTGCTCAACGCTCAAATCATAATATTTAAGATATTTGATGACGTTTGGTGCACTGACATGCTTTGGCCAAAGGACAAACGCTATTGAAAATGATTCGGGTCGGATAACTTTTTCGGCTACTACGCATATAACGACTTATTTTAAAAAATCATTATCTGGCTAACTATAGGATGGTGTACGGTATTTAATGGTAAGCCGTGGTCCACTACAATGTTCTTACTTGTTTTGAAGCGCAACGAAATTTTGCAAATCACCTTTAGACATTTTCGCTTACGTCACTCATCCTGCGCACGACCCAACATTCATTCTAGTGAAAATCGAGAAATTCGAAAATTTTCAAAGCCACACAAAAGTCGAGTAATCAACAATGCTTTAATATTGAATTGCTACAGTCGTCGAGGACTAGTCTGAATCGATTAAAGTCTTAATTTGGTCGATTTGATGAATAGTGACGGCTCGACTATAGCGATGAGTCATACATCCTCTACACCGACAACTACCGGTATACGCTGCTTATGTTTTTATAAGTCTTTGGCATATTTTCACCCTTTGGAAAATGAAAAAGCGAAATTTATCAAAAACCCATAGTCTCCATGTTTCTTCTCTATAGTAAGTGGCTCTATAGTAAGGCTTTTTCCTTGAAGTTGAAAAGAATGTACAAAAGTTTAATTTTCTATGAAACATTCATTGATTTTGTTACACGGAATGCAAGAGCATTTTGCAAATGGAAATGTTTTCACATATTTATTAACTCATATGCATTGCTTACGTTGAAGGTATGAATTTGACCAAAACATAAACAGTCGTGAATATAAAATAAAATAAATAATAATAATAATAATAAATAAAATTTATATATTCATATAAGAGACAGAGACCGAACAGAATGGAACACTAATTCTGATTCGATCTGCTTTATCGTAGGTTTTTTAATTAAATGCATCTTCAAAGTCAGCGCATAAATGTGTTCCAAGACCATCCTTTTCGATTATTGCGAACTGTTCAATAAAAACAATTTCACGAATCTAACTGAAAAGCTAATAAATTCTCCAGTGATGGGTATAAAAAAATTACACGCTTACAAAATTTTTCACGTAAAAATGTTGTATTCGTGCAATGTTAATATCAGGGCGTTTTAAAATATAAAAAAAAAAAAGAAAAAAGAAGGCTGTGTAACATATAAAAGAACAAACTTACCATAGAAACCTATAAAAAAACTAAAGAAAGTTGACCTTAATGGTCAATCAAGAATTTTTTATGAAATTAAGCTCACAAATAACACAAACAAAGATAATTAATTAATTAAATGCAAAAAGAAAGAAAATTTAATATTTATAACTGAAATAGATTTACATTCACTTTAAACAAAATGTTGAATTGACGCAAGAAATTAGTTTTCATTTATCATTATCATGGCGCAGACAACGGCATTTGAGTCGAAGATGAAGAGCTCGCTACATTCAGGCGGTCTCGAAATTGTTCAATACTCACTCACAACCGGTCGCCTTTTTCTTAAAAGGTCGTGTAGTCACTTTCCCTGCGTGAGCATCTCTCAAGCCGTGACTTTTCCCTCTCGAAATTTACGTACGCACACATACGCAGTATATGCAGCGGCATGAAACAACATGAAACGGAGTTTTGAATAAAAATTGCGAAGCTTTGAGTACTCGAGTCGAGTTCTGCGCCAAAAAAAAGCTCCCCACCCTCCGCAGCGTAGCAGCGTTACTTGAGATGAATAATGGCCGCGTAACGACCTCCAAAGCGCAAATAATCGTGATGAAGACTAGGCGAGACATTAATCTGGTTATCCATGGCATGCGTAAACGCGTGTTCGCATACAGTACAAACACTTTACAAACCCAACATATGAGTAAAGAGGCGGCGCGGCGCATACTTGTAAGAGAGCACAGTCTAGTTTTTCAATTATCATCTTGACCCCTGCATATATGATGTATTGAATAAATACTTCTTATGATCTTATTGTAAATAGGGCATATCCAAGCCTGCCACGTAAGCAGAGTCGTTTGTATGCATTATTCTCTCGAAGCAAAATTCAGAAAACTAACCTATTCGATTATCTTGCTTAGTATCAATCCAGCCAGCAATGCGAATTGCTTTTGCCGACCGATGAAGAGTATTTATCGAAAATTAAAGTAAATAAAACCATAACAACTAATAACATAAGCGGATATATGAATTTTTTGAATTTTCTCACTTTGAAAGATGCGTAAAACGTTCAAAAAAGACATAGAACATAGACCTCGAACCAAATCGAAAATAAAGTGAGGACACAATTTCTCACTTTCGAATTATATCATTGATTAGTAATTAATTAGTTTTCTAAATGGTGAACACGAATATAATTTACTCATCATAATAATAACTTAGTCTTAGAGAGATATGCGAACCAGATACTCTCCTAATATAAGTTTTAGCTGCCAAGCAAACGTTTTATGTAAGTAGCTTTTTTTTGTTTATCTACTACAAATTTACTAATAGAATGTAGAAATTTCCCATTTACTTTAAAAACAATTGTTAAAATGATTCTTTATATATTGCATATTTAATGAAAAATCATTTTCTCCGCGAAAATATCATACCGAAGAGGTTTTCTTCCCGTCAATGAATGCTCTTTACATACTTAAGAGAATTGAATTCATTTTGCAGTTATAACCTTTTATCTCTACTATGCCCGCCTTTCTTCCTCGTTTTGATAGGCTACCCCACTTGCTGTACAGGGTATATTAAGTTTGTCGGGACGGTTGTAATATCCAGAAGGACTTAAGATAGGCGACACACCTTTTATTATAAGCTTATTTATACGCCCGTCTGTCTGTCTATCTGTCTTGTTTTCTTGTGTTCAACCTACGGGCCGTAATTTTCGAGATATTTTGATGAAATTTGATGCACTAACAAGTTTTGGCCCAAGAACATCATTAAAAATTGTTCAGATTGAAACATTTGGTCAACACCTCCTCACATAACGACTTATTTCGGCATTCTAAATTGGCGTGAAAACGATGGATCGGATGGAGCAATTTTTTTAATTCTTTCCCATATAGCCGTTCCTACGGTAATTGAACTTTTATATCGTAAAAAGATCTAATTTATAATAATAATTGGATATAAAAATTTGCCTTACTGAGTTTGGACCGCGTAGCTTTATTTTTTGGATCCCAACGTACATAAGGCTTCTAATGAAAAATAAATTCTTATCTTTCGAAAATGTGTAATTTTTAATATTTTATAATGAGAATTTGGCCTTAATAAAACAACCGTAGAGAAAATTGGATGACATAGATCAATTCTTTTCAGACCGCCACTACATATGAAAGCAAACCTACTTCTTGTGGGTAGCCTTGTCCGACTACAGCATTCCTATTTGTTAATTTTTATGATTGCAAGTTGGACAATATTTGAGATGACTTTCATTAATCTTCGTATCGAAAATAACATCTTAAGGCAAATAAGAAGATTATGGTCACATATAAAAATGTCGACAAAATTTTTATCACACTGTAAGTGCATTAAGTTCGCGTCTAGACTTTTAATTTTTTTTTTCTAACTCTGCAATCAATATGAAATTCTAGTTTATATAAGAAAAGTAAGTAACATACATAAACGAAGTATAGAATGAACACCTTTTGCACTTGGAATGGATTCAAAATTTATTTTTGTCGATATTTAGATCAAAACAAAAATCTCATCGAATTTTACGGAATATAAGCAGACATTGCGAAATCGCTATTTTTTATTGTTTATTAATACGAACAGGCTGAAGGTTCCATCGTAATTTTAAGGCAAAAATATTTCGATCAAATACGATCGAATTTTCCATTGCTGTTAACATAATGAAATAATAATAAAACCCAATTTTTACCAATTATTCAAAAAAATTAAAGGACCGAATTGAATAATAAAGTCACAGTGCATTTCCTCTGCACTTGCTATGTTACATAGTTGATTATTGTACGGCTATGCTACATATTCGTTCTTAGCTAATTCTTCCGCTCGCAAAGGTTTTATTGGAAAAGGAAATCTCCAATCAAATCGAATTTGAAACATTTCAAACATCCGCACGCACTCAGCTCCAAATGAAAGAACGACATGAGGCGACTCAATTGCTTTCTTCGTATAAATTAAGACTTTTTGTTTTTTTTTTTTTATTATTTCAAATATAAAATTATGAAAACTTGATAAATAAAGAATATATTTAACTTTTTTCTAATTTTAACTTTATTTACCGATATAACTTGATATACGATATACAATTTTAAATTGTCATAGTTTGCAGTAAATAGGTTGAATTCGCAATTCTTATACACGCGTACAAATAACTTATAAAAGTATTGAACACACAAAATATATTGCTTAGAGTTGATATAGAGTAACAATTAAGAGTGTTACTAAAGTATATTAAGAAAATATATAGCAACCAATGTAAAATCAAAGGAAAAATTATCGTAAAGCAACTAATTAAATACTATTTTTTAATACGCCAAAAAAAAAAAACACTTTCTAATAAATAAATAATTTTTGTTACATTTTTTAAACGTAAATGCTCTCTAAACATAATATTACTTTTGACGATCGATTAAATTATTGTCTTTTGCATATGTATTTGTTATGCAGTAGTCTTCATTTACAAGCCCTTGTTGAAGTAAACCTTTTCTGGTACTTTGCCTTTATTTCTTTCTACCATTTCCTCATACAATGTCGGTTCAAAACGCTTCATAGTCGAAGTTTTCAGAGAACTAAAAAGAAAAAGGGCAAATTTCGAGCAATCACGTATATTACGCACATTCATATTTATATATTTACCATATCTGAGGAAATAGCGCGCACGCAGTTGGTACCATGAATAACAAGCTACGAAAAGAAAGAAAAAAACCCAATGCATATGATCTTCAAAGCTAAGACTTTATAAAATAATATTATTTATTTCAACTTACAAACATCCCACCATACCAGTTTGTACGGACGCATCTAGCAATTTCATACTTTTGTAGGCCGGATATGCCTTTTCGATTTTCTCCATAAGTATAGGCAGCAGTAACATACCTGGTGCGCACATGGTTATACGAGACATTACCACCTGGCTTATACCTTTCACAGCTGCCAGGCGACTTCGGCCTACGGCATTGCCGTTTTCATCAGTCACTTCTATGCCTTTAGCAATTTCGTTCTGCCTCATTAACGGTATATTAACGCAATTGGCTACAGCCACTGCCGCGAAAGGTACATAACGCTATAAATTTTGTAAAAGGTTTTTATTTACTATAACGATCAAAGCATAAAGATGTCAGAGTGAACCTGGAAAATGGGAGGAGCCCTTTTGGTCCAATAACTTTTACAGCCTAAGGCCGCTACGAGAGCTGAAGATGTAGCCGAAACATAAGCTACGCCTAGTTGAGTGACGGAAGTAGGCGAATTAGCATTACGATTCGTATAATTAACCAGAGCGTTAAACGACTGATTTATAAATTGACAGAGGAAAATCTCAGGCACAGTACGATAAAAAGCCAACATAGCTCCAGTGATTATCATACCGCCGGGCATCTTTAAATAGAAATATTTCTTAATGTGATAACAGAACATGTGATTCAAAGCATTTTTGGCGATAATTCAAATTGAAAGCATCATGCTGCCACGCGACTTGCAGTTCCCTCAATTTACTTAAGTTGTTTCAATTGTACGATTTAAAAATAAATATGTTAAGTAAGAGCATACCATTCTGTACATACACAAATATACAAAAAGCATACCTGAAAGCTCATACGTCCGGCAAAATTTTGCAGCTCACCGGAATCAGGATGAAAGGCTGAACTATACAACTTCATGGCATATTTGACTTGATCCGATGTAGTACCGGGCGGTTCTTGGCCTTTGCGATATTGCTCTACCAATGTTTTAGCTTGACGCAATTTATCATCGGACAAAATGCAAGTGCGTGGATCGCTCATCCAAGCAAAATGCTGAAAACGTCCTACAAAGGTATTAACATCATACAAGGGTTTGTCCACATCAATGCGACCTGAAAACTAGAATAATCAGGGGCAACATTTCTTACAAAGTGCTTTTCCCGACTTACTCATATTTTATCAATTTTACAGCGAACAATTGCTCACTTTGTAAGACAAACCAATATTACGTAAGTACTTCAATACCTTATCGGAAATATACTTCAAAATACGCCAAGACGTTCAGCTTAGTTTCTAAAACCAAAGCAGTCAGAAGTCAATTGCCTGCAATTAAAGCGAAAATAATTTACACATAATTCAATTTGAACAGTTATTCACAACGGTACTGTAGTAAAAGAATATATATTATAATACTTTAGCATAATCGATGCACACATCCAATCACCTCCCTTACACATAATTAGGGCTTTGGGTTCTTTTCGTCTCACTTCTCAAGTCAAATTTTAATTTATTTTTATTGTAAAAATAAATTTACCATTTACTTACCTTCCGTTTACCGTAGTTTTCAGCCTTTTCCGGTATAACAATTTATATAAATTAAGCGCATTCGATCATTCATTCCGTTTGGGGTTTTTACGCATGTCAAGTGCAACTAACAGAGACAGAGTTGTATTCATTGCCGCAATTTCTAGGAAATGCTTATACAATTCATTTCTTTATTTTTTTAAAAATGACACCTGATTAGTCAGGAGCGTATCGATTCGTATCGTTCTAAAATGTGTCATATATATATTACAAGAAATTTTATATTGAAAGTCCATAGTTTTGTTTATTGCCCTGTTGTTGAGAAATCACAACAAATGAATCTAAACTCTCATATATTTCCTTCTGATATTTTTCACGATTTTTCAAACTGTCGCCCTCTATTTTTTACTTTTGTTTCTATGAATAACCACTATCTTGAGTATTGGCTTTTTTTTGCAAAGGTGTTCGACAAGTTCTTTTAACTTTAGATTATTATTCAGAGATAATTTTAATGCATAAGCCATAAACCCGATAACGATTCTCGCAGAGGGAAAATTTGATATAAATGTTTATTAAAATTTTATGCAAAAGTGGATTTGCTAATGTATAAAGCTGCAGTAAAACTCTTACTCTTAATTTAGTCATCTGGTCACCACGTTGCGCTTATATGAAAATATGAGAATTATATTTTAAGCCACAGCTGTTGTTGACATTTTATCTTCATACTTGTATTTGTTTTTCATGTTTGTTCATGTTTGTTCATGTTTTTTGTTTAAATCAATTTCGCAAATATAATGCTAAAAGTCAAAGTGCAGTTCAATTTAATTAAATAGAATTCCAACTTTTAAAATTTAATAAAATATTATTTAGAAAAGTAAATCAAATGTGAACAATAGTCGGAGAACTCTCGCAATCTCTTTCCAACTACGCAACAAAAACTGAACCAATCGAAACGAACTCTAATAAAAATTGAACCAGTCAAAAGGAGCCTTCGAATTGATAACGAAAACTGAACCAGTCAAAACAAACCCTCGGATTGATAACAAAAATTTATCTTAATTTACGGGAGAGGAGGAAGGAAGATATATATACATATTAATTATTTAAAGCAAAAGTTTAAAAAAGAAAAGAAAAGGAAAAAACCAGCTTAACAACGGCCAACAACTACAAATACATTCAAAATAGCCAATTATTGATAAATAGCCAAGAAAATGGTTAATTTTAGAAATTTTCCTAATTTCATATTCGTATGGATTTGCTGTTGTATAGAACCCTTAATATGTTGTCAAGGCACGACTCAATGCAATATATTGGCAGTGCTACCGAGCGTGTGGAAATCTCATTATCTATTCGGACGTCATTTAATGCGACAATTAATAGAACAAAGGAATTGCACTGTTACGATAATAAGTGCATATAGCACAAAAGATACAATAAAGGAAGAATACAAACAAAATGGTAAACTGCAAGAAATCTTGGTGGAGGGATTATTAAATAATTGGTTGGAAATGGGCATGAGTTTCGATATTGATAAAATACGCGAGAAATCGATATTGGAACGTTTTACACGACTAATGTATGCAAGCACCAGTAATATAGATTTGTTGCTGTCCGACGAAGAAGTACATAAAATGCTAAAGAAAAAAGAAAAATTCAATTTACTTATAGTAGACTTGTTTTTAAGCGATGCTTTACTGGGGTAAATATATATATATGTATATACCTGTACATGTATACATGTGCGTGTATACTATTTATTTAATTTAATTACCTTTTTCTAGTTTGGCTTTCTATTACAAAGTGCCTGTGGTGGTTATAAGTCCTAGTGGTTCTAATACTTGGTTACATCAAATTTTCGGTAATCCTCAGAATGCTGCTTTAGACCCAAGCAGTTTTTTACCTTATTCAGAGAATATGCACATTTGGCAGCGTTGCTTAAATACATTGATGGCTGTTTTTGAAAAATTAACATACAGTTTTTTTCATATGATAGCGCAGCAAGTAGTCTATGAAAAATACTTTGAACCCTTTTGCAGAGAGTTGCCGCATTCAAAAGATCTCACTGAAAACTTATCGATGGCTTTGATAAATACACATCCCATATTACAGTATCCACGAGCTCATTTACCGAATATGTTAAACATAGCAGGAGTACACATAAAAAGTGATAAAGATCTATATTTACCAGAGGTAAAATAATAATCAATTATTGCGTTATTTACTTTCAAATAATTTATTTGTTAGATTTTAAAAGATTTCATTGACGGGGCTCCCGAAGGCGTAATATATATGAGTTTAGGGGCGAATGTTTATGGTTTCCCAATAGAAAAATTTGACGTTTTTCTTCATGTTTTCGAAGCACTGCCCGAACTGCGTTTCATTATTAAATATGAGGCGGAAGAGCCTATGCTTTTAACAAAGAATACAACATCACAGCTATTAATACATCACTGGTGGCCACAACAAGCCATATTAGGTAATTGAAAGGAGGAAACAAACATTAATGATGAGTCATAAGATAAAATAAAAACATTTTATTTTTCAGCTCATAAAAATGTTAAATTATTTATAAGCACTTGTGGTATAATGAGTAGCGTGGAGGCCATACATTTTTTAAAGCCAATATTGGCTGTACCTATAATGCCGGAGCAACATGTTCTTGCCAACAGATTAAAAAATCAGGGTGCAGCATCTCTACTTGTTTACGAGGAAATTGCCTACAATCAATTACTTATCCTTATAAAAGAGATATTGACAAATATCAGTAATTATCAAGAGAATTTAAAGCGTTTAAAACATCTCCTACTGGCGGACATAAATGGTATTAGTAGTATTGAACGGACACTGAATGCAATTGATTTGATTTTAGATACTCAAGGAGGAGATTTTTTTAAAACTCATAACCATACATTAAATTTCTGGCGTACGGCTTTAGTAGATGTCTTAGCAATACTGCTTGTCGGCTTTTTAATAATATTAGCCGGACCATTTTTATTGATAAGATACTTTTTAAAAAGATCATATCAAAACCAAACTAGGTTTAACGACCTAAAACGTTCAAGTAGTTATCATTGCTCTATGCTAAACGATCGCTTGAATATAAATGATATAAACAGACAGACAGTAAATAGACGACCCTCGTCTATATCGCAAAATGGTCAGGAATTTTTCATAGATGAAAGACGTTTTTGCGGAAGCAGTACCAATCTACATCAAAGACGTAAACGAAACTCTTCGAATTGTTCAAATAGTTCGTCGTGTTGTTTATGTTCATCATCGTCATCTTCAGCTCCAACCACACCTTCAGCTAAGACCACTACAACAAACGTTATGTAAAAACGGTGCAAAAGACCATTGTTTTTTTTTTCTTTTCTTTTTACCGTTTATTGGTTATGTTATTTATATCCACTCGCACTTTTCATTTACCGATGTTACCTAGATGTTGGGCTTATAGTCACAAAAACGTAACTGTAATCTCCTACAGTATAAGAAATCAAGGCAATGATTTATTACTGCCCACGCTGCATATGAAATTGAGAATCCAGTCATACGGCCGTTAACCTTAATAACCTCTAGGTCTGTTAAACAACACGCGCAACCATTCCGAGCTGCCTATAGAAAAGAAGGCTCGAAACTTCAAAATCAGATTTGTATAGAAGAATAGTTGAAATGCCATATTTTTCAAAAAAAAAAAAGAGAACAGGCTTCTTTCCACATTTCAAAAAACATTTATGGAAATATGCAAATATTAAGCAATTTTAAAAAGCCCTTTCATACACATTGTGTGATAAAAACGTGCGGAAGGCAAGCAATATATATAACTTGTTCCAGTTA
The DNA here is from genome assembly GCA_000688715.1 of Glossina pallidipes. NCBI lineage: Eukaryota > Metazoa > Arthropoda > Insecta > Diptera > Glossinidae > Glossina > Glossina pallidipes. The sequence continues at coordinate 1,147,715 of KK499778.1, forward strand.
GTTCTCTAACATAACTCTCCCATAAAAACTCAAGAGAACAACGCGTAACGTAGCTATGAAATATTAGTTTTTCAACGTTAAAACGCAGTTTACGAAGGCTTTTAGGCGACATCGGTTTCGCCAACCTTCAGGCGCTTATAAGATTTTTGAAACCATTGGCACAGAAGACGAAAATATACAAGATTTTTTAACCGATTCGTTTCGAAAAACGAACACAGAAAGTGATCATATATGTGCTTTCAATCAGAACAAGATTCTAGTTTGATTGGGTATTAAAGTCCGAAAAGTTGTAAATATTTTAATATGAAAATGAATTGTCTTGTAGATATCTAATTGATGTGTGTAGGTGAACTTGATTAAGCAGCACGTTACTATGGATATAGTATTCCAATAATTTCTAAAAAACAACCGAATTAAAGCCCACCATCAATATTTGTAGTGGGCTCCGCATCAATATTTGTAATGTGCCGATCTGTGTCCTCCTTTGTATGTAGCACTACTACAAAATTTATTTATCTTGTTAAACTTTCTGTGTATATATACACATGTATATATACAGTACCGACTACAACCGTAAGCATATAGTCGGAATTCTTATGTATTTTTTCAATTATTTTTGAATATTATTACTTTATTTTATTATTATTGCTAGTATTCTAGAATGTAGTGCAAAAAACATTTTTTATTTTATTCATTGTTTTTGTAATCTGTTCGTTCAATGTATTGCATAAAGTTATGTAAATTGTTATCTCCTGTGTTGCCCAACGTAAAAAAGAAAAGAAACGTCCCTATCGTCACCAATGATGTAATATTCTATGATGTAAGTTTATTCTCTCTCTCTATCTCTGCGTGTGTGCCTGAACCTTGAAGCTCAGTTATGCGTACACAATCCATTTAAATAATTTGAACCAACATGAGAGAAGTCAGGAATTTTATATCACCATTGCAACAAACCATCTTTATTAAGCTGAACCGAAGCTCCTAATGTACATATATATGTGGACAGGTTGAAATTCTGGTTATGTCTTCAAATTATGATGACTAAGCTTTCGGCAGAGCAACGAATAAATTAAATTATTTTTCCAGTTTCATGTTTACACTGTTTAGCCATATATCTTAAGTTCATGCATATATGGATAGATAGATAGATATGTTGCTCCTATTATGGGGTAGGTAGTGGCAGCGCACTGCCAACTAGTCGCTCTACAGTGGTATCAAACCAGCCCGGGACCGCTTTCGCAGTACCTCGAGATGGACCCTTATAGCTTCTTGATCCTTATTATATTATCCTACCTCCCTCGTCTTCACTTCAGATTAGGAATATAAATGTATAGAACTAATGTGTCATAAGAGCAAAAGCTCTATTAAGTGAAACAATGACAAACATGTTTATAATATATACATACATATATGTATATATTTGTACATTCGAACTTATCATATCATCATCACAACTACACTTTTGCGACAACTTATATTAGATATAAAAGACGGTTTAGCCACGTCCGTCCATTTGTTTACAAATATAATTCTTTGCTAAATCCTCTTAAAAATTCTATGCAAAATTTAGCAATGATTAGCACATTAGCATAACAAAATGACCATTTAGTCGTGTCCGTCTGTCTGCCTGCCAGCTTTCTGCCTGTTTGTTGTTGGGTGAAAGGAAAATTGAAATTTTGGATATGTCTACTTTGACTTTAATCAGCCCACAATGTATAAGTGATTAGCGAATAACACGGTAAGAATTCGCATTTATCATTCATAGAACTTGTGACAAGTGTTACGAAATATGCCTCATATCACATGCATACATAATTCCCTCTCATTTGAATGCATTTCTTCGGGACATCTCTTTCATAACTTTCATAATAAACACATTGTCATTAACTAAATAAACTCATAAAATAGTACATACATATATATGGAGTTCAGTAACTCTTCGGATGATTAAATATGAACACTGCAGGGTTCCTAAATATTATGGGATTTTTAAGTTTGTATTTTGAAAAAAAGTCCAATTTTTTTTTAATTTATTCCAGTTAAGGAAACAACATTCTTTTTGCCGTCTGGACTATACGTTAGAATGATTAAACGTTGAAATTGAATACTTTGAATTTTTATTTTTTTATTATTACTAAATATTGTATAAGAATAGTGCAAAAAAAAAAAAAACTTTCCTCAAGTGGCCGACATTTTTTTATCATTTCATATGATAGCTTTTGTTTTTTTTTTTTTTTTTTGCATTTTACAAAAAAAAGTGTAAGCTGTAATACAAAATCTACCGAAATCTAATAAGACAACAGTACCTTAAACACTCTCTAGGACTCCTATCAGTATAAATTGAAAAACTCATCCCATTTTAAATTCGGCTCAAAGTTGTAAAGCATTGATTAAATGCTACCGAAAGAAAAACAAAGGATAAAAGGGATTACTTAATATATAAAAATGAAAAAGAAAAAAACTTAATAAAGAAAAATTTCATTATTATGCGGTTTTTGTGATTATTTTGTTATTGTTTTATTTAATAGTGATAGCTTTTATAATTCTTCGTTTTTAGGTTTTATTTTTCATGGATATTTATCAACTAAAATACAAAAATATTTTTTTTTAAATTTTAGAATTTTTTTTTTTTTTTAAGTAAATAAACACAAATGTGAGCATATGAGTTATGCAAGTAGATTAATTACTTTATACTTTCATTTTTTATTAATTTCAGGCTGGTTTTTCGTTTTGTTTTGTTTTCTGAGAAATTCTTTTGGCTGGTTATAGGTATATGCTCTTATATATCTATATTTGTATGTGTATTTATATAATAGAGTTAAAGTAAATCTTGATAAAAGTTTATATATATATATATATTTATATATATATATATATATATATTATTTATTTATGTTTTTTTTTTTTTTGTAAATTCTACAAAATTTAAGTGAAGCTTAGATGTGCTTAAAAAAAATTTTTTTTTCATTAATTGTAATATATGTATACTCGTATTACAAATGTCGATACCGACTAAAAACCCGACTGGCATATCAAGTTGATTTCTTCTCCTTTGTCGATATTAACACTGATAACACAATTAATAAACATTAAGATCACATCGTATTTATAGAATTATTTTTAATTTGTTTTTTCCTTTATTATTTGTTTGAATTAAATAATTAATTACTTTTTATTATAACTATTTATTTATATATTTTTTTTTTCTTTGTATCACCACAATTTGTAATACTTGGAATTCTTTATATTAAATAAAAAAAGTTAAAAGAAAAAAATATGTAGAAAACAACAATTGTTAAAAAAAATAAATTATTAAAATTTTAAAAACTTGGAAACATGAACAATTCACAATAAATGAAGTATTTTTATTATATATAAATAATTAAAATTGGTTTGTTTTTTTTTTTTTGTTTTTACTTTTGTTTTCTTTAAGGAAATTATCACTTGAATTATGAAAGGCTTTTAATTTTACTTTTTAGTTTTATTAAGGTAATCTTCTCTCTCCAGTGTCGTTTGTTATTGCGTTCAATTATTAACAATAGAGAAATTAAATTTGGCTTGAACCCAATATATATATATATATATGTATATATATATATTTTCCTTTTTTTTTATATATATATTTATACCCACCACTAATAGCTTATATTGGAAGGAGAAAGTTATATCAAAGACGTCGTATGTAGCGTACAATATTTGAAATTATAATTTTTATACGATTTAACAGCAGCGGGGAGAGGGCGCACTATGTATAAACAGCTCTCTTATTTTTGTAAGAGGGTTTTGTGAATTGTGATTTGCAACTACAATCGCATTTAAAACAAAACAAATTTACAGTCAAGGTTAATAATTCAAGGCTAAGCTTCGGATATATTCTGTAGGAGAGTGAGGAGAGATTATAGGCGAACTTATTTCGTCTTACTTCATTCCAATAAACGCAAGCGTCAAGCTAAGCTTGAAGCAAAGTTTTCGGGGTACAATGTGGGAATCGACATGGGTCCGACCTATGCAGAGATTTAATTCAATTTTGATCTTGTGGAAAGAATGATTGATAAATGATATTCGATTCGTTTTTCTTCATAAAGTTTCGCCATAGCAATCGTAACAGACAGACAAGGGCAATTCAATTTCGCTATATACATGCATAAGGGGAACTCCGATTCCCACATGACTTCGTGTGTTACTAGCTTTTGTCATATAACTATTGTAACCTCTGTGGTGGATATACAAGTGGATATACAAGTGGATATACAAGTAGACGCTTTTATATATATATATATGTATGTATGTATATATGTATGAATGTATGGATGCATGTGTAAGTATATTTATCTGTATGTTTGTTTCGCATGGGCGATCTTCTTCTTGCTGCTCGTATGTATATTTCGCTTGCATTTCCATAAGTAGTTGAGTAGGATAAGATTATTTCTTATTGTTTACTACCAACAACTGTGTTTTGGTTTATTTGTAACTTTTTTATTGGTCTATATAGGGGAAATATGTGTTAGTTTTCTTCTTGTTTTTCGCATCCTTCGTTATTATATTTTTTAAATTTTTTTGTCTAGTAATTGCAATAAATTCATTAAGGAGACTCTTCTGAGGCAAAAAATGTTAATAAAAAATAATCAACATTTCTATTTTTAATAAAATCAATTGTTTAAAATTTTGTTTTTTTTTTTTAACACAAGAAGATTGTTTTTAATTTTTAAGTTTATTGCCCTGTTTGCTTTTATTTTTTTACAGAAATTTCAAAATTGTATTAATTTGTATTTATATTTTTTTTTTTTTTTCAATTTTCTTTTTTTATTATTGGTCTCTAAATTTTACATATTGGATATTTTTATTTATTTATTTTTTTTCTTTTCTTCTTTTTGCGTGAATATATGTATTTCTAATATAACTTATAAGATACCATTGTAATAAATAATAAATAATTTTGAAGATATATCTACGAGATAAAAAGCAAAACGTATTTTTTTTCCAAAATAAAGAGAAATAAATCACAATTAAAATTGTCAAAATCACAAATTTCAAATAAAATGAAAGAAGTTGAAATCTTTTTTAGCTCTAAAATTTATACAAATTACAGGGGAAACGAATAGTTCTACAGCTTATCCCAAGAACCCCGAGAATTGGTTTGGTATATGCTTTGTTCTTCAGTTTTAAAAACACCCAGAAATGTATAAAACATGTTATCAAAATAATGATGATCCGAAACGATTTAACTATCCCCCGCCGTTCGCCAATCAGGCACTATGTATCAACTAGTTGAGATAAACAGCTTTCACTCTCGCCTTCTAGCATTCGTTAGAAATCGACTACAAAAAAATGCTCACAATAGCTCAAAAGCTCGAATTTACACATTCAGATATTGATCTTAAATTGGTTAACAATGCCCTGTCAACACCATCGCACAGTTGATAGCCTTAAGTATACGTTAATTTTAATTTGAGATATTGATTGGAAAGATTGGGCCCCATACGAAAGTTGACTATAAGCCTGGCAGCTCGATTGATGTACAGGTATGTACAGGATGTACAGGATGTACATATTAGTCTCGCAATATCTTTATAACTCCTAACTCGAGAACGAACCTACACTTTAGTCTTGGAACTTATTTCTCTACTTAAATTAACGATGATAATAATAATAATAATAATAATAACAATAATAATAATAATAATAATAATAATCATAATAATAATAATGTGTTCATAGTTTAATCCAATTTTCCGATTGTGATGATTTTCAAACTTCACTTGAATCGAATTTTCAAATTCGATTTGAGTTTCAATGACACCGGCATAGTATTTCTTTCGAAAATGCCATCATGTAAACATTTCTAATAGATGTAAAAAGGATTTTTATTTATTTTTACTAAATTGAAAAGATTAATATAAAAAAAAGATTTTTTTTCTTATCATCAACAATTAACGTGTTGCTAGAAAAGCGCATTTAATGTAAATATTAATATTAAGAGAAAACTTACGTTAATTGCTCAAAGGTGTACTATTGTGGATATTTGTTTGGAAGCTGCGAACATTAAAGAAACTAAATTAAAAGTGTAATAAAAATAAATTATTGGGAAGAAAAGTTTGCAAAAACTTTGCGAGCTTTAGAACTTTTCGAACTTTCCCCTATGGTATTATTACAAATTCGATATTTTGAACGGCCCATGGAAAATCCCAAAAAGAAAAGAACAGAAACAAAACAGAAATGTCCTTCCCTACGAAGGAAGCTGGCTAAATTGCAATTGTAGTGGTTGTGGTTATCTATTAAATTTTATAGAATTCTCGGTTAAAGTCAAACGGCAGAACATAGTCACTAACATCTTGTGCGTATAAAATATTGCGAGTTACAAAAATTTGCAAATAAAGCATATCGAGGAGGTTTATTTTTTTTGTATTATTGCCACTATTTCGCTATAATTTATAAAAGATTTTCGAACACGCCCTGTGTAAATGTAATGATAAACGGAAAAAGCATTTGCGCTCCGAGTCTTAGATAACTAATGCATGTGTGTTTCGACAAGACATTTTGTTCGAGGAGACTTCAATAAGAGTACGTCGTAGTTGGGTAATCGACTCCAGCTTACAGCTAAAGGATTTAAGCTAAAACTGTCGGCACTGCTATGAACTATTGATGATGCTATTGTTTATCTAACCTCATACGATATACATATCGGCCGCAAATAAATCAAAGCGAAAATAGCTTCCTGTCCTAAAATAAACAATCGTCGTTTTATAGCCGTGCCTTTCGCCCCTTCCAATTAGCTCGATTTGAGTCTGACAAGAACTCGAAGGAATATCAGTTTGCAGATTTGAAATCTCGTTGGACGTACATATGGCAGTTTTCAAAATTATATTTCCAAGCAGCTTCGGATTAAGGCACACAAACGATAAGGTTTCTTCTTTTTTTTTTTTTTCTTTTTAAATAGGTGCACTTTTTACTCGGCTCATAACAGGAGCATAAAGAGATTGTACACCAAGATATTGCTTTGAGATGTGTTGCAATTAAAATGTCAAATATTTGCTACAAATCCAGAAAAGAAAGATATATATATATATATATAGTCTCACAGAATGCAAAACGAAAGCATGCAGTAGATATGAAGTAATGTACATTACAAGTGCGTATTCAAATTTGAAGAAAGAGTCATCAACGAAATTGATGTTGAAGATAAAAAAAAACTTGTATTTTCAATTCAGTTTAAACCGCTTTGTAAGAGCAAGGACAAAAAAGCCTTGTAAACTGACAAAATGTCACAAGGGTTGTAGAGCTTTTTATGTTCAAGATGCCCGTCGTCGTGATTGGACAGACCCTTATTACATTTGATCATGTGAACAATGCACTAGCGACGTGAAGGTCCAACATAATCCTCATATTAAAGTCAACTGGAAAATTGTTATAAAATCTGTAACGAAATCGTCCAAGTATACCCTAAATGCATGAGTTCGTGCTGAATCGTATATATACATGTATGCATGACTCCACACATATGTCTCATAATCTATAACATGTGCGTATAACTTGCGCACCCTCTAACCTTCTGAAAGAGGGGAAGAAGACATAGCCAATGTCAGCTCTTCATGTTAACATTTACAATTGTGGCAATCGCATTGGCTACTGCTACTGCTTGAAATGGTTGAACGATTGTTGCATTTAACATTCACCGGTTATTTCACATCCGAAAAGATGTTGAAGGCAAGAGGTGTTACAATGGATTACGCCATTGCTAAATTAATTTTCTTAACAATCTATGTTCTGATGATTTTTCTCCAAAGGGTAGATAAAGGAAAATTGTTCAATTAATTCGCAAATTGCCAGCTTACTGTGGAACCATTTCTTATGCGGACGCTTTCGGGTAACAAAAACTAAATAAATGCACGTGCTGCGGCAATGGGCTTGGCTTAAACTTGTACTCCAAACATTAGTGCAAGTGAGTCGACAACAATGGCCATTTGACAATCTTCAAGAGCGTCGCCAAGTTCTTTTTTTAATTGGTGTAAAAGGCGAGGTGCAGAAATGCTGGAAATAAAAAGACTGCAGTGGTTGAGCGTGAAGACAGATGCGTGAATTTCGTTGATTATGACCCAATCTCCGAAAGAAATGAATAATCGAATTATTGAAAACGAAGGCTGACGAGTGACGCTTGTGGCGCTTGTAATGAAACCTAGCCTTTTCTTGATCGCAATCATTTTTCAAACGAATCTTCCTTTGTAAAGTTATACAGATACAAAAATTTATTCATAATAATTGAGAAAATATATTTATTAGGTGTCCAAATAAATTGCTCCCGCTAATATTGGTTGCTTCATAAAACATAGCTGACGCGTTAACGCGTTGACGCTCACTTTAAGATCAGTGAGTGCTTCTTTTTTTATGTATAATATAGAACTGCTGTGCACGTCCCGTGCCCCTACAAGCTCACACAATGGACGTCTGTTAATGTCATTTACTTCAACAGCTTAAGTTTTTCCGAAATTTTATGTATAGATAACTTAGATATTGACGTTAGAACGATGTAGGTTTCAGTTGCTTTGGCTTTGCAAGCTTTGGTTCAGTGTACAAAACAGTCGAAAAGTGGCCTGCGGGAGTTTGGGCAACATTTTTGTAGTCGTGAAAACGATGAAAATTCACATACGTCCCTCTGTTTCCCGCAAAAACAACAAAGGAAATAATTTTCAGCTTAGGCTGAGAAGTTGTGTCGCACCCGGCATATTTTCCAGGCATGGCCCGGCGCCTCTTTCGTTTACCACTCATTCAGATCGATACAGTGTTGTTAAGTCGATCAGCGATTCACAGAAGTTGAAGATGTGCGAAAATGCGTCGATCGCTGGTGCGCCTGCATCTATAAACTATCCGATAAATGGCAAAAAACGCTAGATTGTTAAGCTTTGTAACAAGGATACTATAAATTGTGTTGAATTTTATCAAAAAACCGGAGGAACTTATATGTAAACCTATTATAAGCAGTTTGATCGAATTTTATCATATCCCTATGGCAATAATAATCTGAGCACAGTACTTGATAGGAAGATGGATAGATTCGCAGAGTTTTAAAAATTTTTCCAGCATCTCGTAGGTGTACTAACTAAAATGCCATGACGTTAATATAATAATCCGCTTTGTTTGTACTTTCTTTTTTCTTTTGAGAATTCGTGGGCGATTTTATCAGACCTTACAGACTATCAAAATTTTCACCGACATTCGCAGACAAAGATATCTATAAGATTCAAGATTAAGGCCGTAAAAGGAAGACTTGTAAAAAAATTGAAAGGTTATCAAGTTTTTCGTAATCGTAGTTCTTGGACCCTTGGTTTGCTCACCTTTGAACCTTTCAACGGACGGACAATCGAGAAAGATAGCAAAATCGAATTCACTATTCGCGATAATCACCTACATACATAATGGGACCTACCTCTCTGAAGCATACAAACATTTGGAAATTTTAATGAACTTCCTGAGCGGCAGATATAAGAGAACGATATGAAATTGTGGAGAACTTTTAAACTTAGGTACATGAAAGACATATACGATATCGTTGGATATAGTCTTTATAAAAAAAAAGATCTGTCAACGATCATAAAATGATGCAAATGACACCATTCCCAGTTATACTGTTAAAATCAATTTAATTGAAAATCAAAAATCACAAAATAAAATAAACATATAAAATCGATCGACGGAAATGATGTAGTGTAGAATTTTAATTGATTCCCGAATTTGTGTCATTCTCCAGTTGCCAGAATTACTAAAGAATTAGCCTTTAAATAAAAAAAAAAATAAATAAATAAATAAAGTCTAGAACATATTTGCTCGTGTAAATATTACTACAAAGTTATGCGATAATATATAATAATAAAAAATATGTAATACGTAAGCATGTCTTTTTACTGTTTTCTGTTGTATTAAATTTAATATATATTTTGCTATTGTTGTTGTTGTTCCTTCTTTTCCTTCTTTCGGTTTTTTGCAGGAAAAGTATTTATTTAACAAGTTTTTGCCCGTTTTGTTCACATAAATATTCATATCAAGACAATTGTTTACTTTTTTTTTCGTTTTCTTTTTGTTTTTTGATTACAGTGGAAAAATAATATTTTTTTACATGTAATGTTTAAATATATATATATTTATAAGTATAAATAAAGGATAATATTATAGTATTACTAAGTTGTAAGCGTAAATAACAAAAAAAAAAAAAGGATAAAAAATATATATAGTAGTAATAATAATTAAGAAATATTCAGAACCAAAACAAAACACATTTCACGGATGACATAAAAAATAAAATAATTATTGATTTGTTTTTTTTTGATTTGGTGTTGCTTTCTGTAATCATTTTTTGTTGGAAAAAAGAAAAAATAGTAATAAAATTTTGTATGAAATATATGAATTATTTTGAATTTAAAAAAATAATATCGTGAAATTCTTCCTTTTATATTCTTGCGGATCAAAGAAGCCATTGGATTTCTTTTTTCTTTGCTTTGTTTTGTTTGTTTTTTTCCTTTTTTTTTTTTGTTGTAACAAGAGTAAATGAAACTTTTTTCTGCAGCCTTTTTTGTAAAGTACGTAGGAGGAGGTTTTTTTACTTATATTTTTTCTTTTTGGATTCGTTGCTTTAAAAGTTTAGAGGAAGGTATTTTTAATATTAATTTTTTCACACGTATTCATTCATTCACTTACTATGCATTTGTTGTTGTTGTGTTATTATTGGCTTTTTTATTTTTATTATTATTATTATTATCATTATTTATAATTTATAAAGTTTCACAAATCTCTTTACTTTACTTTAATTTAGATTTTATTTTAATTTATTTATTTATTTATTTATTTTTTTTTTTTTTTCATTTTATTTCTCTTAAATTCTTCTTTTCATTTTTAGTTTTTGTGAATCGTTAGAATACTTTCTTTTTAGTTAAGGTGTATGTTGTTGGTTTAGTAGTTAATAGTAATAGTAGTTATTTTGCTGCTATTTGTTGTGATTACAGTATTCACACACATGTATTGTTGTTGTTTTGATTAAATTGATGGGAATAATTGAAATTCTTTTAATCATCATAATCCTCGCCAAAATCGCTTTCATCACTAGTGCTTGCAAGAAAGTCCAGGAAACTCAAATCGCGTTGCTCCAGAAACTCGTACAAATAGATCTATAAACGGAGGTGAAAAAGTATAGAGAAAAAGAAAAAAACTGCGAGTGAATTTCGTTTATTTTTATTGGTTAAGATTCTAAAATTTTAATTTCATTCTACCCTATCTGACACATATACATAGTGTGTAATACACACATCGTCGCACGCGAGGAGTTACACAGAAATTTTTGCGAATCAAAATGATGATCGAATCATTTTTAAGCACTTTTCTAGATTCATTCAACACACATCATTGTGTGTGCACTCATTTATTAAACGTTTTCAAGAAAGGGCGTAACGCGCTGAACACAATCGATGCAATTACATCGCGCATCACGCACAATTTCCAGTGCGAGCTATATGTTCAGCTATACATAATACATACGTACACACGTACAATCAATTACATCACATTTTGACATTCGAGAGTATGATGCAATATGCAAAACCATTCATTGTGTCCAGCGCCGCTTCATTTTATATCAAAGATTCATCTCTTTCCGCATTACCCCACAATCATACACATTATCTCGCTAATTTATACCAGAAGATTTGTTTGCCATCTTAAAGTCTGCGGAAATTGCTTCTAGGTCCTGACGAACAATAAGAAATGAGCTCAGTGTATACCAAGGGAAGCATTATCTATATCGCCCTCATTTGAGAAAATCAGTTGCTGCCCCAATCTAACGATACCTATCAGTGTGGAGAACGCTGGGAACAACAACCGATTGCACTGAGGCAGAAAATGGTCGCAATATACGTAAACAAATATGATAAAATGATTTTTTAGTATTAACTAACTACGTATTCCAAATTCGTCGTGAAAGCGTTATTAGCATTGAATGTGAGGAAAAACAGAAGTGTCTCGACGGAACCTCCGATGCGCACTTCAGTGCGTTACAAATTCTAACAAATCTAATAAATAGGTGACGGTGATATTCCTTCCTTGTAAGGAACAAAAAATTTGAATAGATTTTACATTAATGTCTTCTTTAGCGTATACAGAATAGATGCGAATAAAACATTTCTCGAAGTAATTATAGCCTGCACAGCTTTAAGTGCAAGGATGTATTAAGTGTGTGTGCGGAAAGGACTTTAGTTAGACACATCTTTTATTATAGCAATTCGTTCGTTCGGTCACTTCCCATATAACACCTTATTATGAGAATAATTGTATTAAACGAAGTGCTGTAGCCCACTGTTAAAGGTGAGCCGTGGCCGTCCACTATAACGTTTTTACTTCTTCTACGTTCTACCTAAAAACTGTGCTCCAAAAGGCGATTGCAGATTAACACAGAAGGGAGCATATGCCAAGACTAAGTACAAATATTTTATGCATACAATGGCAAGCGAAAAGACCACAACCTTGGCCTTTATAAAACCTTCGACATTGCTAGCCTGTTCTGATGGCTTACAAAAGTAATTAATTTTGCAAAGTAAACGCAGCCAATAATAGGCAAATAGACCCTGAATATTGCGCGCAACCTACTTGGCAACTCTCAAATCTTATACAGCTCACTCCTCTCATGGTGATAGAAAGTAAATAATTTCATGTAAAGAAAGCACCAATACAAGCAAGAAAAAAAACCTGCCTTTAATGTCCATACTTGCAATTTATGTTTACTCCCAAAGTTCATCTGTCTGTAGCCAAATTAACTAAAACAAGTAAGAAAATTATATTCGGTCGTAACCGAATCTTTTATACCTATCATTGTCATCAAGCAAACGGATAAAATTTTCCTACTCTTTAATACGGAATGGTGCGGCTGATTTCTTCTATTTTCATAAAAGTTTTTATTAGGCGCGTGGACGTTGTAGACGTGTCCTCTGGTCACTTCCAAATTCATTTGCAAATTTGTAGGCGATATCGGGTTACGCAGACGGGCAGACGGACATGTTTTGGTGCATTCCAAATGGCCCAAGAATTTATTTACTTTATGGGTTTCAAAAAGCTTGTTTCTGCGCCTTATAAAAGTATTGAAAAAAAAATTAAACTTTAATATACTATAACACTGAGTAGGCGTAGCCATATTTTCTATTTTTGTACACTATAGCATCGCCTATACAATATGCATTCAAATTTTTGTACACGTATCTGCTATAGTTTATGAGTAATGAGAAAAAAAAAATTTTTTATCCATTTTGAAAAACGGAGTTGTCTACAGTTTACGTAATGTTGTAAGCGTGTCCTTCGGCTGATTTAGGTCATTTTCAATACCAACCTGCGTGCAAGAATATCCTATGTTTCTGCCAAATTTGAAGTCGATATCTTCATTTTTGGAACCAGCAGAATGTTTACAACAGACATTACACAGACGGACATGCTTAAATCGATTCATAATTTGAAACTGATCATAAATATATATACTTTGTTTTGCAAAATGAATGCACCCCTCTCCCAGCATATGCGTAAAGTCTTAGCTAAGCAAGATCCTGAGGATCCAAGCGCAAACTCAGTGAGTGGGAATAACTGAATCGATTCTTCTACGTACACAGAGATAAGGAGTCTGTAAAATTTCTCATGTTTCGTTGCAATAAATGCGCTTTGAAAAATTGAATGCATAGTCACTCCCTGGAGAACGCAAAAAAGAGTGCTATACATCGCGTTACGCGGTTATCTTGGATAATTGTTTCATGAATATATATATAAATCAAATTGTAAATGGATGTGTGATAATCCAATTGTCGTAAATTATTGATACAATTGCACTTTAATCGACTCTGACTAGCACTTCTGTTGCTAAAGTTTGTGAAATTTTTCCGAATGTTGCATACATTCGTACAATTCAATACACCTTTGTACCGAAAGCGAAATAGAGTAAGAAAAATCATTTGTAAAGTATTTTCATGTGGTAAAATGTTCCAAGTCCCTCTTTCTCTCTTTACCTCGCCTCAAAGATATTTATGGGAAATGCCAACGCTTTATTGGAATTGGAGAATCGAATCGATAGATATCCACATCGATGTCTATGTACCGTGTCTCCTCTATAAACCGCTAACTTCAAACAAATCAATTTTTGATACTAATGCTAAGTGATTTACAGCCTCTATGAAAAGATCTGTAGCTATATAGTCCATGTGCCTTTATCATCTCTTAACAAGACAGGCACACAAGGTAATGTGCAAAGACAACTTTCTCTCGACAAGCACCTACGCTTGAAGATTGTTTAAATAGAAATTTTGGACATATGAATGATTCTACAAATGATAATAACGCTCTCTTTGCATACATGTTCCATCCAAACTCTTATATACCCATTCGTGGTGTGTTACCAGGAATTCCCGACTGTTTAATTCAGTGCAGGAGCGTATTCATATCGCTCAATTTACGTTTAATGATAGTAGGGAGACGTCAATTTTCAAAAAGCCAATTATAAACGAATTTTTAGTTACGGCCACCCCTTAATCACATCTATCTAACCAAATAATACAATTTCAAGGAAAATTTGATTTTTATCAACAAAATCGACTGGTATATCAAAGCTTTAGATCTATAATTTAATCTAATTTAATCTAATTTAATCTACATTAATTTTTGTAATTTTGTAACTCGAACTGATGGCGCTAAGTAGCCAGTTTCAATATTAATTTTTCTCTTTGTTTGTTTATAAATTTAAAAAAAATAATAATATAATATTTAAAATTTACGCATTTGGCAAACAATGCTGAGATTTCAACCTTAAAATATCAAGGCTCATTTTTGCTACTTGTAAACTTGGAGGACAAATAAATAACTTTCAAATGTATACAAGGTAAGTGGAAAGAGGAAGAGCACTTTGTACTTACGTCAAGTAAATTAATGATTTCATTACTACTGCGATGCATTTTTCGACCTTTTTTGGGACAACCAACGTCAACTAAATCGCCGTTGGGTAGAGCATGCTTGTAAAAACATTTATTGCCAAAGGGACACTTTCCGTCACCCTGAAACAAATAATTTTTATAATTTATGTAATGTTCGATATGTGCTTGTTTACTCTTTCGCTTACTTTTTTAAAGTATTTGCAATCCTTGACACCCAAAGCCTTGCGATAATCACCCAAAAGTTTCTCTTTCTCTTCTTTCGTTTCAACCCAAAAGGCACTGGGGCAAACAAAATCAGAAGATACGCGACATTCAGGGCAAGATCTGCAAATGTATTAATATTAACTTAACACCTCACACACACACAGCAACAATGTACGGGCCTATTGCCGTAGTCTAGCATATTTTGAACCTGACCTCGAAAATATCGCTTCCGAATAAAAAAAAAAACAAATTTGGTCAAATGCTAAACTTTAATGGAAAGCGATGTAACTAACATAATGATAGAAAAAATTTCTAAAAGATTCGTACTTTCGGAAATACGAATTTCTTTAATTTATTCGGATATTCGAAAAAATGCTCAGTACTCAGGCTCCTTCCTTGCATTCTTGGCATTGGCAATAGTAAAGAAAGAGTGTAATATACTTAAACGACATATAAATCAATCGTGCACCTATCGGGAAGGACGTAAAGCATTATCTTGGGCGCGCACATCATAGTCCACAAACCAACGAGATATTTCAATAAACATTTTCAGAAGAAAACAAGCTATGTTGGCTGAAATGATCGAGGGAAATGTCCGTTACTCGTACCAAGATCGCTCGACACCTTTGCAGTCTAACGTTGCGATAACATTATTAACGCCCAAAATATGTCATGTTCGGCAACATCTGTCTGTCCAGTGAGTATACCATGATACTTGTTCCGATGTATCAGATAAATGCATATGATGACGAAATGTGTATGATGAATATGTCAGGACAAGAACCCTCCATTATATACGGCAGCAAAGAGATGGCTGCTCGAAAGTACCCGAATTACATCTACAATTTTGAACTACTTGTAGTTGTTCAGTTCGAAGTTCGAAAACGATCAATGTGCTAAAAATCAATGTACGAAGTAGTTTCGTTACCGAATTTTCTGGATTGCACCACAAATTTTGTAAATCGATCACGTTCGAATGTAACCTTGTAATGCAAATATTAGGAGGGAAATAGAAAATGTGATTTGTTAAAACCCGTAGATATTGCAGGACGAATCGCTACGGCAATCGTTTTCAGAAAACAATTTTGAATGATGAGATCACAATTTACCAAATAATAAACTAAAATTCATTAAAATTATCCACCCACTTTGCATACGAAACGGCAATGAGCCAGATAGACTTGCTGCTTCTATAAAAAATTACACCATCCTTCCCACTAGGAGTAGCAATTTTTGATACGAAGACGTGAAAAGAAACGTCATTGTTATAACGACAGATTTTTACATTTCATTATAGATTTTTTAGATAGAAAAGTTTTTTTAAGACAAACTAACAAAATTACAAATAATACTGAGTCTATGCATAGCTTCATGCAGGACTCCATTGCCATTTCTTTTTCCTCTCGACAATATATTAATCGCGTTGATAGAGTGAAAATTAAAATTTTCGCTGTCGCTGTAAAATGCTCGTTGTATTATATTAGGCTTCATGTTTTGAACATGATAGCAAAAAAAAAAAAGGGAATTTTCGCAAAGTTTCGCTTCTTTGAAAAGAATTACGGCGCGATTGCAGAGACAAAGCCGTACGCAAAGCTATGTTCGTGGTCTGCGAAAACTAACATTTTCGGTCAGTCACAAGAACTTAACTGTAATCGATTTTCGATTGAAATTTTCTACAAACTAGAGACTGGCTCACGTACGTGAAACGTTTCACTAAAGTAAATAATTTGCGTGGAAAGTGGACGCAATTGGTTTATTGGCTTCGTTAAATGCGTAAAGGTTTAAAATAAATAATCAATAAGAAATTTCAATTTTACCGTTGCACCACTTCGAGATCACTGCGACGAGTTGCCCTCGCGAAAGATGCAAAATAAAATATATTTAAAATCATACAACACATAAGTCAGCGCTCAATCAACTACTCTCTTCTCTCTGTCGTTTCATTGATTTATCAAAACGTTAACTAGGATTTCGAATCGAAACAATATAACAAGTACTGTCTGTCCTTAAGGTTAGTAGCTTATGATAGATTCCTATGAAATATTACGTATATAATGCAAAGGGTTACGCACCTGGTGATCTTGTGTTCAAATTGTTTAGCTTGACGCCATTTGCGTATGCACTCCAAACAAAAGATATGATTGCAATTGGGTAATATACCAAAGCGTTTCTCACGTCCTGCCTTTTCCATAATGGTGTCGAAGCAAATGCCGCAGGTTTTGTCTTTCGAGCGCGCAATAGCAAATGACAATTCCATGGCTTGCTCATGTTGTTGCAAACATTCCTTTTTATGTTTTTTGCGCTGCGCCTCATCTTTGGGATGTAAACAGAATTGGTCGCACATTTCACATAACTCCATATGCAAAGAATAACTGCAATACAGACCGAACGGGCAAGGACTTTCAAATGGGCACATTTCTTTCATTGAACCTGGTTCGGCTATAGTTAGGACACTAACTCGACCAGTACTGACTACGTCAGCCCATGAACGATTCGACGACGCTGCCATATCTAGAGCACAGGCTTCGTTCATTATTTCACCCCCAGTAAGATTGGTTTTTGGAACAAATACGGGAGCGTTTACCCAATTACGTCGGCTAGTGCTGGGTTGTTCTTGTACCGGAAACGATGTCGTATTATTAATCATTTCGCCGCACGCCACATCATGCGAGAAACGACACAACGTACCGAAACGACATATGCCGCGCTGAAAATATTTGCAAATTGCAGGATTTGTAGCCAGCGCCGTGGTGGAAGGGCTTATTTGATTACTATTTGCGAGTATTTGGCTGTTTGAAGACGACGGCTCATTTGTACTGCTTTCAGCTGCTGCTGGTGCCAAAGGTAAAGCAGCCGTAGCAGTGGTTAACGACACACTACTCATAACTGTGCTTACTTGCTTGCCCGCTTTATTGCTTATAATCAGAAACTGAAGTTGTCCTTGAGTGTTTTGCTTGCTTTGCTTGATTCAGAGGAATACGTTCGTATTACAAGTTTTCTTCTTCTTATTTCAGATATCGTCTGAGCAATATATCCGCACTTCTTGTAATGGATGTTGCCGCCGCATCCGTATATTCTGAAAACTGTAAATAACAAAAAACAGAAAATGCTATAATAACTGTTGTTCATCTTTTTTTATTTTTCTTTATATGTTTTTTTCATCGCATTTCCTTGTCTACTTCTTATATATTCTATATTTATTCAAAATCACCATATATATATGTATGAAAATGTAAATTCTTCTTAACTTTTTTATGCTTTTCTTCTGATGATGGCAGCCAAAACTAACAACAACAACAAAATATTTGCCTAGTCATTGCTCTTAGCTGATAACCATTGAATTTTATACTTGATATTGATACGCTCGCAGACAAAAGAAGTCCTTTTTTCTTTTTTATATATTCTTATCTTTCTATAGTTTACCTTTTCAATCAATCTGCGATAATATCGTGAAAGTTTTCAATAGGATTTTCTTAAGATGTAATTGCGTTTTGACGAAAATTCAGCAAGCTAGTGTTGCAAAATTGTTAGCTATATGATTACTTTGTTTACTCTAAGCCGTAAAAGTAATCGTCAACACTCCACAGAATAATATATATGCATTAACAGATTTTGATATATGCTTGTGCATCAGGATATATTCGTTGTTTAATATTTTATTTCACGATAGGGAATTACATGGATTCATTCAATCGAACGCGCGATTTTGTCATGCATTGCAGTGTATGCACGCTCTTCTTAAGGTATTAAACATAGCAGGCGTTAGATCGCGCCAAAATATGAATGAATTCCAAAAATTTGAAAGTGCAAAAATATTCGTTTTAAAAATTAATATGAATATTAAGCTGTCCTGATTTATATTTACACAAAAAACAAATGCAAACTTTACTTTCCCGACGTTTTTTTCAATGAAAA
Source organism: Glossina pallidipes (assembly GCA_000688715.1). Lineage (NCBI taxonomy): Eukaryota > Metazoa > Arthropoda > Insecta > Diptera > Glossinidae > Glossina > Glossina pallidipes. The sequence continues at coordinate 1,166,773 of KK499778.1, forward strand.
CATATTTGACAGTTAATGCATGTGAAGCATATGTATGCCTATTTGATTGCACCCCTGTGTGAAAAATCTGCTGACTTGTGCTTTTATGTACAACATTCTCGGGAATGGAAAACGGATACAGAAAGTCGCGATTTTATTCAGAGTCCAAAATTTCTATTAGTATATTAAGCCAAAACTTGCTTCCGTGTTATAAGACTTAATCAAGTCTATCTGCTGTATTTGTAATAAAAATAACTATTAATGTGTATAAACAGAAATATGATTACTCTTGCGTACAAATATTCGCTTGATTCGTAGTGTATACAAACTTCGTCGTGCTGCGCTTTTCGAATTAAAATTTTTTTTTTGTACAACATCGAAATTCCCGCCCTACGGCAGTAGCAACTTTGACATCTACTATAGATGATAGATTAACGAGAATAGTTTGCAGCATATTAATTTAGGACCAACAGCCCAAAAAAAAAAAAAGGACCGACAAGCCACAAGATCTTTTCAACCAGCAATTGATTTCGCGATTTTTCGGAATTTCCGCAATTTTGAAATCATTACGCATTACAAGCATTGAATAGCATTTTATGAGGTTTGTTGAATCAAGTGTATAATTAAACGAAATGATATTTTTAAGAAGAAACAAACTTGATTAAGTAAATAAATTTGAAAAAGTCTTTTTTTCAACACCCTTTTTCTTTGGTAGTTAGTGTTAGTGGTGATAATTGGAACAAAAATTCTCAAAGGTGGGACTAGTGGAACGAAAAGAGTTACAACTATAATGAATTCTTAAAGCACTACCAGCTGTACAAAAGAATTTGAGTGATGCCATATTGAAAATTTTCGTTTATGCTGATATTACATATTTACGTAGTTCATTGTAGCAGGAGCATTATCAATAATTAGACACAATTTGAAGAGTGTGCTTGGAAAAATGTTGCAAAAATCGACAGCTCAATTTCTGGTGCCAGCTGTGCGTAGTCTTGTGCATCGCCGTTGCCAATCTGTGGTTTCTTCACCACCAACCCAAAAGGTTTCTACAGCAGTAAGTAATCAAAAACCTTTCAAAACGGAGAGTTACGTAAACTTCTGCAAATAAAATTAAATATCTCCTTTAGGAAAAGATAATTCTCGGTGGTGGCATGTGTGCTGCTTCCTTATTTATTCCTGCTTGGGTATTATATCATATCCGGGAATACCGTGGTTTAAAATAAATCGTCCTTAATCCTGCGGCGGACAAACTCAGGTTATGTTTAAACGAGTGATTGAATTTCGCACGCAAGAATGTCGAAGTGTATTTTCTCTCAAATAAATCGATTAAAGTAAAATTATAAAATAATGGGTTTTATTTGACGCACATCTTTATTCAAACGGCTCAATACGCCAAGGTGTTCTGCGCAAAATTAGTTTAGTTAGTACAATCTTATTCAAGCCAAATGCTAAATAATTATTTTCAGAATCGCCCATAATTTTTTACTTTTTGTCGCCCTTGCCTTCAGACTTTTTATCTTTATCCTTCTCTCTGCTCAAAGAACCCACTGCATCTCGTACGGCCTCCGAGTGTGGATCAACACCGGGCAAATTTTCCAATACACTTTGTAGAAAAGCAGGATCACCAATAACTTCAGAATAATCTTCATCTATATCCATTGCAGCGCTTTCTTCTGTCTTAGGGCGTTTAGCTTGCTGAGTAACTGTGTCATCTGATACAAAGAATTGCATATGCCTGTTATCTGAAGAATTTTAGAAAAGCAATTCTTTACCTGCATCTTGCATAGACATTTGCATGGCGAATGCTATCTGCTCTTCTTCAGTCATATTAGCAAAGTCAGGCAAATTATCATCGTTCTATATGGGTATGGAATGAATATATATATATACATATGTATATATGTTAAAAAAATATATAAAGTAGACATATATACGCAATAAAAATGTGCTTCCTTTATTTCTTTACCTGCTCACTCGACATGGCCAAAGCGCGTTGCAACATAGCTTCCTCTGAATTCGGTTCGTTAACTGAGGCGGCAGTGGCGGTAGTAGTAACAATTGGTTCCTCGCCACCATCATTTCTATTTGCTTCACTACCGCCAGAAGCATTGGAATTAGCTAAAGCCCGACGTTGTTCCTCTTCTTGACGTGCTCGCTGTTCCTCCATAGAGACACGCAATGCTAAAGCCAACTCTGGATCTTCGTTCGGATCAACGCCAAACTCAAAACCGGCGCCACCCAGGCCAGCTCCCCCCATACCATCTTCGCCCTGAATAATAGGTGAGGTCAACAAAGCATCTGACAAGCCAGAACCTCTTGGCACACTGACCAAATGGGAACCGGTGCCATCTTTGCCATTTAAAGTATTGATAAAAGCTTGCAATATTTCATTGTTATTGGAATGATCTCCAAAACTAACAATATCTACATTGACCTTCTCCTTTTTCAAACGCTTTGCCAACTTGACCAATTCTGCCTCCTCGTTGCTGACAGGCGAGCCCACAAATACAACAATACGCATTTTGTGGTTTTTACCCTGGCGATGTTTCAAAACCAGCTAAAATTGTCAATGCATGTGAGTTTTGAGCAACCATAACAAGATTAAAAACTCACATGAGCAATACGAACTCCAGTCAAGAGATTAATTTCTCCTTTCGGCTGTATTAAATGCATTTTTGAAAATATACGTCCGACATCACTGGTTAATGTGGCCAACACCTCCACAGTACTATAAAACACAAATCAATCTTAATTGCATAGACTTTCAACAGAAATGAGCTTCTTTAACGTACTTGGCGTAGGTCATTAGGCCCACATTGTTTTCAGGATTAGAACGCACTTTTGTTAGACACACCAAATTGATGCCATCTTTTTGCACATTTAGACGTGTAGGAAAGTAATCACCATTGCGCTGATAATCACTGTTATCAAAACTAAAAGCATAAAAACAAGATATAATTAAAAATTACGAAAATACAATAGCAACTGCAAAGCAATGCAAATAGCGAGAGGCCTTATATTCTATATTGTTTCACCCAAATTTAATTTTAATTTTTACAATAAAATTAGCTCACCAGATCATAGTACTCTCCAGAACCATTTTTGTTAGTTTTCTTAGTTTTCGCTTGTCATCAAAGCTGACACAACCATAAATTCTAATTTAATCTGTCTGTTTATATGCGAAAAGTTAACAATCACAATTTTCAATGTAAAAATACAACCCTAAAAGTGCTTAATTCATTAATATTCTCGAAAGTACTTTAAGTTAGAGAGTCTGTTTATATGCGAAAAGTTAACAATCACAATTTTCAATGTAAAAATACAACCCTAAAAGTGCTTAACTCATTGATATTCTCGAAAGTACTTTAAGTTAGAGAACTAGAAGCAGAATTTATGACTTAGAATAGAAGTACGTGAAGGTAAGCCAGTTTAAAAGTAAAAAAGGAGTAGGAAAAACATGAATGAGCAGAATATTGAATAATATAAAGAATGGACGGGAAAGTTTATAAGAGCAAAATAAAACGTTTCAGCTACTTTCTGCATTGAAGTTCATTATAAGTTTAAGTTAAGCCGTTGCAAGTTGAAGCAAGATATCCTTTGTAAGTAGTTAATGCTGTCCAAGAACCCTAAAAAGAATGTGTATATTTAAGTATATATAATGCTTAGATTTGAATAAATGTATCAATGGAATGGGAAGGCTCCATCTTTGCGAATATTTATCAGATTTGAAAATGTCAATTGTGAATAAAGTGAGATTTTTATTTCTTCAATTTTTCTATGTAAATTTACGAAAGCAAGGAAGACAGATGAACTCGCGATACTTTTAAGCTGTGTTTCCGCTTTTAACGTGCTAAACAACATAGATAAATTGATTAACTTATATTTGCTGATGAACAATGTATCACTCTTAGATGATTTTTTCGCGCTTATATGGGTACATCACTATTTGCGTCTTATTCTTAGACGGTTCCGGGTAACTAAAATAGGTCAATACGCGCTATAGATTATAAGTTGAATGCTTTCAATGCAGGGTTAAAATTCTACGCTATCCAATTATAGCTACGTTTTATGCGATTCCATGCGTTTCTATATTTTGCGAAAATATAATGTAAACAGAATATTTAATGCCCATTTTTTGCCTGTTGCCGAATTCTATGTAAAGATCATTGCGTAGAGAATTATAATTTCTGTGGCAGCTCTTTACGCATCATGTGATAATTAGTAATTACATTCGATCAGTTCCCTTCGCTGGAATATATTTTTATCACCCAAATTAAGTTTAAAGTAAAATAAAAAATGGTTGATTCTTATGTAGCACCTTTGGTTATCACTTGTATTTGGGCCTTTGTTGGCATAATTTGTCCTTTCTTTGCTCGTGGACCCAGTAAAGGGTGAGAAAGCATACAATTTTATATCATGAAAATATAAAATGTAATTTATTTCTAGAGTCGCTCAATGCTGTTTGATGTTAACTGCAGCTACTTGTTGGCTTTTGTAAGTTTACCTGGTTCTTTGACAATTTATTTAAAGATCAAATTTCTTAATATTCATAGTCATGACACTTCTTTTCAGTTGGCTTTGTTGCTACATGACTCAAATGAATCCGTTGATCGGCCCTAGACTAACCCGCAATGAAATCATGATCATTGCTAAGGAGTGGGGCCACGAGATAAAAAACGTTACAGAGAGTATGCATTAGTACGCACTTCCTTATAACTACATAAATGTATAAATTTTTCTCTTCCTGTAAATAAATACCTGATAAAAACGCTAACAGGCAGATAAGTCTTGTTATAATCTTTTATTGCTTTCTTAAAAAGCAAATATTTATTAAGACAAAAATTACGATTTCATTTTCTCCTTAAAACTAATTTGTTTTGCTGATAGCAGGGTGAAAGTAACAACTTGCCATGGGTTTTGTCAAGAACCGCAGCAAATATTTGCTACATTGTACAGGGATCGTCAGAGAGTTTACTTTACATTCAGTAAAACTGGAAAAGAAGAAAGCAAATCGTAATCTTCAAATGATAATAAGCATATTTGGTTTCTTAATCAGCGAATAATCCGAAACCCATGTCTTCATCCTCTTCTTCGGATTCTTCCTTCTCCTCTTTTTTCTCTTCAACGGGTGCGACGACAGTCACGGGAGCAGCCGATACAGCAAATTTGCTCGGGTCTTTTATGTATTCCTTAATGGTAGCAGCTTCCTTGAATTCGATCTCTGTAGTGGCCGCAATAGCTAGTAAGTTCTTGAAGCCGTTGGCAATGCTATGAGGAGCTGAAGCTATGGTTGGATAGCCGACTTCCAAACATACAGCAGCCAAATTGGCTACGCCAGCCTGGAACTTCGCACGCAAATCTTCGGGTTTGATGTCCAAGATTTCCGGAGAAAATATAGAGCCAGAGTCGTAGACTTGGTTAATGACCAAACCGTAAGAAAATGGTGAAATGTTTAACATGTTAAGTAAAGTGGCTTCGGAAGCGCCCACTTTATCACCAGGCTTTAAAATAGGCACGTCATTGATAATTTCAATGGTACCTTTGGAAATTTTTGTGGGTATAGACAAGGCTTGGAAGAAAGATGTCTTCTCGGGACCCAAACCGGTGTTTTGAGCAGGAATTACTACCGGTAAAGGTGCAATAGCACCAGCACGAGCTGGGGCACGCACTTTGGATTCCAGCAACTTGTCACGAACCTCAGCCAAATCGCCCTTGGTAAACACGAAACCTACATTACCTTTAATATGAGGTAACAATTTTTCTAGCTGTGGATTACTTTCCAGATGACCACGAATAGCTTTGCGCATCATCGTATTTTTACCCATCAAAACTATACCCATGCCACGCAGGCTGATGCGGATGGTCTGCATTTGACGTGAACCAACATTGTCGGCACCCACAATAAAGCATTTCGGGTATTCGTTGAAGAGTTCCTAAAAATCGCAGAAAAAAAAAAGACATGAACCGTATTTTTTCCAGTTTTTATATTTTAAAGTTTTTTATTGCTGCATCAGACTCGCTTTAAGAGCATTTTTTCAACATTCCTTACAATAGAAATGCCTGGGTTCAGCTTTTTCAAGCAAGGCATTTACCCAATATACGTTTAGACGGACAATTTTGATCATCATTCAAAATTACAAATGTAGCAAACTACTACTTACATTGCACTAATGAGAAAAATGAAATACTTACAACGACTTTAAGGAAATATTGCGCTTTCCAAGCAGCTTTGTTCTCCCTAACCATCTTGATACAAGGTTTTTGTAATTAGGGACTCGTAAATACTGAATTTAAGAACTGAAATTATAAAAAATTTCACGTTAGCGTAGACATTTTCATTATTCCTACAAAGATGTACATTAATTGTAACATTTTGTGAAAGGATGTCCATGGATTTTCCAGATTATAATATTATGCACATAACATACACATGCAGGTATATACCTATATATAAATATATACAAAACGTACCAAAGCAAAAAACTGCACAAGTTGACGTCTTTGACGAAAATGAACGCAAACAAGGAAATTACTTAGAGATATATTGACATATTATACGTCTATAATAAGGCAATCACAGCTAACTTCAATTCGATAAAAAGTTTGGGGGACCAATACAATGATGCGTTATTCCGTTTTTCGGATAAATAAGTCCCAAGTGATAAGCACAACGAGAATGCGCGAGATCGGTCTAAATGCAAACAAAAATACATATATTCAAGAATAAAAATAAACTAAAGATCAACATATATATTATGTAAAAACAGATGTCTATGAAAAAAGCCGGTAATTAAATTAAAGAAATTAATTGGATAAATAAATTCTAAATTTAAAATAAATTGTTTTTAATTCTTCTTCTGTGTTTTTTTTTCTTTTTATTTTGTTCGCTTTTATACACACGAAGTCTCGTGAAAAGTCGGTAAAGCTGTAGTATTCCCAATAAGGCAGGCAAGGGCGGCTTTTAATGTCTCAACTACTAAATTACGTAATTTGTTGGAATATAAGCGAAGTTTTATTGTGTTAGGGCCCATTAGTCTCGTAAAAATCGGTGAAGTTAAAGTCTTATCCCAAAAATAGGAATAACGCATCCTTGGAGGAAACACAATGGGTCGTTATTCTTATTTCCCTCAACTTCACCGATTTCTTACAAAACTTTATTGGCATTTTCAAATCATATCTTTTTACATATATACATACAAGAAATTGAAAGATAATTTTTCTTAAATTTTAAAGTTATTTATCTAATTTATGTTTTTCTTACACCAAAGTAAATGTTTTTTTGATTTGCACTTTTCGTGTATATCATGCATTACTTGAGAGCTATAAATGGTAATTTCCAAAATATGGTTCAGTTATACACAAAAAGGTCTTCGATGGTGTTATAAAATATAAGCAGATTATAAACCTTAATAGAAGTGTTACTTTTTATAAATCTGTTGTTTATGCTTACGTCTATTTCTTTAATTTTGATTCTAAAAACATATGTTTTTGCTTACGATTTCCTCTAAAACAATGTGAGAGTTTTAAACCCGAAAACGAAAATGACGCCTTATTGTGTCAGTCTCTATTATGTTTAAGACTTATCGCATTTGGAATTGCTGTGCGGCAATTTTATAAGTCTGTCTCGGCAGTAGATATTTAATATTCTTCTCGATAGCGGCTTTTCTTTAAGTTATTGATTAATTAGTAAATATAGTAATAAAAATGACTGCCTTCGAAGGTAAAAATTAAGGCTTTACATGTTGTTTGCTTACTAATTTGGTTGAACTAATTTTAACGTTTTGTATAGAATTTGGTGTATTACCCGAAATTGGCAAAGCAATCGATGAGATGGAATGGACGTAAGTTTTTTGCATCCATATGCGATAAGGTGCTGTAAACGTAATTTGATTTATTAGATTACCTACCGATGTCCAGGCCGAAGCTATTCCTCTTATTTTGGGTGGCGGTGATGTCTTAATGGCCGCTGAAACTGGATCAGGTAAAACGGGTGCCTTTTGCTTACCGATATTGCAAATTGTATGGGAAACTTTGCGGGAGTTAGAGGAAGGCAAAACAAAAAAAATTTCGGGATCAGCAGGCGGTGTGGCTCCATGGACAATGTCATTCTTTGACCGTGGATCGGCTATGGCTGTCACTCCTGATGGTTTACGGTGCCAGTCTCGCGAATTTAAAGAATGGCATGGTTGCCGATGCACCACTGGTGTTAAAGGGAAAGGCAAATTCTACTATGAAGCCACTGTAACGGATGAAGGCCTTTGTCGTGTCGGTTGGTCTACTCAGCAAGCTAACTTGGATTTGGGCACTTGCCGTTATGGCTTCGGCTTTGGCGGTACTGGTAAAAAATCGAACAATCGTCAATTCGATGACTATGGTGAGGCTTTTGGAAAAAATGATGTAATCGGCTGTTTTTTGGACTTAGAAAAAATGGAAATTACATTCTCCAAAAACGGCCAATTATTGGGTGTAGCTTTTCGTTTAAATGATAGCCTTAACAATGAGATATTCTATCCAGCGGTAGTTTTAAAGAATGCCGAAATGTCATTCAATTTTGGGAAAAGTGAATTTAAATATCCTCCCAAGGGTGGGTTTATAGCTACTACAAATGCAGATTCACATCACTCTAAGTCCAATCCTCTAGCTAGTCCTAGTACTAGTGGCGGAGCTGGAAAGCCAGTTGCCAATGCTCCTCAAGCTATAATAATAGAACCTAGTCGAGAATTAGCCGAGCAGACCTATAATCAACTCGAGAAATTTAAGGTGCACCTATCGAATCCGGATATATGCTCCTTGCTCTTAATCGGTGGCGTTAAATTAGAACAGCAGAAGTCTGCATTGCAGCAAGGCGTACACATTGTTGTAGGCACTCCAGGACGTCTAGAAGAAATGATAAATGGCGGTTTTGTACAACTAACTCATTGCAGGTTAGTAAATTTTTAAAAAATTCATAAATACTTAAAGGAGTAAAATCATTTTTTCGTAAATGGTTGTAAAGGTTTTTCGTTTTGGATGAAGCCGACGCTTTGCTTAAACAAGGCTATAGCGACCTAATTGAAAGATTGCACAAGCAAATTCCTAAAATGACCTCTGACGGACGCCGTCTACAAATGGTTGTCTGTTCGGCTACTTTGCATGCATTCGAAGTAAAGAAAATGGCCGATCGCCTAATGCATTTCCCTACGTGGGTCGATTTAAAGGGCGAAGACGCGGTTCCTGAGACTGTCCATCATGTCGTATGTATGGTAGACCCTCAGAAGGACACCGTGTGGCATAATTTGCGACAGCGCATACGTACTGATGGGGTGCATGCTCGAGATAATGTCCATCCACAAAATCTCGTACCAGAAACCTATTCAGAAGCGGTTAAGATCCTTAAGGGGGAATATTGCATACGCGCAATACAAGAGCACAAAATGGATCGGGCTATTATCTTTTGTCGCACTAAATTAGATTGCGATAATCTCGAGCAATATTTTAGAACTGCAGGCGGCCAAAGGTACTCATGCGTTTGCCTCCATGGGGATCGTAAGCCTCAGGAACGTAAACAAAATTTGGAAAGATTTAAAAGAGGTGAAGTTAAGTTCCTTATATGCACAGATGTGGCCGCCAGAGGTTTGGACATTACTGGCCTACCATACAGTAAGTTCGCGCAACCATCTAATTTCGGAGCTTTTTGTTCATTTAAATTGGTTTTATTTTAAGTGATTAATGTTACTCTGCCCGATGAAAAATCAAACTATGTGCACCGCATTGGTCGTGTGGGCAGAGCTGAACGTATGGGTTTAGCCATTAGTTTAGTGTCTACTGTTCCCGAGAAGGTGTGGTATCATGGTGATTGGTGCTCCTCGCGTGGTCGTAATTGCTCCAATACCAATCTGACTGATGCCCGCGGTTGCTGTATTTGGTATAATGAGAAAAATGTGAGACCAATCTTTTATTTCCTGTTTGGGCTAAAATGAAATGAAATCTTTGCCTTGCTTTTAGCTTCTAGCCGAAATTGAAGATCATTTGAATATAACCATACAACAAGTGGATAAAGCCATGTCTGTTCCAGTTAACGATTTTGACGGCAAAGTGGTTTATGGTGAGAAAAACCTTAGTACCGGGACCGGTTATAAAGATCATGTCGAACAATTGGTGCCTGTTGTACGAAAACTAACTGACTTGGAGCTGCAATCACAGTCTTTATTTTTAAAACGTTTGAAAGTTTAAAAATGCATATTGAATTAAAACAGAAGGCAAACAAGAGAAGGAGAAACAAAACATAAGTCCAACATAATTACATATTTTGTGTTGATGGAATTAATAAAACACGCATACATATATATTAATTATCACTAAAAATTTGTTGAAATTGTTTCTACAATGCTATTGATTAGTTACTGATTCTGTGTACTCTTTCGCTCCTTTGTCCTCCTCTTCTTTCTCCAGATCTTCTTCATCTTCTTCTTTAAACTCGGTTCTCATCTGTTGCAAGTGCAACAGCTGTTTGCATAATTGGTTACCAAATGAGTTAACATAACCGGGACTTATTTTATCTAGCAGTGCATGCGGGGTCTCAAATATGTCATCTTCATCTGAATTGGGCACAACCTTATCAGCATCTATCGAGTCATATGTTTCAGAGACGATGCGAAATCCCATATTGCCAACATGTATGCAATAGGTATTCCCTTCGAAAGTGCGTAAATTCAGATACATTTTACTCTCAGTAGATGGCAATATGGAGGATATATTAATTTCAGCTACATGCGCTTTAACATCGTTAATAATGGCTGCAGCTTCTTCCACCCAATTAATCAAATGCTCATCGCTTTCGTCACTATTTAAAGTCTCGTCGGTAACAGTAATATTAGAAGTCATTTTAAAGTTTCTCGTATATAAAATGAAAATAAGACGTTTTAACGGGATAATTAAAATTAGGAGCCGTCTAGGACGACTTATTTGATTTCTCTTACAAGTCCAAGGCAACCCTATTGAAACAGCTGATTTTCCAGCCATATGTCGCAAGGTTACCGCACTTTTGGAAAAATCGAAGGGATATTTTTCGCATAAAATACATTTTTGCACTTTTGTTGAACGAAGCAAATAATCTGTATCTTTGTCGGAGCAGTCGAGCTCATTATCTGATCTAGCTCTTTCCAATTCGTCCGTTATCTTTCCAGTAAGAAATGTAGGTTTCTTTTCCAATTAGTTGAATTTTTGTTAACATAGTAAGAGGTCATCATTGATTTTTTTGTTGCATTTTGCAACTTCGTTTTTTTAATTTCGTTGGCGCACATGTGTACGCATGTGTTTATTTGTTTACTTTCTAAAAAAGTTGCCGTGATTTTTTTTTGTTGCATCTTGCACTGTGACCACAGTTGAAAGTTTACTTTTTATATCCTTACCCACCTGCGGTACAACAAAGATCTGAGATAGACGTACCGTTTATCATATCGATCGATGTAGAATCACTTCCTTTCTTTCGATCAAAGTGTGTTGGTTCGTCTAAACAATTTGCATTTTTGTGTTTAGCATAGAGTTCGCACTTTTTCAGATATTTCGATGCAATTTGTTACAACGACCAAGTGGGCCAAGTATGAACGCTGTTGACATTGGTTCGGATTGCACCACCTTTTTGACCACTTCCCATAAAACGCATTATTTTGAAAAGTCTTTATATGAATAACTTTTTTAACCGAAGTAGTGTAGAGTATTTTAAGTAACAAGTCTATAATCCACTATCGTGTTTTTACTGATTTGAACAGCTTTGCGCAATCTTTTTGACTGCACACATAAGACAAGACATACTGATTGAGTGAGTTCAGTCAATCTCAACAATAACAACAAAGAAGATAAGATCAAGGCATTCTCTAACCTTATAAATTTAGCAATTAATTCTATTTTATTTAGAGACGAGAGTAAACTTACGTGAGAATATGAGCGAAGACAATGTCATCAAGAGCAAGAGCGGCGACGGATGTCAAGAAGAAGTTGTTGAACAACATCAAAAGCTACAACAGAGACGCAAGAGCTCTCTAAACAAAGAGGAGTATTTGCTAATAGATGAACTACTGATGGATCTACATTAATTTTTGTAATTTGAATTATTTTTACATTTTAATAATTGTTACTTGAATTAATTTTTATTTTAATAATTATATATATATTAGGCTTGTGTGTCCGTCCGATGTCTATCCATCATTCTACACGTCGAAGTTTCTGAGATATTTCGATGAAACTTTGTACACTGACGTGCTTTGACCAGAGGACGAACACTATTGCGAATCGCTTCACATTTTCGACCACGCCCTTATATTGAAAACAATTGCAATTTCCAAAATTCTTCGACAGAACACGCCGAGTAACAATAATTTGACATTGTAGACTGGTATGAAAACTTTGGCTCGGTTGTGGTAATTCTTTGAGTCCCCTCTTATATACCCGTTCCTACGAAAACTGAATCTCTATACGGTAAGAAGGTACAATTTTCAATATTTCATCGCGAAAATTGACTCATAATAATAAATTGACAATGAAATCAACCTTATTGAATTTGGATCATGTACGTCTATTTTTTGGATACAACAGCAACAGCAAGAATTTCTTGGAAACGTAGACCTTTATATATAAAAAAGCTTTCGCATGAACAGTAAGCCCTTCAGGAAAAGTTTTATTTTTAATATTTTATAATGGAAACGATCTGATAGCCATTTGGTAGGGAATTTGGATTGCGTAGGTGTGCTTTTAAGACCCCAGCATATGTAGATGTTATAATGAGAAGTAAACCCTTATATGAAGAGAAAGTCAAATTTATAGGTCTTTATGATGGAAACTGAAAAATTATACAATTTTTTGAAAGTAAATGAAATCTGCTAAGTTTGGATCACGCCAGGAGATGTTTTATGCAGAAATATTTGAAGTTGTTGCATGCCGATTAGTATTGAAAGTGGGTTAAGTTAGTCCAAAAACAATGTAAAATGAGAAAACCTCCGTTTTTCGAAAAGAAGAAAAGATTAGTTTCTCGGTCATTCTTCATAAACTATAGCAGGCAAATGTACAAAAATTTGATCGTGGGCAATGCGGTAGTATCTCTACAAAAATACAAAATTTAACCACATCTACTCAATATTATAGCATATCAAAGTTTAATTTTTTTTTAATACCCTTACGACGCGCAAAAACCCCATCAAATATGTAAATTCTCGGCCAGCTTCGAATTTGGCATACACGAAGATATGCCCGTCTGTCCGTCTGGCTAACTGTGCAGTATATGTGATGAACAATCTCGCGTTAGCGAAAATGAAAATATCGCCTAAAAATTTGCAAAAGCATTTGGAAGTGACCTAAGCTCTTCGAAGGGCATGCCTAATGCGCCCACATTATAGTATACCATAGAATAAATGAAATATCAACAAGTTCAAAAATATGCAAGTTATGCAGAATGCACAGTATGGCACGGCAGGCTCTTTATACTCGTATCTCCTCACTTTTCTTTGGTGGCATTTACGTAAGCATGAATTTCTTGGATTTCTGTTCGAAATTCTTTCATAAAAAATTACGTTTCATTTCTAGGTTTCGTTGGTTGCATTCGCCACTTACGTATTAATTCATCGATGAGAAAAACGAACATTATTCAACATATTTTACGCTTTCCATTGACCACGTTTTCCATGCTATTATTCAATACGCTTCAAATAAGTTTTCTTTTAAAAGAAAATTAATATTTTTCGTAGGTACTGGTTTGGTTTTTAATTTGCTAGAAATATTTTGCTTACCATTCCCTTTTTCAACCTTTAACCTATGCATTTTAACGATGTGTTGCCGGGGACATTTTAAAATTTAATCTGATTACTCGAACTGACAACATCTACAGTAAAGATAGAAGATATCCATCCAAGCTACGACAGAAAAATATTTTCGCCACGTCTTGAGACGGCGTTTCTCTTAAATATTACAAACGAAGTCATCCAGTTAACCAGTTTATTATTATCGAAGGCAAAATTCTAATTTCACTTCGAATTTCCCTTCCCGGAACTAAGACATAATACTGATAGTCCTTTAGAAGAATTTGCCGAGAAATGCTTTTAAAAGTCATTGGATGGTATAAAGCTTTGGATGGGTGAGAGAGAAGAGCGATAACATGAATCCGAAAGGATCGCTGCGGTGATTTATATTTTGTTACATCTGGTTATAAGGATTTGATATTAATATCCCATCATCACGATGTCATAAAGACGACGAAATCTTCACAGATCCCGTCGTTAACCTAAATTTTGCAAATCAACGTAATTAGGTTATGATTACCGAATGGATTTCTATAGAACTCGTCAACTCAGATCTAGAGTTATATTCGTAATATTGCAAAACAATGGCAATGCATGTGCTTGTTAATCCTAGCGATTTGTTATATTTACCGAATGACTGGTTCCATCATGTACATGGCGGAAAAGCCACGTATGCGTAGCAATGAATTTCTATTATGACATAGATCGACCACGATAACCGCCGTTATTGCTATTTTCGCGTATGCTAGAGGAGTTGACTTTCTATTCATAATAAGATAGTATACACATGGTAATTAAACGTATATATGTGTGTATGTATTTATTGCTTTAAAATACACAACAGAAACTATATCAAAATACAATGAAGAGGTGTTGCAATATCGTTAGCCCAGGGCGTAGGGAATGCCTCGTGAAATGCACGTTCAATTAATATTAAAGCCAATACAAAAATACAGTCATAGTTAATACACGTAATAAATGTTAAGAGATTACAAACCTTATTACAGACGAAGGGTGTCTTGATAAGAGCGAAATGTAAGAGAAAGGGTATGAATAACTTCATTTGTACCTTTTTATTCCGATTGTTCCGATAATTTTATATTTAAATCTTCTTGTCCACGCTCGTTGGACTTTTCAGTTTTAAAATCTTTGTCCATTTCCTCTGACTTGGAGAGACTTGGAGAAATCAAAGCACAGGCTCCTTCTATATTATCGTGATTCTCAGCATCAGGATTTTCTTTATTTTCAAATTCTATAGATTCATGTTTAGAAGCGTTGTTGTTATCAACATTTTCGTTAACCGGCCCAATCAAGGCAATGTTAGGATAGTTATTATTATTACTCGCCGATGAGCAATTCTGATCGGCTTCGGCCAAATCCCCATCATCCGCTGTCATGATTTGCGTTTGATTATTACTCTTGTTCTGGGCTTTTTGCGAATTACATTTATTCTTACTAGTATTGTTATGGTTCTCGTTAGTATTACTGAATACATTGTTCTCCAAATACTGTTGATACCAATCCAGAAATTCATCTCTCTCACGCGGTAAAGACAGCTTTTTTATTTTGGCGTAAATTTTTTTCGGCGATATACTGGTAACGCCGCCATTGGTAGCGATCGTATTATTGCTTGCCGACGGCACTGTCTGAGCATTCTGAACTACCGTAGCTGTCAATTTGGCAATCTCTGCTAACAAAGCGTCATTTATATGGGTATTGGGATGGGTTTGATTGCGAATGCGTGTTATAATATAAGCAATAAGATCATAATTATTGGGATTAGTGTTAGTACATGTCGAATTGGCAGTCGAAGCAGTGCTAGAGCTGGAGCTAAGTAAATTGTTCGCACCACCATTCTCATCACCCTATAGAAAAGAACCATTAAAAGAGAATTGTGAATCAAATGTAGAATATGATTAAGCGTCGAAGGCAGTGATGCGAACTTTTTCGCCAGAGATAGCTTCATTAGTGACGCGTCAAAAAACGGCAAGCGAAATTTGCAATGAAAACAAACACGCTCGCTAAATCGTGCGTGAGCAGTGAATGTGTATGTAGAACATTGAACAGCTTAGCATTTATCTGGAAAGCCTAAGTACGTTTAATGACAATCAATATCGATGAAAGTCTTGATTTATGATATCCTGGAGAAATATACAGGTTTTGTAAACTAAGTCACCAACATTTTCGTTTCCGGGTTTCTCTGCGGACAGGCGGTTTTGCTTGTTACATATAAAGAAGCAAAATTGTTGAAATTATATGGTTTGATTTCGTTTAGGAAACACAATAACAGGCTTAGGAGAAAGCCTTCAGAATTGGATTTTTGCAAATGACTTACTGGGCTACTATGTCTTGGCGGACTTGCGATATGTTTTCGGATCGTTTAAGAAGAAATCTAATATTATTCTTAAAGAAATAAGAGGAAGAAACTAGATAGTCCCTCCTATAGCCATAATTTCGTTTTATTGGTTATTATGGACTCTTTTTCAAACTTGAACGTTTAGTAATTGGCCTTCATGTTCGGACTTGTTTATAAGGAACTCTATGCACAGCACTTTCCTCAAGTTTTCTAAAATTTTTTGTCTTCCTTTCTATATAGCTAAACTTTAGTTAACGCCTATAGCTAACTGTATGCTTTAGGGACTGAAAAGGTCTCCACATTCTTTAGGTTTTTAACTTGCTTACTTTTTTCTCGTTGGGCGGCTGACGATTTTGTTGTTGGGCGGCTAAACTGCAAGCTCCCTTTAGATTTTCATCTTCTTCTTCCAAAAAGTTCGAACTGTTGTTGTTGCTGCTATTAACGTTATTACTGACAGTTTGTTTGCGTTGATTTTTACGTTTTTTCGTAACATTTTTCGTGAGGCCCGTAACTAAAGGACGCAAGTTTGTGTTCGCATGATGAGCGTTAGCACCACTAGCACTAATTGCGGCGACGCTGTTGTTCATTACACTGTGACGCCAATTGCAATCCTCTTCTGGTTTCTCATTATCCATATTCAGCAACAACAATGGCGAGTTTTCTGTCGAAGTCATTAGTAAATCAGTTTCGGTATTCATTTTGGCGGCGTTTAATTCACGATCATTGACCGCAGTTGTATTTAAAGCTAACGGCTGCTGTTGCTGCAGTTGGCCTCTTTGTTCATTTAGATACATTTTACGCATGGAAATATTCGATGAGATGTTGTTAATAACTTGTCGGCTGCTACCAGGCGTGTTATCCTTGTCAAGTAGCATGCTTTCTAATCGCCTGAAAACATCTTCTTTTATTGATTCATAAAATTTTGTCGTGAACTTGTCATTTTTCAAAGCATTAACGAGAAGATTGCGTTTAATTTCCTCGGAAGTGGTGTCCTCTTCCTCCTCTACGTTATTGGACGAGATATTGTGAAGATGATTGCCATGATTAACTTCAGTAGCATTGGAAGAATTTGAGAAATCTAAAGCCAATTGTAACGGATTACAATTATTGAAATCGTAATTGTTGTCTTCTATATCTAGAATGGGTCTTAAAAGAAAATCATCGTGATTTCGAAGCCTTCGATTTTCCGGCAAATTCATATATGATTGCGTCCGGTAACCAGCGAGTGTGTTCGGGTATCGATGCTGCTGCTGCTGCTGTTGTTGTTGTTGAACTGGTGTGGGTGGTTGTGGATTTTGCGTTTGTCGATTCAGTTCTTCAGTACGATTGCGAAAATGGCAAATTTGCTTCGGCGTGACCTTGTTGCCTTGGCTAATATTGTAGTTGTGATACATTAAGTCTGTGGTGTTTGCAGCGACCTCTGTGTTAGCATTATCGCCGCCCGCCAAGGCGTTATTATGGTCTTGATGTTCCAACCAATTCAAATGCTGTAAGAATTCACGTTGCTGTTGCTGCTGATAGATATTCTGTTGATATTGTTGTTGTTGCTGCTGTTGGTGATGATTGATGCGTGATCTTTGTATAATGCGTAAATATTTATTGAAATTGCTGCCAACATTGTTATCAAAATTTAAATTGTTGCTAATTTCGTCCAAGTGCGACTGACTTTGCTGAGGCTGTTGTTGATACATTTGTGGCGGCTGCTGCAAGGCTGGTGACCTCTGTGTTTGAAATTGATTTTCCGGCTGTTGTTGCTGATCTTCGTTGCTTTTGTTCGTCGTAGTCGACAATAAGTTTTGTCGAGAATAACTTTCGCATGTAATTCGGATGATACAACAATAAAAGCATAACACAGAACATACAAATAAAGAAAAAGAGAAAAACAACAAATGTTAGTTTAAGGAAAACGCCATGCACTGCCTCAGCTGCATAAAAACTTTAGTATAATTGTTAGAGAAAGCATATCAACCTTTACTTACTTAATAACCGGAACTTGGATTACTTTTGTCTTAAATACATTCTTCTATCTGTGCTCGTGTTCGTGTATGCACGATTTATATTCCAATATTCATGACAGAGTGTATATATGTATGTATATAAGGTAGCCGGTGGCGATGTAAGACCATACGTAAATTATATTATTAGTGACAGCGATGTGAAGACAGTAGATAGGGTCGAGAGAGGAAGAGGAACAAGGCGAAAATGTAAACAATAGTTGAGATGCGACATTTCATACGAGAAGGAAGCCACGACAAGTAGAGGCAATTTAAAAACGTATTGCAGATGAAACAGAGAAGTTAGCGGTCCATCTACTTTGCGCTGCAAGAAAAGTTTCGTCGCTCGTTTTCCTCGATATATCAAAAAACATCTGTTCGCTCCGTTAACGTTAGTGTAAACAAATTTTTATCGTTGTGCATTGCCAAGCTATACGAACGCTTTTGCGCTGTTCCTACTTATTAGCGCATTACAAAAAAAAAAAAAAAATTCGAACAAAGCGTAGTAGAAACAAGTGAAAACTCTACAGTCGGGCAAAGCCGATGGCTTGCGCGATCTTGCACGACACCGCTTAATATAAGTCTCTGCTTACTTTCAAGATAAAATTCTAAAAATGTTATCTTTTTTCATGAGAAGCTTAAAACATGAGCTGCCGTGGCCCAAGTTCAGCAAAATTGATTTTCTTATTAAACGCTTGCATACGACTTGTTGAAGGGAACTTGTACATGAGCATAAACTCGGTGACGATCGGAAAGAAATGAGGAGACGGAGACGCTAGCCAGGGACATGTGTGTCCGGTCGGGAAGTGTTATGCCCTTCAATCGTATTTACAAATACGCTCTATTCCACTAGAAATTCTTACTTGTTGGACTATGCCGTAGTGCTAAGAGTTCAAAGTTCTCACTATTTATGCTGCGGACTGCTAGCAATGGAGGGTATATTAAGTTTGTTCGGATGTATGTAATAATCGAAAGCGCTTAATAAAAAAACCTACATTTCGTTATTCCATTTATACCAGTCTTTGTAACCCTGCTGGTATTCAATATATGGTACAATATTTCTCCTTATACCCTACACCACTTATGGTGAGTGGATTAAATTTATACGACTGTATACCATACACAGAAGGGATTTGACATGTACCTTAGTTTTATTATACCAATCGATTCAAATTTGATAAACCGACATGTTTTGCCCTAAGGACAATTGTAAATTAAAATGCTTCGGATCGGACTATTTTTTCGCCCATCTCCCACATAACACCTTGCTTTAAAAAGCCGTTGCATGAACATTTGTATTGCGTGGCCAACTATAGTGTTTTTACTTCCTATACTTTATTTTACAATACTCAAGAAACTCGCTTTATTATTTTCTAATATTTCTTTTTGTGGAAATTGTGTAATCCTACGAATTCATTTCACTTCATTTTCATTGCATTGAAAGGAAAGTTCATCATATTATCTTTTTAGTTTTACTTCACATGGAATATTATTTTTTCATAATTAATCATACGCTAAAAGGAGGTCCAGCTGGAGGTTGGGATGGACTATAAATAGAGAAAGGAGGAAGAAAGAGGACATTGGTGATTAATCTTGATTGACACTAAACAAAAAAAAGATTTTTTCTTGGAAGGAAAAACCGACATTTGGCGTCGACATTTTTTTTTTTTTTGATACGTAACTAGAAATTTATCTAACGAGGATTGTGTGTAAATTTGATCACGACTCCTAAAAACCCCGAAAAGTACGGTTAAGTAAGATGAAAAGATTATATGTATCGTAATAATTTAAAAAGTTTAGTTTTAATTAATAAAATTTATTTGTCCTGAACTGAAGACGTTCACACGCACGCTATTAGCTTAATAATGATCTGAAACGGACAGTAGTAGTAGTAGTAGTAAATGAAAGGTTTAAGTAATCATATATCATCTTTACGAGGTTATATTACAAGAGCTGTGTGGAAAAAGAGTTGGATGTTTACCTTCTGAAATTATCCCAATAGTTATTAGCACGATTACCAGGCGGCACCTGATTGTTCAATGTGTTACGCGCTGCTACGGTGGTGTTAGCAATATTGCTGCTATTATTACTGTGATGATGTGTTTGCTGCTGTTGTTGTTGTTGTTGTTGTTGCTGCTGCTGCTGCTGATTCTGAGTGCGCAAGTTTGCATTATTTTGATGTATTGCATTGTTATGATGATGCATAAATATCGGAGCTGGTCCACTGGTTACTAAAGGTGATTGTGGCGTCGATATTTCATTATTATAAAGAGTTGCTGGCGGTTGTGCTACCGCATTTTCTGGTATAGCATTGTTTAATGTTGAGTATATGCCCACAGTAGCTGTCGAAGCAGCGTTATGCTGTTGTGTTTCTGTGCTAAAATTAAAATTTCCAGCTGACATGCGTTGTTGATGGCATTGTTGATATATATGGTGTTGCTGTTGGTGTTGGTAATTGCTGAATGCATTATCCCTTACTGCGGCTGTCATATACTGGGGTGGAGGTTGTTCTGACTGGGCACGAGGATTTAAGCCAACATAAAGATTATTGGGAGTGCGGTGACCCGCTGCTACACCATTCAAATTAGGTGGTGGCACTGATTCCGAACGCATGTTATAGCTGATGTTAGCATTTACAGCAGCTCCAGTAGTCAAGGCCAGTATACGATCCTGTAATAAGTGTATAGTTTGATTGAGTTTTTCAATTTCTCTTTGTTGATGCCATAACATTTGATTGCAATGGCAAACCGAGTTAATCAACATTTGCTGAGTATGCACGAACTGTTGAAGCATGTTTAGTTGTATGTTAGTAGTCGCGGTAGTCGTTGACGAGGAGGTGGCAGCTCCTAAGTTGTTGGCATTGCATATACAATCGCCGCCATTGGGAGGATTGTTAAGAGTCGCTGTTTGTCCCGAAGCAAAAGCCGCCGGAGGAGGAGGCGGTGGGGGCGGTATACCTGCTCCGTAATAATATTGGTGAGGATTCCAGGCAGAAGGTAAAGGTGGTGGTATAGGGCCAGCTAAGAAAGTGAATTTAATTTTTTGTTAGCCTAATATTGGCAATCTATCTTTTAACTTTGAACTTACGAAAATTTAAGCCCATTGCCGACATTGGTGGCGGTATAGAATACGACCTCGAACTGCCTGATTGGATACTAGCTCCTTCCAAAGATGCGCCATCGTGCGTGCTACTGTCCGCCTGGGCAATGTGGGCAGCTGTATTTGATGAAACTACCGTGGGGTCCATCGAGTCTTTAGCATTTCGCTGACGTGAAGATGTATCTACGGAAGGAGCATTGCGGCTAACAGCAGGGGTGGAAGCATTCGGTTGGAATTTTGCGCTAGCAGCATAATCCGAGTCATTGACATCCTCTTCGGCTTCATCATCGGCTTCTGAGACAATGTCTGGCCGCATGCTTGGTGTCTCATTTACGGGCTGCTCGTCTTGCAACCGTTGGCACAACAGTTCGAATTCTTTCTTCTTTAACTCATACTCGGTTTTCAGGCGATCACGTTCTTCTTGGTTTTGCTCATGCTCCTGCAAACGCCTTTCAAGAGATTTCGGTGTTGGCGTAGGCGTTAAACTGCTTCTTTTTAAAGCTTCTTCCCCTATTTGGGCAGCTGTTGCTGCTTGATTTTTACGTCTTTCAATTTCTGCTTTTAGAGCGTATATACGATTACGTTCCGCCTGCAAGCTTTCGGCTTGTGCTCGTAAATCTGTGGTAACTTCATTTAACATACGAACTTTACGTGATATGTACTCTTCATTGCCACTGTCATTGTTCGAGAGACTGCTTGTTGTAACTAAGAGAGAGCGATCACGATCGAATTCATTACAACTTTCACGAGGAGGTGTGCGCCCTAACGTTTTGGGATCGTTTATGGTATGAGTCTCAATCATATTGACAGTTTCCATCATTTCTTTAAGACGTTTTAATTGAGATTTCATTGCATCTATATCTGCTTCCCTTTGTTGTATTAGGACGGTTGCCGCCGGGCCCTCGTCCTCCTCCGGATCTAGTTCGGACTCTGATTGCATAACATTGTTAGAATGACGATTAGCTGACTGCAAAAGCTCTATTGGGACCACACGTGTGTACTCTACCGGAACTACACGCTCCATTGTATTAGATTTGACGCTTTTAGCTGTTTGTTGGGATTTCGGAGATTCGGGCTCTTGTTCAACTACGTCCTTTTCTTGTTCAAACTGTCGTTGACGTGCTTCCTTGGCTGTCTCCTCAGCCGAACGATTTATATCCTGCAACTCCGTTACCAAATTTCTCATTTCATCTCTTTGATTACGTAAGTCCTCCAATTTTCGCTGCAAGGCTTCCTGTTCGGCTAATATTTCAGGACCATCATCGCCCAACAAAGAAGACAACTCATTTTGGTTCTGTATGAAAGCGGTAAGATTTTTCATACGACCAACTAATGACGACATATCAGTATGAATTTGTTCCACGCTCTGATATTCAGGAGCGCCATCGGTATCGTTAGTTAAACGTTGCGAACTAGATGGAAAACTTAAAGTGTTTGCTTGTTGTCGTAATTTTTCCATCTCATTCAAATGTTGTTTGGCGGCAGTTTGTAAACGCAAGAGTTGTTGCTGCTGTTCTTTCATGTTTTCTATGTTGCGATTAGATGCTTCCAGACGTTGTTGTAGCTCTTCAAAAGATGGTGTATTGTCGGGAGTAGGAGTCTCGACTGCGCTATGCAAAGACTGTATGGATTGGGCACGATCGCTTGACTAACAAATACGAGAGATAAGCGATTAAAAGCGAAGAAAGCTTATGATATTTAAATAAATAGATACCTCACTTAGAGCTACGTCCTCTAAACTGGCAGAATTGACTACCATTTCACGTTGTGACGAAGACGCCGAATTAGGATTTATCTCGTGCACCATGCTGGGAGATCTCAGCGACTAAAAAGGAAATAAAAAAATGAGAATTTTATAGAAATCAAATTTGAAAGTGTTCAGAATTAAGCGGCGTCAGACTTTTTGCAAACTCCTGGTACAAATTTCCAAATTGCCTGTTAAACAATCTCCACGGCTATTGTTGTTACTATTGTTACTTGTATTAAGACTTTGCAATTGCTGCAAACGTTGCAATAAATGAACAACCTCGTTGGAGTTTTGACTCGTAATCGTGTTTTCTTGGACTGCCGATGTAGAAGTCCGCAAAGAGGGTATCAATTGCGTGGCAAGATTGAGTAAAGGCCGTGCTTGCGGTTCTTCGAAAAGCTGTTGTAAATGCTGTAATTGTAATAATAACAATTGTTGTTGTAATTGCTGATTTAGATTTACGTTTCTTGGAGAATTGTTCGCGCTACGATTAGAAGACGAGACTGGCGGTATTATTGCGGCCGTTGTGCTATTAGGTAATCCGGGAGTAGTAGGTATAACAACGCCAATGGCTGTATTTAAATTTGAATTAATATTGGCGGAATTTAGGTAGTCGTTTTGCAGTTGCGCCGAGTTATGCGACGTTTGCTGACTACGACGTGGTATGGGCCGTACCGGATAGCAAAAGCGTTGCTGACTTTCCTGAGAATTTTCTACCAATCAAAGAAAATCACAAATAAAATTGTGTTTATTTTATATTTAAACATTTATCAAGAATAAAAAAAGAAAAAAAACATGTGCAAACAGTTTTAAAAAGGAATTATAATTAAGTAGTTTAAAGTGAAGCGGAATAAAAAAAATTAAAAAAATATTGTATTCCGCTTCGTTCGAATCTTCTAATGCTCACAATTTAATTCTGATTTCTCTATTATTTGGATTTCTCAATTTAAGAAAATACGTTGCTTACGCATATAAAAATACCCATCAAAGTTTCAACAAATTGAATATATTTATTTTGTCTTACAATGGCAGCGAATGCAACAAACTCTCACAAAGGTACTAACTAAGTCTGTTCGTCGCGAATAACTCGATTTCAAGAGAAAATATTTAGAAAGGCTCCGGATTTGTTTGTACGCCAATGTGAAGAATTTGATTTGGTTTGTTGTTGTCGCCAAATGCCAATCGCAGTCAATTACACCTGGCATATGTTTTTTTGTTCAGGTAGGGCTCGCATCCCTTTCCGAGTCGAAAGTGATATCGAAATGTTTTGAAAATTCATACACTTGTTTCCTCCCCCATTTAAAATATAAACTTAATCGGAGCATAACCGTCTTCTTGAAACGTCGGCACACATTTTTGCATTTCACTGCGCAATTTTGCATCGACTTGCCAGTTTATGGATAAATAATTTAAATTATTTAGGAAATAGTTTTCAGTCATGAAAAATTCTTATTGCGCCCACGCATTTTAGTTAGGATTATGAATCAATTATTTAAAATTAAATTCAAGATATGAAAGAAAGAAATAAAAGTGCTTTTACTTTTAAAAACTATTGACAACATGCTACAGTGCACCGATCTTCTAAATAAAATCTAAATTTAGATCTACATTTAAAATAAATAAATATAAAGAGATCGTTCATTCGGTTTAACCGAATTTTCAGCACCCATCATCTTAAGCAAGAGCACACCAAAAATTGAATTTCTCTAAAGCGAATAGTTACTTTCTTAATTAACTTAATGTTAATGCTAAATAACAATTCTTTATATGATTTAATTTGTGGTTAAATATTTTGTGAAAATCATCTGTTGAGATTATTTTACATGAAAGGTTGAAGTTATTGATGGAAACATTAAAACTTCTCTTTTCTTCCCCACAATTTAGCTAAGTCCTTCACAAATTCCGAAATATGAATTGTTTAAACTCCGATGGTCTATCTCTCTATCTATAGGAAGGCTCAAAGCGTGATCACCGATCAAATATGTATATATTTCCTATTTCTTGTTGTTGCAAAAGGAATGACTAAGTCAGTACACTTTCTCATCGTTCGATGATGGGTATAACAAATACAGAAATTATTTTTAATTCTAAAAGACGCACAAACATTTTCAGCGCTATTTTAAATGATACATGTATGTATGTATATATATATCTTACCTAAATCGCTATTGGTAGCGCCTGCAACGCTGTTGATGGTATTACTATTTTGAACCAAAGACGGCTGCTGGTTGTTATTGTTATTCGAATTGATGCTGTTCGCTGTTGTAACCACCGTTGTGAGTAAATAGTCCTTAGGTAGGGTAAAAAAAAATAATAAAAATAAATAAAATACAATTCACAATATCAACGTTATTGGGGAACCGGCAATGAAGAAAAACGGCCTAAAAAATATATTTCTAAAAAAAAAAACCCAAAAATATATTTCGTTCTTGTTCCTCGATCGTATGAAAATGAACTAATGCGAGATGAGAACATTTTTTTACCAGTATGCGTGAATAATCGAAATAGAAATCAAAATGGCCCGAATGGCATCAACAAATAAGAGCAAAATGTACAGAAAGAGAATATTTTTAGATTTCAATATTACTGGGAAATTCTCTTCTAGGTGTCCTCCCCTACGTTGTCATTTTCGCATTTCGGCCGACATTTGGTTTGGATATCTTGTTTTTGCGATTTTGCTCTTAACACTCGACCATCGGCAGGATATTTACAATTATTCGATAGCCACGTCTTTCTGCCTGATACGCTTCAAGTATTTGTCTAAAAGTGATCCAAACGTTTTCACTTAAGAAATTTGAAAATTAATCAGATAGTTTGTCGGATTTTCTCGCAATTATCAAACAGGATATAATATGTAACTGTTATTTTTAGTTTATACAAACACTTGTCCAGTGTACTGCGCAATTATGTCAAATTATTACCGGAAATATTGTATATGATGCACGACCTATATGTAGAGTGAATTGCCATGCACTCTCTGCCTTGCAATTAAACATCTTATACCTCCATGCCAGTGGCAGGTATCAATATGTTCGGTTTAGACCGTATATAAGTTCCTTCGGATTTTATTTGGAGATTATTTCAAAATTCTTTGTATGGAGATGACGGACATATGCATGGGAAGATGTAACATTGCCACAACTAACCAGGTTCTCTTGCATTTTTTGTTGACTGTTGATGTATCAGTGGGCTAATCGGGATTTTCTTTATAATATCGACTCGATTTTATTAATAAAATAAGCAGAAACATTGCAGTTAAATACCACACTTCGCATAACTCAATCCGTGACGTCAACAAATTATTCAAACGTTATTCATTTCTTGTCAGAGATTTCACTATTTTTCATAGGGTATTCAAGATTATGCTATGGGGGCGTGTAAAGGAATACTTTTAATGAGAACCATTTTATGTTGCGGTATGATATAAAATCACATTACTTTTAACGCTCAGTTCATCAAATGGTCCGATTCAATTCATTTTGAATAGGATCTGCCCTTAAGCCAACAAAATACAACAAAAGCTGGAGCTGATTTAAATCTAAAGCTTACACAGAGCTTGCAACAACACATAAATTTCTTCTTATCTTTTGAAAGTTTTCTTTATGTTACACGAGTATATTAAATTTAAGCGGATGTATGGAACATTCACAAGCACTTGCGATAGCCCCGCGTTTTATTACACCGCGGAGACTGCCAGCCTGTCTGTTGATTCCTTGTGTGCAACTTACGGTGTCTGCGGTGTCCCATCATAGTGTTTTTTCTCGTTTTTATGTAATATACTTTGATTCGGTTAATAGTTCGTAGAAAAACTATTAAAAGTGGTACTGTAGTTCTGTTCTGAAATGGTATGCACAGTCCCTCAAAGGATCTTTGTCCCTATTTTTAGCTCGAATGCTTGCTTCCTATCTAAGATACGAAATTCCCCTCCGGCTATGAGCCTATGAAATACACCGTGATTTGATTTGCCGTAAAAACATGTGGCCCGATTAAGGTTAAGAGCATAGATATTTAGGTGTACTCTTTAGAGATTGGTCATATTGACTGTTGTGTGAAATTGGAAAACAAATTATCTATTACGAGTTGCGCGATTCCTCTATAAACCGATTCGTTATCCCCGTTTACAAATATTGTTTACAAATACGTAAATCAAACCCAGGAAAATTATTCCGATAGATGGCTAAGGTGCTTTAATGCGCACATTGTATAGCTTAGATCTTACATTTTCAGACTACGATTTGCTCATTCTTTTGATTTGGAATAGAATAATTTAAACATCGTGCTAAGACGTTGTCAAAACCATTTGGATAATTTCATTATTTTTCTAATGCATTATCTTCGATTGAACTTTTATCTTTATACAAGAAAATTTCCATCTTTATACTTTTGTTACAGTTTTTAATTTTGTTGCGTATATTCTTGTTGTTGTTTTCAGCAGACCTTGTTTTCGTTTTTAACATAGTTTTGTTGTATATGCTTTTGTTGCCGTTTTTAACAGACCTTGTGATCGTTTCTAACATAGTTTTGTTGCGTATACTTTTATTGCCGTTTTTAACATAGTTTCTTGTCGTTTTCACGTATTTTAACAGCTCTGTTTTATGCGTTAACATGGTCTTACCATCTTTGAATGGTTCGAGACTGCATTTTTTTTTTAAACATTTTACAATATTGGCGGCTTCATATCTAAACACAATAGCAAGCGTGTATAAAAGAATCTTTTAAATGTTGTTTGCTCAATTTCACTAAGCATTTACCATTAACTAAAATTCAAGTGCGAAACGAGAACTGAACTGTTCTGAATGATTTGCTTTAACAAACAATGCATGTAATGCATATAGTAATGCATATAAAACGTAATAAATTGAATGTAATCATTGATAAAATAATAATATTGGAAATTAAGTTAGTGTTAACTAATCAGGTTAATGAATCAGAATGATGCATTTATTTTGAGATAGTCGCTTACATTCAAATCCTTAAGGTCTCTTCTTATTGGTGCTACAACTTCGGTATTTTTATGTTGCTGTGGTTGTTGTTGATGTTGTTGTTGTTGTTGGACTTGACGTGTTTTCTGCTGCTGCTGTTGTTGTATTGAGGCTACTATATTTAAAGGGCTACATCGATTTGCTACATTATTCACACCAATAGGTTGTAAAATAGTTTTTTGTTGTTGATGGGCGCTACCTTCCAAAGTTGTGGTATTCGAATTGGAAGTAGGCTTATTTGATGAAGAGACTTTAGGAACTGTGCCTGTAGATTTACGCATTGTCACTACTGAGGTTTGTATGCTGATAAACTTTTATTTGTGGAATTGGTTATACTACCTGTAGTTCCGTTGGAGTTGGAACCGCCGCAGCCGCTGGCCGTCGATTTATTATGTGCCACATAATTGTTATTGGGATTTCTAGCAGGCGCCATAATCGTTAACGAATGATAACCTTTGTACTGAACTTAAATGATCAATGAAAAAAAATTCCATCGATTTTTTACACCACATATGTGTAAAATTCGCACACGGTTCCTTATGTTATTGTGTTTAGTTCTTTCTATAAATTAAAATCCTTCCTTACGTAAAGTTTTTCGTTTTTTCGTTTTGCGATTCTCAAATGAACAAAATCAACTTTTTTCCTTTTTTTTGGAATTCTTTTCGGTTTTTCCTTTTGTGCAAAAATAATTATTCTGGGGAAAATTTTTTGCAAAGCAAAAACATATTCCGGTTATTGACAATGATACAAACTATGTTGCCAGATCAACTTATTTTAATGTGTAATCCACAATATTATACATTAATATTTATAAATAATTTTTTTGAAAAGAACTACACGAAATTAAAGCGAAAATTAAATAAAACGAATCAAATTTAGGAATAAAAAAAAAAAAAAAAAAAAAAAAAAAAAAAAAAAAACAAAAAAGATACGTTATAAATAAAATTTGGATTACTAATACTAAGAAGGAAACGTTAAAAAATTATATTTATTTTTTTGATTGTTCCCTTTGATGTACAATATCTTCCTTTAAGGCTTTAATACGCTCTCTTTCTGCGCGCAAGTTGTCCGCTTGTTCCTTTAAATCACCAGATAAATCCTGAAACATATCCACCATAGTATTCAATAATTGACGTTTATCGTCGCTATCTTCATTAGATGTCTGGTTGCTAGATGTCGAAATGCTCGAAGTTTTGGCCAAAAGACTATGCGATTTAGAACTTGTAGCGCACTCATAAGTACTAGTGATTTCACTTTCCTCACTGACGGTTTCTTTATTAAGACTTGAAGCGCTAGTTGTTTGTTGACTCAAATGTTTTTCTATCATTTCCGTGGTACTGACCAAATTTTGTACTTTTTTAAACTGAGCCTTAAGCAAAGCGATTTCATTTAATTTCTGACTTATGTAGTCAGCTTCTGAAGCAGTTTCTTTATCTACGTCTTCAGATTGGACGGATTCTTTCGATTTTTCTGCTATGGCTTCAACCTTCGTTTCAGTTGCCTCAGTGATCTTAGTTTGTATTTTTGAAGATGACGATTGGCTGCTACTCGACTGCTGTTCTGATGATTGTTGGAAGCGCATTTGTTGCAATTCTCCAGCTCTTTCACGTAGTCGTTCCATGCTTTGCATCAATTGATTATGTTCAGCTTGCATTTCCAATAATGCGTGACTTGAAGCAATTAATCGCTGCTCCAATTGAGCATTCTCCGAGATCTCTTTAGGTTGATTAATTTCATTAACCATATTTTATCAAATCTGAAATGAACTCATATTCACTATATTTATGTTCACTACAATTTATTCACGCTTAACTCACTTGTTATTGCAATGGGGAACCTAGGCATACGTATACCATAATTTCTATTGTTGTTTAAGATATTTTTATTGTTTTTTTCTTTTTAGAATTTCTAAAATTAGACTATTTTTATATAAGTTGGCTGGTTCTTTTCATTTAAATATAGTAAGCGATTTTTATGTTGAAACTTACACAATAAGCTTTTAATGTTTTTCCTTAGTAATTTTTAGGGTCTGTTTCTCGTTCAATTTTTCTTTAGGATCTTGCTCTCATCTTGTCTATCTGAACTTCGGGAAAATGAAAATTTCAATGAAAATATGAAAAACAGTTCCAACAAGGAAAGAGAAAATTGGAAAAATAGCGTAACGCAAAATATAAAAGAGAACATCTGTGTAAGAAGCAAAGAGAATATCTATATATATATATAAGGTTTGGATCGAATTTTTGAATGTCCACCACTAAGTTGTATTGAAAGAGGAGAAATGTTAGCTGAACATATAAATAAAACGAACATAGATATTTAAACATACGCTGAATGATTGTATTATTGCGCTATCATGTAGGGAGCATGTAGAGATGAAATTTGATTTTTCAATGCACTCAACATGTGTGCACGTACATTAATTTGGACACAAACCATGTAGAAGTGAAATTAGAATTTGGCGGAGATCAGTTGAAATTCTGAAACAAGTGGACATGAATTACTTAATATAAAGAACCGTTAAAGAATTTGAAAGATTTTAAAATAAAACGAAAAGAACAAAAGAAAGCAAATAAATGAAAGATATGTTATGTGAAACTATACGGTATGTACATTTTGACTCGAAAGATGAGGGATGCATTCAGAAAGCTTACAAAGTGTATATATATTTGATCAGCATCAAATTCTTAATCGATTTAAGTATGTCCGTATGCCCGCTGTCCGCTTGTCCATCTATACGGCCTTGCAATGTCTTTTGCAAACATTCTCTTGCCTCCTATCGACTTCAAATTCGGCAAAAACATTGGCAGTTGTTGTACGCAAGGTTGCTATTGAAAATGGGCCAAGTCGGTCGAAGGACACGCCTACAGTACTGCGTAAAGTGCGAACGCCTCTGCGTTTCCAAAGGAATAATACATTTGTTTTTCGATTATTATTCATAAACTATAGCAGATAAATGTACAAATATTCTATGGGCGATGCTGTAGTACTTGTACAAAAAGGAAGAAAAATGACCACGCTTGCGTAATGTTATAGCGGATAAAAATTTTATTTTTTTTCAATATTTTTTTAAAGCGCAGAAGTAAGCTTCAAAAACCTCACAGAATCTATAAATTCTTGGTTAGTTTTAAATTCTGGATGCACCTAAGCATGTCCCTCTGTTCGTCTGTCTATCTGCCCGTCTGCTCATATGGGTAGTGTCTGCGATGAACATTCTCCCGCTTGCAAATATGAAGATATCGAGCACCGACAACACACACTATCGACTCCACTTTTGAGAAGTAAATCAGATATTGTGTCTCGTAGTTCTACTAAAGTAATATATTAAGTTGATATTGCGTTCGGATTTTAGGAAGTCCACAGTTTAAGTTGATCGGCTTATTTTAGGACTATGGTAAGAAAAAAGTAAGTAAGTTGTATGCGTCTAAGGTCGAACATCCGACGTTAATTTTATTATAAACACAAAGGGAAGAATCAAGCGATTTGCTATCTCGTCTCTTGTACAGAAATGCGAAACTAAATCATAGGAAAATGTACGTCATGGATTTCTGGGCGAAAAACTGGGCCGAATGATTTGCATAAGTTCTTCTTGAAGTCAACTTTACAGTATTGAGAGACTTGCAGAATTCCAGAATTAAGCTCCAAGCCAAGGGATATTGTCGTCGTCGAGTACGGCGAGTTGTTAACGGTAGACAGTGGAACCAACCATCTGGTTACTTCAGGATGTACGGTTGCGTTGCAATCGCATTCAACACGCCCAACGATTACCTTGCCTGTCGTCAATCCCGGTTTTCTCACCATTTGCGCACCTTGATCGATTTGAGATGGAGCCACCTTTTATTATAGCGATTGATTCAGAATCACTTTCTTTTTCTAAGCTTGTCTATCCATTTATTCGTCTTATATTCTTCTATTATATTCTATATGTTGCAATTTATGAGATATAACGACGAACGCTAGCGATTCGTGTCGAGCCCCTCTCTCTCTCTCGACCTCTCCGTACGTAATGCTTTATTTTAAGATATTCCTATATCGATAATTGTATTAAGCGAAGTGGTGTACCGTCCTTAATGGTGGGTCGCGGTCCTGCCTAGTGTTTTACTTGTTTATTTATTATAATCCGCTTTTACTAAAGATGTAGAAATATAATGATATTCATTAGGTTGATAAGTAAGGGTGTGAAAATGAAATGGGTAATGCAAAGGCTGGGCATAGCCGACTAGGCGAGTACAGTAAAATGGAATATTCTAGTTTCGATGGGAGTCTGGCATCTTTAGTAATTCGTTAGTAGAATGTTTACCGAGGACGTATCATCTTTTGAAAGGGATTGAAAGGGAATACTAATTGAGAACATGAAAGATAACTAGAAGGAATTATTTAGATAAGTGTTGTCCTTTTTGCAAATCATTGGATAGAAGCGGTGCTCAAGATGCCTTGATTAACTTGACATGCATAATCGAGAAATAGACCCGCGAAACTTGGCGGAAGACATCATTCGTGGAAGAGACATAAATTGATCAGAGATTCAGAGATTTATGTATTAGTTTTTAATATTTTCATTTTAATTGACAGCTTCATAAGCAACAACGAAAATGAGGCTAAGAGATTTATAATTCGCGCGCTAACACATTATATGTGACCATAGAGTTTGTGGGTTCTCTCATTCGCAATTGTAAAGTGAATAAAAAAAACACACACAATGTATATATATACATATATATATGTATATATTTAATCAATGTAAAAAATAATAAACAATTTTGTAGAATTTTTCTTGTATTTTAAGGGCTCTTTAAATAACGTCCATATAGAAAGCTTTAAAAAGTTTTATTACACATATCTCATGTAAAAGAAAGAGATGAAAGTTTTGAAAACCTGCGCTTGCGTTTCACGTATGATATTTATTTACTTATTTGTTTTTTGCTCGTAATTACTTACTCTTGCGTTCGTTTTTATTAAGAAGGAGATGATTATTCCGATTGCTCCGATTGCGTTCTCCTGTTAGAAATACTGAACACATAACATATATCAAAACAAAGTGTTTGAAAGTTTTTGAAGAACTGCAAGCTATAAAAACGAGTTTTAGTGTTTTGTCAACCATCCCAGTGCATGTGTATATATGTGCGTGTTCTCAAAACCAAACATGTGATATAAATTTTGCCATGAAAAGTAGAAATTTTTTTCTCAAATACAAGTGAATATATTGAAAAAAAGAAGAATAAACAGAATTTGAAGTAAGATTAAGAGAAAAGAAAAGTGAAAGTAATAATTCCAATTATATATATATATATAAAACGAAGGGAATAGAATGCGAGATGATTCACAAAAAAAAGTAGAAAAATTTAAAATCATTTAAATATGTGAGGCACACATACCAGCAAAGGCAATGTCCAAGAAAATTTATCAAGGACTTTTGTGCTCCTATTGTTCGGGAGGCCTGTTTGCATTGCTAAAATCATTGCATGCAACAATATGTGCAATGGGAAAGTAAGATCAACATTAAAATGAACTAAAATTATGGAATTCAAGAAAAAAACATGTATAAATAATATAATATAATATATATATATATATATATATATATATATATATATATGTATGTATATATATATGTATTTATATATTATAAAATTCGAAACAGAAATTCGTAAAGGTAATTTGTGATAATTAACTTATTTGCAATATTTTAAGATTTTCAAAATATGCGATTTGAAATCAAAATACAATTCAAGATGCGTTTTGCAAAAAGATTGTCTTAAACTTTCGCAAATGCACGCACGAGTTGCGAAAAGCGTATCCTTGCATCAAACAGTGTCAGTTAAGTACACTGCAATGTTACATATACATATGCAGACAAACTTTCCCCCGCCCCTCTTCCTTCACCCCATCCGAAAACATACACACACACATATATATATATATCTATGTATATACATACATATATATAGGTATATATATATAGGTATTATATGATATATATACGTTTGTATATCAACGTTTTCCTAACATTTTCCTAACACAATTTTTTTATTAAAATGTCACGAATGCTTCAAGTACTGCACACTTGTCTGCTGATTCAATTAAATTTGCTGACTTTTCACATGCATTTGTTTGTACGTACATGTATTTATCGTAGTGTACATCTATGTATACATGAAGATTTCCATATACACATGTCTTTCTAAAGCATAGCAAATGTATTCTATAAAAAAAAAAAACAAAGTTTAAAAGCCTTATTATAGCAATAATTATCTTATAGCTAAAGAAACTTTCAATTAAATTACGACAGTGGCGATCCATTCTCTTATGTCTTATGTTTCATGTCTATATTCATCTATGTTTTTCTTATGGCTTTCTAAACTTTCATTACTTTTGACGAAATTTCGTGGAAGAAAAAAATTGCTTTCTATCTTTTATCCGAACTTTTGAAGATTCATTGTTACATTGATTCTTGTTTCCCAATATGCGATGTGTCTGCAATAAATTAAGAAATATTTCGTTTCGTTTCGATCATAAGTGATATCATTTAAAGGTAAATAGGGAATGAAAATTTTATACACTATATCTGTTATGGCTGCTATTGCGATAACTGATGCTTACGGGATATCCCTTTCAGAATATATATGTATTCAGAATATAATTAGTATTTAGATGTGTTGTGGATTATGTGGAGATCATATTGAACATCTATTGAAGATGTCGACACATGCCAAGTATTTACTTTCACACATTGATATATATATCAACATATCTATATGTATATGTGTGAATTGTTTTAATTGTAAGATAAACCGAAAATCTACTCATACATTGACACTCAATTAAAAGTCATATATGCATGCAACTGGCATGTCTTAAGTTGCGTCAAATTTGCGAAATACATTGCATGTACTGCGTTGGCTGTATGTAATCAGTTTTAAAGCGTACGGGCTTATTGCGAAAAAATTTTCAATTCTACTTTTTGAATACATGTTTTTCACTTTTGCTTTTCACTTTTTTCCAAATCTAAAATTTACAGAAAAAATATTCAATTTCAATGAAATTAGAATTAAAAGCTTTGGATTTCCATATACACGTGTCTGAAGCTGATCTCCCAATAGACAATATTGATTGATTCCAGTTTCTTAGTACTCAGTGTGAAAAGCCAAAGACAATCAAAAATGAAAAACAAATGAAAGACTAACACTATGTATATACTATTAGCCCACGGTTGCTTTACGAATGCAACGGACAAATTCGCTTACTGTTGTAGCGAAACAAATGTTTTTATACCCTTCACCGAAGGACGAGGGGTCTATTCATTTTGTCAAAACGCGTGCAACGTGCGGAAGGCAGCATCAGAGATTCCACAAAGTACATATATTCTATTCAGCATCAAATTCTAAATCGATTTAAGCATGTACCTCCTTCCGTCTGTCCGTCTGTGTAATGTCTGTTGTAAACATCCTCCCGACCGCAAAAATGAAGATATCGACTTGAAATTTGGCAGAAACATTGGAAGTTTTTGAAAGCAGGTTGATATTGAAAATGGGCCAAGTTGGTTGAAAGACACGTTCTCATTACCACGTAAACGCGGAACACCTCTGTTTTTTAAAGAGATTTTTCTGTTTTTTTTTTAAATTGGTTTTTTGCTCATTACTCATAAACTATAACAAATAAGTTTACTAAAATTTGAAAGCATATTCTATGGGCGATGCTGTAGCATTTGTCTACAAAAATGGAAAAAATGACAACACCTCTCCGACATTATTACGTATCAAAATTGCAATTTTCAAAATTTCTTGAAAAAAAATCGTTAATGTGAAAATTTTTGGATCGGATGAAATCGAGGAAATTTTTCGACCCTCCTCTCATTTAATTGTCCCTACGAAAAGTAAGTTATAGGGCAGCAATGCCTAATTTTTCATATCTTTTGGTGAATATTAGTCCACAAGAGTAGTTTGATAAAAAAACTGTACCAAATTTGGATCGAATAGGTACACTTTTGGGAATCCCTTCCCAAATAGGAGTTGCCATGAAAAGTATGCTCGTTCTTACTTGGAAAGAAAGTATAATTTTTAGAGCTTTATTACCTAAATAGGTTAAATATTATATTAGGGGCGAAGTGATGTGAGGGGTAATTAATGGTCGGCTTTGCCCGACTAAAATGCTTTTGCTCGTTTAAACTACACAATTTTATTTATGAAATGTGATCCTGCGTTGAAATTTGGAAACATGCCGCTTACGCATGCATTAAATATATGAAGTGTCGGATATTAATTAAAAATTAAGTCGAACTCTGTGCCGACACTTTAAGAAAGTATCGAGTTGGTTTCAAATTTTATTATTCTGAAAGCAGAAAGCAGGTTTTTTTTCCCGTAAGGGGTGCTGGACTTCTTCATATCATTCACTGCGATTGCCGATTGTCCAACGCTGGCAATCGAGTCAAGAGTTGCACTCGAGGGACATTTGAGAATGCAACAATTATAGAAACCGACAATAATCTCTACATTAAACATTCAAGTCTTTCGAGATGTTTACAGAAGCCTATGAAATTCTTTTAAGGATTTTCTTAAAAATTTCCCCAGAAACTTAATATTGCTGTAAAGCATAAATTATACAGTCTACGATATTTAAAATAATGGCTTTTGTTTTTTGATTGTTAGAATTTTTTATATATAAACAAGTCAGACAATTATATTCGGTCCACACGAAATCTTTTATACCCATCACTGTTATCCTAAGAGAGACAAAGGAGGCGAAAGAACTACATTTCCAAGCTTTATAATACAGAGTGGGTGCAGCTGATTTTTTCCATTTACAAAATAAAAGTATTTGCCAAATAGGCTTGTGGGCATTGTAGGCGTGTCCTTTGGATAGTTTGAGTGATTTCCAATTTTTTTTGAAAATTTTTAGGCGATATCTTCACTTCCGCTAAAGGGAGCACCGTTACCACGTATGCTGCAGAATTAGGCGGACGGACAGACAGACAAGTTTAGGTGCATTCGAACTATGAAACTGGCCAATAATTTATACACTTTGTGGGCTCTTCGAAGTCTGTTTCTGAGCGTTATAAAGGTATTGAAAAAATAAATACATTTTGATACACTATACAGTAACAATAGGTAAGCGTAGTCAATTTTTTCCATTTTTCCACAGGTACTACAGTATCGCCCATAGAACATATGTTCTAATTTTTGTACAGTTATCTGCTATAGTGTATGAGTAAAGATCAAAAGATCAATATTTTGCTCCTTGTGAAAAACAGAGCTGTTTTCATTTTACGTAGTAGTGTAAGTATGTCCTTCGATGG
This sequence comes from Glossina pallidipes, assembly GCA_000688715.1. Lineage (NCBI taxonomy): Eukaryota > Metazoa > Arthropoda > Insecta > Diptera > Glossinidae > Glossina > Glossina pallidipes. The sequence continues at coordinate 1,203,988 of KK499778.1, forward strand.
ATTTGGCCACTTTTAACATCAATCGGCGTGGAAGAACTTCCAATCTTCTTGCCAAATATGAAGGCGGTAGCTTCATTTTTGGGGCCAGGAAAATGTTTGCAACAGACATTACACAGACGGGCGGACGGACATGCTTGAATCGATTCAGAAATTGATGCTGACCAAGAATATATACACCATATGGGATCTTCGAAGCTTTCTTTTGGGCGTTGCAAGCGTCTTGACAAACTGAATACACACCCCATTCATCGGTGAAGGATAAAAAAAAAAGCTATTGACTTCGTACTTGCGTAATGAATTATTCAGAGTACATCATGAATTACGGCTTTACATAGATATGGGTAGATATGGCTCAGTGATTCGTCTGTGAGGGATAGTTGCGGATGTAAGATACAATGTACATAAATGTAATATTCAGCTTCGCTTGTGTTAGGCAACCATGCTTGCTATTTTAGTAAGTCACCAATTCATAAATTCTGCATGTTTTTCTTTTCCACCTGACCTTGTTAATAAAAATGTACTTTTGTTTTGCTTTTTATGAGACCAAACCGTCAAGCCTTCTCTAAATATCGCGCACATGTATATGTGGCACTGCATGTGTATGTGCACTATAAACGTAATCGTGTTTTAGGCACAAACATTATTTTGTTTGCTGTTAGTTTGTGGCATAACAAAGAAAGACTTCTTGTTGGTTCCTGGTAGGCATGAGGGCGGCTTATAGGCAAAACTAATTGTGCGTATTTTTATTGTTTGTTTGAGTGCGTTGACCTTTTTTAGCGATTAAGCGTTTCCATATCTGTAAACGTGTATATGCGCAGACTACATAGGTGTATTTAACTAAGTGCAAGCGTGTACAAGACTGACAGCAAATTATTATTTTGATTTATTTATTGTAAAGCTGACTTAGATTATGCATTTTTGGATCGATAAACGTTCGCAGCAATGTGGCTTCGGCAGATCAAGGGTTGCTGCCTCTCTCTCGGGAGCTGGCGGATCTGGTTTGAGTTTTGGTCATCCACCACGCCGAGCAGGTGGCTATAAATCGACAACCAGCTCCAATAGTTCAATGCCGATACATCGTCAGCAGCAGCAACAGCAACCGCAACAGCAACAGCAGCAACAGCAATACGGACATTATACGCAACATCATGTGACGTACAGTACTGCTGGAACAACAACAACTACCGTTGATTATCACCGAAGCAATAATTATGGTTACAGTGCCAACAATAATAACAATACTCCCAGCAGTGGCGGTCAACATTCGTCTTCTAGTCAACAGTTAAATAATAACATCGCGCTCCAGCAACAAAACAATGCTTACACAAATCCAACATCACAATCGTATCCAACAGCAGCAAATATTAATAACAATAATAGTATTGCGTCTTCTTTATCGGGTGTAATTTCTGGTTCTTCATGGCGTAACGCTCGTTATATCTTACCATCTTCGACGATTAATAGCAATCAGATTTCATTGGCGCATCATCAGCAGCCAACTCATCACCATGACATGCGCAGTTATCATCATCCCCAGTTTGGAAATATGTCTGTAAGGCATTACCAACAAACGGACATCCAACAACCATCCGCCAACATCATAGAACCAAGTATACATAACGGTGGTCGACAAACGATCGCTGTACAAAATTATGGGTACGTATATACTACATGTCTTGAAATTAGGTAGTGAACCAATTGCTGAAACATTTGTTTACAGTTGCAGTCAAAATGCTTCTACAGCTTCAATGGTGCCACATCAAACTACGTCTTCAATGCCGGCTACAGATGTTAATAGGCAATCTCAACGTGATTTTGGTTCTAGTCAACGCTCCAATAGTGTAAGCAATTTACGTCCGGCTAATTGTAGTACCAGCTATTCAACTTCCTCGATGGGTCCCTCACATCATCATCATCAGCAGCATGCTACCACAATGCATTCTGTTGAAAGTGTGGATAACCAATTACTGCCAACCCATTTAAAATGCGGAATGTGCGCTTCGCTAGTATTGGCTTCTGTGTTTGTGGCAGGAGCCAAATTCTATTTCGACCATCAAGGCACTGGCTTAGAAGTTCTAATATTTTGTGCATTTTCTGCTACTTTCTTTCTTGCCGCCTGCACTGTGTCTTTATGCAGAGTGCCCAAAGGCTTATTGCCCCATCGTTCAACGGCTGATCAACGTCGAACTGCATGTGGTTTAAGCAGCAGAGGCTCAACGCTTAACTCGGTTGACGATATCGTTGTAAGTGGTTTACATGAATTGCAAGAGCGAACACAAACAGTAGCTAATAACGCGGCAGCCCAGGCTGGTCCACCTCCTTACCACATTGCTATATTGCTGCCTGAAACGAAAAATCATGATAAAGGAATCACTTCAGTAGAAGAATCACCACCACCGTCCTATGATAAGATTTTGGTATAGACTAAGCTTAATAACTCTGATACAATTTAAGTTGTTTTTCTTGCCCCTATTTAGCCTAATAGCTTATACTGTTTATTATATATATATATATATATGTATATATATATGTGTACTTTAAGTCTTCCCGTTTTTTTTCAAAAGAGCCAAGAGATTTTTTTATGATTGAATCTGTGATTTAATATAACATAAATTTTAAATTCAAAGTCTTCTCAAAAACATAAAGACACTTGAACCGCTAATACTGATTCCGTTCTTTTTCTTTTTCTTTTTCTTTTTCTTTTTTATTTTCATTTTTTTTTTTGCTAATTCAAAAAAGGTTACAAATACATTACAATATCCAAATATAATATATATAAGATAACATTTAAAACGATTGTAAAAATGATAATACTTCTTTATATATATACTTATATGCATATATATATATATATATCTATATATATATATATATATAGATATATATATAAATATATGTATATATACAAATGAAAATAGAATGTGTAGTCTTAAGAAAACCGCACAATTATTGTAGTATTTAATAAGCATATCTCTACATATACTTATATTAAAAAAAAAAGCAGTATTTTTCTAAAACAATCAATTCTTTTAAATCTTTTATACTTTGTATTGAAAAATACTCTTCTATAGCAAATCAAACGTATTTTCTAACTCTCAAGCAATAAATTTAATTGTCAATCATTTTTCTCGTAAAATAAAAAAAAATAAAAAAAGAAGAAGACAACTTATAATTCCGGTAGCAGCAAGAATTTGCCACATACACATACACACACACACACACACACACACACACACACACACACACACACACACACACACACACACAACACACACAAATCCTCAGTTAAGTTCTCTCAATCCAGTCATTTATGTTCTCTGTGATAAATCATGTGTGAACAATTTATACATACTTAATATATTTCTATAAAAAATAAATAAATAAAACTGATTAAAAATATAATCAAATTATTACAAAAACAGAGTGCGTTAGAAAATCTGAAAATTTTAGTAACAGAATAATTATGTTAATTAAAATAAGAATAAAAACAAAATAAAGTACTTACAATAATCATTTATGCGTTTCCTTATTTCATCGATAGAGAGTCAATAGGAGAAACAAGTAAGAAAATTATACGTGACTCTGGCCGAATTCTTTATAAGCTTGTTACACCCTACACCTGCCACTTGTGATACAAGGTATATTAAATTTGTGCGGATATATGTAATGCCTAGAACGGCTTAGGGTAGACTCGCCTTTTATATATGTTCCGTTTATGTGTTTAATGTCTTTAATAAAATATAGCACGTCAAAGAAACGCCTGATAATTATGCATCAACCGCAATATTAATAAAATGCCTGAGCTTCAGACTAAATAATAAGATAGGGGAATGACTAGCATAATCCGCAAAGTTGCATGATGCAGAAGGCAGATTAATTAAGAACACAGAGAGTACAAAGAAAAAATGCTTAGACTGATGTAATAAACATATTGCAGATAGATTGAAATATATGGTGGAGTCATGAGTAACTTCCGATGCAGATACGTAGAATTGCATTGCACCCTACCGTACGGTCGTATGGATATAATTTTTCATAAAATTTCAACAACAACAACAATATCACCACGAATATCAACCTTACAAACAAATAATAATAGATCAGCAAGACATGGAAATGAATGAGAATTATATTATACAAGTTCTAGGTCCTAGGCTATTGAAATATAAATATAGACCATCATCCATTAATAGTGTTAAGATAGATCAGTAAATCAAACCACAAAAAATTCTCATAGTACAAAATTGCCTCGAAATGCACAAGGCACAGCACAATTAACTACATAGCAGGATAGGGTATACTTCGTTTCCAACATAGGTTTGCAACAACATCCTCGAAGACGCCAACACGAACATCCATCTCGGACCCCCGGGTTCAAAAAACTCCCACGAATGCCATTCGGGGCGTCTTCGGATGCCTTCGGGTGGGCGCAAACGCCAAAAAAGGCGTGATTCATCCCTTCGGATAGGACGAATCACGCCTTTTTTCATCGCCAGAACACATAAAAGGCGTGTCTCATCCCACAAAAAAAGCATGAGTCATCAAGTCACTATTACCAACAAAATATATATCTTCCGTCTCTTTCTCACAAAAATTGCATAGTGGCGCTGAACATACATATAATACCTACTGCGTTATTCTCAAAACACGATTTTTGAAAACGATTCGGGGAATGACTCATGCAGTTTTCATTTTTTTCTTTCGAATTTCTTACATCATCTTTAAAATGATATTCCATAGAGCAATACGCATGATATTTTCGATTAGTGGTTGAAGGATTTTTTTGTCAATAAAAGGCGTGTCTAATTCTTCGTTAAATTTTGAATTCAAAATCGGACACTTACTCGCCAATCACAAAAAACTGGCTATTTTCAAGAAATCTCGCAGTTTTTCAGCTATGGGCATGTGGATGAAAGGATTTTTCTTTAAATTCAAATTTGGACCAATGTAGACGTAGGTCATAGGGTCCCTTAAATTGATAGAATGCCTCCGATCTTGCCATTTTTCAATATTTTTCCACAATAGTTTTTTTCCTAGTACTCATAGGTAATCTTCTTACGTATACTTATTCTATTGCCTTTCCTTACGCCCAAAAAAAGTTGTCAAAAAGACTTTTTTAATTTAAGTTAAATTAAAGAGCTTAGAAAATGATAGACCTGTTTTGCGGAATTCAGGGAGCTAATCATTCAAGCAAGCGACAGTCAGCAATAATATCTAGTCGTGTAAGCAAATAAGCTAGTAATTGTCGCTAAATGCGCTCTCTCAGCTACGTCAAATCTGGTGACGCCAAAAGTGCTGGCGCGGTGAACCAATTTGCATTGGTGTTGAGTATAAACCAAGGAACGTTACTATAAAAATCTTTTTTAGAAAAAGCTGCTATATAAGAAAAATGGAAACAAGCTCAACATATTGTTTGTAAACGGCAATCGCTAGAGGTTGAATTATTTTTCATTTTGGAAAGTAAATTGTGTGTGAAATCAAACTTGCGAAGTAAATATTACGCAAGAAGAAGCAAAAGAAGTGGGCTCTTAAATGGACTCAATGGGCTACATTGAGGACTATTAACAAATGTGTACATTCCCATATCGTAACTTTTCTTAACGGATCTCCTAAAAAAATAAGTTATAACGAATACCATTGCAAGACAAGGAACATTGGTATGTGTAAAGATTAGTATTACAGTTACATTACGAAACTCTAAATACCACTGTTGAACATTTCTCAACTTGAGCTACAGCTCAAAAGACTTGGAAGAGTCGCAAATGTTTATGCAGCGCTGCACGACTCAGAGTGGAAGGAGATGATTTGAATACCGCAGCTTCAGCGACCTATGAAGATGATGGTGTTGACATTTGTGTGGGCGAACCTTATTTGAATGGATTCACACAAAGAAACAAAAAGAAAAAGCTGGAAATTGTTCATATTGTTAAACTGCTCACAGTGCGGAGAATTAGTAAAAGGAAAATAATATTTTTTCTTTACTGGCCCTTTTGTCTTTGGTTTTTTCCCAAAAACATTGCAATCCATTTATCATTTGATGGCTTAGTATGAATTTTACATGATTCTCTTTACATTTAATTTGGCATGCTGGGTATCGGTTACCATGTGTCAATTGCGTGTAATTTTCTACGCCTCTCTCAGTTATTAATGCATTCTAGACAATGGAAAACTTGACAGCAAGTAATGGAAAGTTAGCGACAATGCTATATGATTAGCCTCGTGACGGCAATCAATTGCATCCCAAAAAAAAAAAAAACGCAGCAACAATTACGGCGCCACTTGGCTGCTTACAAGATTACCCTAATGCTTGGCTCAAATAAAATGAAGCTTCAGCGCTCTTTTAAGCGTGGGAATTAAAGTCGAATGCGTTAAGAGTAATGAACATGAGTTTAATTCCGATGCTTAAAAAAAACCACCAAACCGAACACAATTAGACCGCGCTTTTATTCCCAAGTCTGGGGAATAAATTTAATATATAGGTATTTGTATATTAAATATATTTGCCATTTTGCAAAATTAGGTATAGGTATACAAGTGTATATATGGATATATTATTTGTACATACAATGCATATCCCACACCATCTTTGTATTTCTAGGCTTAGGGGAAAGAAATTAATTTATTAATTTTATGAATGTTATAATTTTTAAATTACATATATAATAAATGTATGTATGTATGTGAATGTATATAATATTTGCACACCTGTATATAAACATAGATAATATAAAATAAATGTTGTAAATTTATAAATTAAATTTTCTCCCAAGCCTGGGAAAATAATCGTGGCGTTGTTGCGTTCACCGCCTACGGCCTTATCTCAATAAAGATGCCGGTTAATATGACAGGAATAGGATAGTCTTTAATCTTGCAAATAAGTACACCTAGTTCTCTTTTTACACAGTAGGCACGTTCCCAAAAAATACGTGTAAAAAAAATTCACGCAAAAAAAAAGATATTGGCTATAAGGAAAAATACTATACTAGTTCCAGATCTCAGAAAGCAACTGAAATGTACAATAAACAATTTTACAAAATTCTTGTTAGCGCTCATACAAGGATTTATTTTGCGTGCTTACATATTTTAAATCATTAAACATATTATAAAAAATAAATTATACCTTGAAAACCCAAATTAAATTGTGTAAAAAATACATTACGTCCTTACTTTATGCATAATTCGCAGAATCTCACTCATATGCTCGCTCATATCTACATAATGTAACTGAATTGTAAGAAGTATTATGCGAATTTACAATGCACATCTGTGAGGAGTGAGAATGAAAAAATTCGTAGACGCATAAGGGAAAACAAACAAAAAATTCATCAGAAAGATTCATTAAAAAAAATTTATAAAAAAACTTCATAGACTAGTGAAAATCCTGTTAAAAAAAAATATTCGTGTAAAAAGGGAATTAGGTGTAGTGCTTTCCATAATACGTTTGCTTTAGATTCAATCCCAAGTACGCTTTTAGAAGCCTGCCATTTGACTAGTACTTATTTGCCTGAAACTGTTGTTGATTTAAGTTTTTACGCTAAATAGAACACCGTAGTGTGTGTAATAGTACATTTTATACAACCCTGAATTAAAAACCGAGGACACCAGCGAGTGCAATGTGCAATAAAGTAAAACGAAATAATGGGTCTGGACATAAATTCGTTGAAGAAAAAGATACCTTTTCTGGCCAGTGAACCTTAAGATAATCGATCAATTATTAGCGACGAAAAGGTTTATTTTGTAGGAAGTTTGTAGGAAGTGCTTGCAGGGCTTTATTAAATCTTGTCCTTTATCAGCGAATTGCATTGCAGTTTGTATTGCAGTCGTTGCCGTTGTATCGTCGTTTTTGCATCTTTAGTTTTTTGACGTTTCTTGAACATAATTTTTTTGTCCGCCTCTTGTCTCTTGTGGATATATAAGCGCATGCATAAACGTTTGTATATATATTGTCTTTTAATTTCTAATGGATGTACTTTGATTCATTTTTTAATTTTTCACTTAGAAGCTCTTCTGTTTGCGTATTTTATTTTCATCTACAATTATGTGGGCATTTTTTTTCCTTTTTCATTTTTATCATATGTCCCGTATGTATGCATATTTTAGGTGGAAATGCATGCAAATATGTTTTATTCACTTTTAAATTTAACGGCTTCCATATGAATGCTTAATAATGGTTATAAACAATTGCTCATATACTTGCAAGAAAGCAAAAAAAAAATGTTTCCAAAATAAAATGACTTGCAGAAGTCGCAACCGTTAGAAAGTGGTGCAGGAAAGGAGTTGTATTTAATGGCCACTGTCAGCTTCAATTTGGCATGTGATTGCCATCGAAGCCGTGGATGGACTATCGTAACCTATCATAAAATTGTATATATTTCAGATAATACTTTTATATGCGTCCAATTTGGGATCGGCAAACTACAAAAACTGCTACGAAATTTCTGTGTCGTAATTGGAAAAACTAAAAATTATCGATGAATATATTTTGAAATCGTCGTTTGGGTGGATCGCTTTCATATAACTACTTTACACCGCTTTTCGTGATTTCATGATAGCTGAGTAGATAGGGGTACAAGGGTATGCGATGCGAATGGTTCTCTGAGAAGGTCGCATATAATGAACAATAAAGAAAAGGGCAAATGTGCTCGGACGGTCGTCAATAAGATTATTGGTTACGAATGCAATAATAAAATTAATTTACCGACCTTTATCGTTTGCAAATTTTCAAATTGTTCAAAATGTTTAAATGAATGGGAACATTTTGCCGAATTTTTAATTTAATGGGCTTTAGTTATTTCTGAAAGCCCGGCAAAGCAACAACCGTATAACTTATTGCTCTGGCCATTAATTATTATTATTATTATTATTTATTTATTTTTTTCTTTTGCTGCTTAAAGATTTGAATGAAAGAAACTGCAAACATAACAACAATCAGAAGATAATTAAAGGTGTGAAAAATATATATATGTAAAAGGAAAAGTTGTTGTGAAATTTATAAAACACGTCATCGTATTACAATATTGGGATATTCTGCACTTGGCAGTAAAAAGGAAATGCGGTGAAATTCTTTCAGAGTAGGGCTTCGTTAATTCTCTAAAAGAATGTTGAATTAAAAAACGGAAAGAAGAAGATAGACTTACAAGTATATAAAGCGGAGGAAGGAGAAAAATAAAGAGAAAACGAGGGAGAGAAAGAGAGTGAGAAAGAGAGAGGGACGGAGAAAATGGCAATAATTTTAGTCCACCTGCGTCGCATAATTTTACTTATGAGTATTGTGTACTTGAGTGGCGCTTTCATCAGGAAACTGTTAACCGATTCACGTCACGTCTATCTACTGCAAATAAATGGCGGTAAACCGTTGCTGTGGGCAAAACATTTACACTTCCAATGGTGGGCATACATTTACACAATATACGCTTACGTTGTGCTCGTGAATTATATTAATATGCGGCGTTTTACAAATATGCTGGAATTTTTTTTTACTTGAGTAAATCGCCTCCCCCCGTCATTTTCTTATACTTATTTGTATTTCTATAAAACTTATTTGATAATTTGTGAAAATAAATGAAAAAGATTTAAATGTTGATACAAGATTTATGGCTTTTGTTTGGAAGATGTTTCTTGTGTGTGTTTTGGCTTTCTGCATAAAGATTGCTGAAAAAGAAGAAAAAATACCTAGAAATATTTTAAAATAAATCAAATGATTCATATAATTATATGAGATGATTTATATAAGATATTTATATAATAATTTATATAACAAAAGATTTCATAATTGAAACGCAAAGATAACTTTGCAGAGCTCTTCTTATAAGAAATCCAATAAGAAAGGATTAACAATTAATGCGTTTTATATGATTATATAAGATAAATGTACAACTATGGCTACGTAAACAGTACACACGTCACCATTGGGAATAGACGCAGGGATTACTTAAGAGTTTTATAAAAAAAGAAGAGCTAACAGTCCTTTGGAAACAGAAGTGACACAAAACTCGATGTAAAAAAAAAAAAAAGCTACACCAATAGGTAAACTATATTCCCGCACACGCACACGTACACTCGCACGCACACGCACACGCACCCGGATAACAAAGTGAGCGCTCTTTATATGCCAATGGCGGTGTATATTTTATTATTATCTTTCCCGAAGAATAAGGTTGCAGTCCATTTGTGAGTGTGTGTTTGTTATGAATGTAAACACGCATTAGTGAAAATGTTCTTGATTAGCGCGAGATTCCAAATCGATTCAGTCAAATGTTCGTTAGCCATTTGTCGCTGGAAAGTTTTGAATTGCAAATTGTTAGCATACACGTTCTTAGCTAGTGGCTATAGATCAAATTTCAAAAAAGTGGAAAATTTCCAATTAATTGCAAATTTATTTTCTATCGCCATCTAAAAGGATAATGGGGGCTGATTCATTTTGCTGTAATGCTTGCAACACTCAAAGGGAAGCTTCAGCGACCCTATAAAGTGTAGGTATTCTTGTTGCGAATAAAATTCTGAATTGATTAAGCCACGTTTGTCCGTCTAATTGTCTGTGTGGTGTGTGTTTTTGACACTCTCCCGGTCGCAAAAATGAAGCTACCGGCTTCATATGCGGTAGAAATATTGAAAATTTCCGTATAGAGGTTGGTGTTGAAAATGGATCAAATTGGCCAGCAGTAAAGCGTAAACTGAGCGCAACTCCGTTTCGCTAAGCAAAAATTTGTGGGTTTTTGCTCACTACTTACCACTTATTAATCATCATAAGACGAACAAGACAGAATGTTTCAAATGATTTTGCTAAAAATGGATTCATTTAAAAAACAAAAATGTGGCGGACACAACGACGTGGTAGATTAAGTTTTCCTTAATAATATCTTTTAGCGATTTAAAGGCTGGAAGATAAATTTTATCCCATTCGCTTTCTTTTAACAATAAATAGTGGTATGGGGCGTTAAAGATTTTAACGGCGTTAGGTGTAAAAGATTCGGCCGGATCGAATATAATTTTCTTACTTGTTTTCTTTTTTGTTAATAGTTGCTTTAAATCCAAGATTTTGATAAGATACCTAAATTCGTTTTTTGCTATGATTCTTTCTATTAGGGAGAAACTTTACAAGTTAATCTTCCTTTCTTATCGGTTCTCACTGTTAGTTCGAAGTGAAAGAATACTTTAGATTAATTTTTTTCTTACATCATGATGTTGGGGGCATAAAACTGGGGCTTCTGACAAGATTAATAAACTCACTCGTAATTTCAATATCCGATGCCTTTACTCAGATTTCGATCATATTAATGAGATGAGTATATATAAGCTAAACAAGAAAAATCTTGAGCTCTTAAGTATGTAATTGTAAATTACACGGAAATGTAAATAATCTAAATAATGTAAATAAATAAATAAATTTATAACGCAGTATTTTTATAAGAATTTTCATCCGGTTATAATACCAAACAAAAGCAAATCATTCGATTGTACGGAACGTAGTTTGCATAAGTTCGCAGCTTCGGCACAAAATCTTCTGATATCTAACAGTTCCACACTCAACTTAATGATCGCAATTATTCGTTCCGTGGGAGTTCACCATTTAAACGCGAATGACTTGGAATAGTTTGCAGGGTTGTCACAATTTCTTGCATATATGTATGTATATATACTACATAGTTTCAGCTTAGTTCATTTTAAAGGCTAGACCTTCATGCCAGATTGTATGAAAAGTCATTTTGATATTCAATAGCAACGTGTCACTTGATTTTTGGTGGGTAAAGTTTGGGTTAACTAACTAAGTTTCTTTTAAGGATTGCATCGAATTGTGTTCTCGAGGGAAACCCAACTGTTTAGGTGGAATGGTACGATTGTCTTCTATGCAATCTTTCAATCGAGTTTCAATGAACTTTTCCAGAACTTTACCGAGGTTTGACGGTCAACTGATGGGGCGGTAAGAGGCAAAAATATTCACTAAAATTTCACACTCATCTTGGTTAATAGTATAACAACAACCGTTTTGTTTTACAAATGGAATATTGTTAGACATCTTCTCAAGAATTTTTATTAAATTCCAGAAGGAGGATGAGCCTTTATCTGGTGGCGATAATAGATTGTCCTATGTTTGTAAATCACGTATTCTTCGATTTCATGATTTCGTATGATAAGAGTCTTTGAAGTTCTGCTCTGTACCATATTCTTAATAGGTACGCAGAACAGAGAATTAATTACCTTTCATTTGGAGATGTTTTTTAGGCACGCTAAGAATGGCGGTCTCATTCAAATGGCTTTCGAAAGAAGAAGAAAGAGTATGAACAATGTGGTCGGCGTTAGAGATATTTTCGATATCATGTAAGTTTCTATTGAAGAATGTGAAAAATTTTCCTTCAAATTTCAAAGTCATTGGAGACATAATGCTTGGAGCGTTGATTGGGGAAAAATCACGAATGAAACCTTCTGCCTATTTGCTTTCGAAAGTATGTGAGGATTATCACTAATAATATCATATATTGAAATCACCTTTTTTTTATTGCCTGCAAGAAATTGCCTTGAAAATTCTTCCCAAGCGTTTCGAAACTTCTACATGCCTTAAATAATTCCCTCCTGGGAAGTTACTGCTTGGTATGCTACCATATGATTATTAACTTCTCCAATGCACCAGTTGGAGTTGTGGGTATCTTTAGAAAGTGTTTACGTTCATTTAAAGGCATTCCTTAGAAATGACGTTATTAGTACAACTTAATCGATGCGGCCAAAATTTGCATCAGCTATACTGCTTTTGCAAAAAAAACAATGGTTTTTTAGGTTGCTAGGGTTGCTTAATATAAAAATTATTAACTAATATGAAACTATATAATAACATGAAACTATATAATAATTGAAGTGATATAAAAAAGTTAGTGCGATAAATAAAAAATAGCTTTTGAAAAACTTCAGTTGAAACTACTATTTACGAGAAATCTTTTGTAGAGTGGGGTTCAAGAAATAGACCCATGTGGTTCAAACTTGATCGATTTAAGCTTTTCGTCAAATTATTATCATGAACAATTAGGGCTTTTTGGCATCTAAGGGTAATACACTTCCCGAGAAACCTTATATGCAGTCATATACAAAAACTAGACCTCCGCGATCTAAATTCGGGAAAGTTGGTTTTATTTGTCTATTTACTATTACGAACCAATTTTCACCATGAAATATTGAAAATTATACCTTTTTGCCATATAAAGATTGAGATTTCGTAGGAACGATTGTGTGAGACGGGCTGCACAACATTTTCGATACCAGTTTGAGATGTTGAAATACTATTAGTCAGCGAGTTATGCTGAAAAATTTTGAAGATTGCAATTTTTTTTCTGCAACAGGCGACAGATAGACAGACAAGGTTAGACAGATAAGCTTCAAAAAATGATTCTGAGTCGATCGGTATACTAAACGGTACATCTATTTTAAGTCCTTCTGGGTGTTACGTACGTCGGCACAAACTTAATATACCCTATACCACATGTGGTGGAGGGTGTAAAAATAAAGAAAACAAAAAGAGGTAGAAAACCTGCTGTGGAAGATAGCGCGTGAATTGAATATGGAGTTCCAGTCTTTAAGCGAAGAATCTGAAGATTGCTTAGGTTTCTCTTAATTATGCAAGGGGTCCTTTCTTTTATAAATGTTATAAGTGTGCACTGGTATTAGTCATTTAAATTCTCGATGAAAATATTTTAAAATTTATTAAGATTTTCCGTGATTGCGTATGTTTTGCTCTTTTTATGGGCGTAACGTGCTTTTATTTATCTGAACCATGGAAACACGTTTGGAATTTGCAAGTCAAGTAGACGTATCAGTGAACTAATTGTGGATGTGATTACGAACATGTAAATAGTGTAAACTTCATTTTTGCGAATTCGTAAAGTAAATGTTCTGAAATTTAGAGATTGTTGCTTGCTACGCTTTTTAAAACATTAGCATTTGAAAACAACGTATTTTCAAACTTAGCCTAAGTCATTGAGAATGAATGAGCGGACGTAGCAATAAATAGGTCGAAATCGCTTGTACTTCATTGGCTCTATGATGCGTGTTTCGGGGAGTTTCGAACGAAATGACACAATCAATATTTTTCCCCGGCGGTGTGTATAGAAAGGAAAGAAAACAGAAGAAAAAAAAAATAAAAAAAATACACACATTTTCCGACAGAGTAGAGTCTACAGAATTTTAGAAAAATCGATTTAAAAATATGAGAAAATAAGGCAAAGAGGAAAATTTTCAGCCAGAAGTTGTTCAGAAGTGTACCGAAAAAATGTAAAGAGCGAGATAAATATAACTAAAAACTAAAATCCCGCAGTTTTCTTTTGGCAACGCAACAGTGTGCAACGTACTCGAAACGTAATGGTGAGATCGTCAACAACAATGTCATCATTAGCATCGTGTAAATAGTGAACGGGAATAAGTTTTTAAAAATAACGGTGAAGAACCAAAAAAAAAATTTGTTTTTTTTGAAAATTGTTTATAAATTAATGAAAAACAATTCGGAGAGCTATAATTGTCTTGAAACGAACCTTGGATGCCCATCATCGAAGGCAAATATATAAAAAATTTGGTGTTTTATGTTGTTTTTTTCGTTTTTCATGAATTGTGGTCCCATCAGAAAACAGCGGATGATAATTATTTGTGCATAAAATATTCGTATTATTCTGATAAACATATATATGCTAAATTTAAATATGATCTTCGCATCAAGATGTCACTTGGCTATGAAAAAATAATAGTATTTCAATTTTTTTTTAAGATTGTTCCAGGTTACCTTCTATTTTAAGAGCGCGTGTGGAGTGTGGGCCTCTACTGTAATAATTTAACTTAACCCATGGGTCAAACATTTATTTGCATCAGATTTATAATGTTCACGTTGTTAGGTATATCACTAATAACAAGATAGACGGACGGACCTGGTTAAAATGACTCAATACATCGCGCCGATAAATTTTAATTTGTTATTGTTACAGAATAAATGATAAAAAGAGTATACATGCTGTGGCGGATGTGAAGAGAAATAACAAAAAAAAGCGCTGAGAAACGATCGTAATGCAAATAATTTGTAAGAAAATGAATTTTTCTTTAACACAAAATACAAAAGAAGAAAAAGAAATAAATAAAAAAACATTTTCGCCGGTTTTTAGTGGTTCTAAATATAATACACACACACACACACAAATACACATACATAAGCAAACACAAATATACATATGTATATAGATATATAAATATACATAAGTATATAGATACAAATATATATCTAAATACGTATATATACATATATACATATATATAATTAGATTAAGTAACATTCTGATTACCCAGACACATGAGCAAGATCATATTATGCAAATCATATGAAAGGAACTACATTCGCTAGAATGGACGAATACTGAATGCCCATCATGTAGCGCTTAGTTATTTTACAAATAAATGTACAAGCGAATGTAGAAAAAACCCGCGTGAAAAATGTTAACAAAAAAGAATTTAATGAAAAACTTAAGGTCTACGTGCGAATGGCCGTTGTGATCGTATGAGCTATAAAATCCGACATTTCCACTTCAAATTCGAATAAATTCTAGACAATTAAAGTAATTTTTTAAAGAAGTATTCTATCTATACATTAATAAGGGGCGTTGCAATTGAATCGAATATTGAATATTTTTTTAATTAACAGACACAGATCACGTACTACGCTAGTAGTACGCGAACAACGGATTGATGATATCCTGAGGGGCTTAAGATGACACGAAATCGGTGACAAACAGTTGTTGTAAGCGAAATCGGCAAACTAATGTGCGACTATTCCGTAGGCGCATAGGGTGCAAGAATTCTCTCTGGGTGTTTAGGAAAATGAGAAAAAAAAAACTTTCAAAATCGACATCATTACAGTACAAACAAAAGAATGAACAAGAATTAAAAACTTTTTATGGCATCATCACATTACACTTATGCATATGTTCTTATATTTATGCAGGCACATATGTAAATGACTATGCTCATGCAAAGCCTGCGGAGTAAGTACGTTGCAGATAAATTAACAAATTTTTTTTTTTTTTGCATTCTCTTAATTCGGGTAATAGGTATTATAAAAACGTGTGTGTGATATTTAACAAGTAAAACAATTGTATTCGGTTATTGCCGAATCTCGTATGCCCACTACCATTATTTAAAAAAAAAAAAAATCGACAAAAAACAAAAACAAAAGTTTTATACTCTATAATATTGATCTTTTCCAGTTGTGAACAGATGCAGGTGCGACCATCCGTTAACTACAAGTACAAAAGAGAGACACTTGCTCTTCGTCTAGAACCGGAAGTGTTCTCAATTGAAGTTGTACTGTGGGCTGTGGGGTATATTGGCTCATATTCAATATCAATCTGACTGCACGAATTTCAGATGCTTTTGTTTATGCGACGGACGGACTAACATGCGTAGATCGATTTAGAATTGAATACTGATTGAAGATTTCTTTTATAGCGTCTGTGAAGTCACCTTGCAAGTGTTACAAACTCCTTGACAAACTGAATATTCTCTTATCCTGCGGTGGTGCGTATAAAAATACAATCAATACGTAAATCATTAATACACGCAGCGCGTGTGTATATGTTTATGTGTATGTGTGTGTGTCAGTGTATGAATGTGTGCGTGTGTGCGTGCGTATGCATTTCTAAATAAATAAATGTAATAATGTAAAAATTGTAGTTTCAAAATTTTCGTAGAAGTGCAATGAACGACAAATTAATGAAAATATTGAAACACAAATGTATGCCACACAATCTCAGTTTAGCCACTCGGTTTGTTTCTCCCCGTTCCGCCGCATTTATTCTACCGTGTGCACTAAAGTAACAGCACACAACACACATAGACGAACATATTGCATTCAAGTTATTTTAAAATTGTGGCAATATTTTTTTGTTTCTTTTATTGGCATTTATTTGCAATTGAACATCAGGAAAATTTGTCTTACAATGCGATCAGTGTGTACAAAATAATTGAAGATCCCGTTACTTATAAGTTAAAGCAAATGCGAGCTGATCAAATTATGATGGTGAGAGCGTTCGCCGAATAAGTAAGAAAGAAGGGGAGAGAGAAAGAGAAATAAATTCAGAGAGAGAGAGAGAGAGTGAGAGAGAGAGGTAAAGAAAACTGCATAACAATGTATTTAATAATAGACGGAAGCACAGGAATGCAAAAATTTAAGTGAGAGCTTGAAATTTCGTGATGGACGGCTAATAATAAATCATAAGAGTAACGAAGCCAGTGAATGAAAAGTTGAGAGTGTAAAAGGGAGAGAGAGAGAGAGAGAGAGAGAGAGAGAGAAAGAGAGAGAGAAAGAGAAAGAGAGAGAGAGCAAAAAAGCTTTGTCAAGTTTGATGCAACACAAGCAGACAGACATCCGCAGTAAAGAATATGAAAATATTATCACATCGCCAGTGACAGTGATATTGATTAAGAACGTGCGAGCAAACCTACTATATATTAGACGAAATTAAAAAATATCTTTTTTTTCTTTTCGAAATATGTTATTAAAATAAATTAAATATATAGAAATGTCTTAAAAATAAAAGATAGAGATACAATAACAAATTCTTCGGAAAATTATATTAAGAAAAAAAAAAAAAAAAATTATTTTAAATTACTCAGGTTTTTGCTTTAAATGTGGTGGGAGTACACATATGTGCATCCACGTGCCGAATTTCCAATGGCGTGTTTATCTACATCCTAAATGAAAAAAAAAAATTTACTTTACCAAAACAAAAACTTATTTTATCAAAACAGAAATAAAAACGTTAAGAAAAGAAAGAAAAGCAACGTTCCGCTATGTGTTTTTTGTAAGCAATTTAATTGCATGCATCTTCAAACCGAGCAGTAGTCAAACAATTTTGAAAAAGCAATTAAAGACGAATTATGTCTTCGTATCGCAATTATGTAAGTAAATGAACTTTTATTTTTTTCCAAATTTTATTTTTATTAATTTTTGCTATAGAAACTAGTTGCTGTTGCTGTTGTTGTTGTCTAAATGAATTTATTATTTAAAAAGCAGAAAAGAAATAAACAAACTAGGAAATCGTCCAAAGTGTCCGAAGATTATAATTCTTTCATTTACTTCCACAACTTCATCTATTTTCGCATAATTTCTGACTATTACCCCTTCTTGATGCTGCCGGGTCCTCGCACTCTGAAAGAGTTCATATTAGATAAGTGGCAGAGTTGAATAATTTTGCTTTAGAAACGTTATTTTATATAAAATTTTAATTTTTGAAAATTGTTGTATTATAATACCATAATTAATTATTATACAACTTTCTTAAAAGATTTACCAAAATTTCTCAAACCGAATTTTGGAAAACTCTTCATTAAGGTTTCTTCTATTTACGCCTTATAGCACTTGCGCTACAAAGTATATTAAGCTTGTACGGAAGGACTTACGATAGACTGCACTTTTATTATGCCGATCGATTTAAACATGTCTGTCCGTCTGTCGGTCTGTTCATGTGATGTTTTTCCATCGATATTTGTGTTGAGTTTGCTGATCGCAATTTGCAATTGAGATATTAAAACGAAAGATTGCACACTGACGTGTCTTCGAGCGAGGACGAGCCCTATCGGAAGTTAATTTAACTGGAAACATTTTTGTAGGTCAGAAAGTTCCAAATATTAATATGTTATGGTGAATCTTAACCTATAATACTAATTTAAGATAAACAAATTCTTAATACTTTATGATGAAAATTGATCCACATCAACTATGCTGAATTTTGAATACGTACCACAATTTTTGAACCTCTTTTGCACAACCATTCTTACGGAAAGTAAGTCTTCATTTGCAAAGAGATCTAATTTTGAATATACAGTCCCAGTCCCATAAGAGTAAGTTCCCACAAGAACATGGGAAAATATTCGTGTTCTGTGGCAAAAATAAGAATTGTATTAGACAATGCGGTGTAGGGTGTTTTTATTTTTAATATATCGCATTGAGACCTAATCCATAATAGCAGTTTGCCATTAAAATCAACTGTACGTCTATTTTCTTCGCGCTCCACGTTGTATAAGCGTTCTCATGAACACTAAGGCCATATATGGCAAACAAGTGTACATTTTACATTCCATACTTAAGTGTAGCAAATTTGGGCCATGTAGGTAAATGTTTCGGACTGTATCCCTTATGAAGCAACAAAGTCTAGTTATTAGTACTTTCTGACGAAAATAGAATAATAATAATAATAATATCTGTGATAAGAAGATTAATTTTGTAGCTGTGTTTACGCCGCACTCTGTATAAGATCGCATTTGTGTTGCGAATTGAATTCAGTCAATTTTATATAGAATTACTTGAATTCTATATAGTTGTGTAAATGATGTCAAGTTTTCGCTTTACGGATAAAAGCAATCATTGCTAATCGTACATAAAAAACATGAATGCGTTTGTATGCGCTACGAAAGTGAAGATAAATTAAACATGTGAACTCTGTCTGAATGCTACATAATTTTTGTCGAGCTGTTTATCGGCAGGCTATAGCACTACACTACGCTACAAAAATAGCACTTTTGCTAAATTTGGACCAAGTAAATCCACATTTTGAGCCTAGCTCCACGTAAACGCTACCATGGCACGGATCCTTTGTTACAAGAGTGTATTAAGTCTGTGCGGATGTATCCAACACCCACAAGGACTTGAAATAGACCCATGTTTTGCTATACCTATCCATTCAGAATCACTTTCAGAATCGCTTTAAGGTTGTCTGCCCGTTTGCCTGCCTTGTATTCTTGTGTTCAACCTATAAGCGGACATGTTTGAGATTACTGTAATGGAATTTGGTACATCGACGTGTTCTAGCTTAAGGATGAAGATTATTGAAAATGTTTGGATTGGACCACTTTTTTGAAAAGTCGTTATTTGATTAGCTATGCTAAGCGAAGGGTCGGGTCGTGGCCCACAGGAATGTTTGCACTTTTTCCTGCTTTAAAATTGTCAATCAAACATTGTTTCAAGTGTAACATATAATCTGTACCCTTTGGAAACTCAACTCCATTTGAATTAAAAATAATTACCAGATGTGTCTTACTTCTGTGAGATCACCATACGATCAATTAGAGAAACTTAAGTATTCATTAAAATATCACAAGTTCAACCGGTTAAGATTTTCTTTTGGCTCTCTTACAACTATCAAAAAAGTCGTTTCTAATGTGGAGGTTCCGACTAACCATCCTAAGGCCTATCCGTTTGCTTGCTCTTCTTTTACCATATACTTTTTAAGCCATAACACGCAAAATCGTATTAACCATCGCTGTATATGCTAATGAGTTTAAAGCGTCTTAGATTGAAGTCAATGTCTATATGAAATACTTACACTTTTGTACATGTTCTTCCGTTCCACAGTATGCGATGTGTCAGTGAATATTAGAATACACATAATCCATAATCGTTGTCCCAATTATAGGTTAGCTAATATAATTATAGTTGAAAGTGTAGATGGGCTTGTTAGACAGGCGAGCAAGTAGAAGTTTTCGAAATATGGATTGTATGCGTTTCATAGCAAGTTCAACTCATATTTCTAAAGGAAATGTATTTACTCGTTTTGGTAACGTCTTCAATTTCTATAAGTAAGTTTTTGTACTATGTAAAGTAAAACTGGAGCTATCTTCCACGAATAACAACAAGAACAAAAGAAAAAAATTAAAAATGAAAATAAATAAAAAAGGAAAAATCGCAAAAAGTACTTCATTAAAATTAATTAATAAATAAAATACAATGATTAATAGTAAAAATGTAAACGTTAACGTAACTCTTTTATTTCAAAAAACATGACAATTGTGAAGATGCAGTGAAAAGGTTCGTTGGATTTCGGTCATAGGGTGCATGAATTTCTTAGACAAATTATCGTCAGCGATGCAGGGGCTGTAAACAATTGTCGAAATTGCGCAATACAACAAAAATTGTTGCATGCCTTCAGCATGAAAACTGTGCGTATCTATCGCTTCGCACATGCGAACGAGAACTGATACAGTTCATGAAAAGTTTTCAGTACTGGGACAAGGTAATATTTCAACGCTTCGTCGAGCCTAAGAACTTGGTTACCATAAGTTACTTTGAAGTTACATGTAATTAAAGCAATTTTCTAAATCGGTTTAAGCTTGTCTATCCGTCTGTCCGTTTGTTGGTTTTGTTTTCTTGTATTTAACCTGCACGTTGCAATTTTTGAGATATTTTGATGAAATTTTGCTGCACTGAAAATGGTTCGGAACGGATCACTTTTCCGATCACTTCACTTATAACGCGTAATTTTGAAAAGCCGTTGTATGAATAACTAGTAGGATCGTGTAGGGTATTTAATGTTAGACCATAGCCCAATATAATATTATTATTTGTTAAAAGAAATTTTTTGATTCATCATATCCAGGCAATTGATAAGTACACTGTAGTTTAGTAAAAACAAAACCGAAACGATCGCGAACCCAAAAATGTGGATTGCATATGCAAATAAAAAATTCGTTTATTTGCATTTTGGAAAATGAATATTTTCTCAATATAATGATTTCGTGAAAATGCCTTAACCTTACCTTAAAGAGCAGACGGGCCGACTGACAGACAAGGTTAAATCTATTCACAAAATTATTCTGAATCAATCTGCATCACAAAAGACAAGTTTGCCGTAAATTGTTACACAAAGCCTCATAGAGAAAATAGTCCAGTCTCGGGTACAGAAGTGGTCTAGACTATGTAAACAAAACGGATTAAGTATGAAATAATCCGGTGCGACAAAATTAATAGCAAAGCGCGCAGCATGAATATAATATGTTAGCTTTAGATCGAACACTATCACACTAACTAACATTTTTAAACCCTTTTTTCAGGATAATTGAAATTTGAAAATTTAAAAAAAAAAATTTATTTTAATGTTTTGAAAATAAGCTCCTTATCGCATTTATTCATATAAATGAAGATGTAGAGAGAAAGATAAAAAGAGAGAATGCGTGAGAGAGAGAGAGAGAGAGATAGAGATAGAGAGAGAGAGTACAATTAATCTCCTCTTATTTTAATAAAAGTTTTAAAAATACATTCTCTGTTACTATATAAATGTCATTAAAAAATAGTTCTACGATAATTTGAAAGGTGATCACAATTTAAAAAATTTTCCTTATTTTTTGGAAAATTTACACAAATTCATCTATTTTTAAGATAAACACTCCGTATGCAATTCATTTACACGAAAACATGCTTAAGCAATCAATATATATAAATACCTCCTTCAATATATTGAAATGACTAAACAAATTATTGCTGATGCTGCTGCTGCTATCGTTCTTGTTGTTATTGTCATCGCTGTCATCATCATCATCGCTATTTTCCACATACTATAGGTTAGATGAAATTTTTTTTATTTCCTAAGTTTCTATATTTGAGTGTAAATCAGAGATTCCCACATCCCTTTGGGCATTTATACAATGATCATGACAAAATGATCTAAGAGTGTTGCTCTCCTCGTTTCGATAAATAAAACTTGTGCGATTGTATGTGTAAATTGACAACTTGTTACATATTTACCTATGTATGTATGCTGCTAGTAAGTTTCCTTACTACGACTACATACGATCTTTGTGAACCTTTTTCTTGTTTTTCTCTTTTGTTCACTTATATGACCACAGCTACTGAAAGGATGTGCCTTGGTAAACACACTCGGGCACAGGGGTGGTACGGCATGAAGGTAGGTAAAGCGGGGAGAAACATTGGATTTCATTTACGAAAGTTTAGTTTCTTAAAATGATTTGATGAATATTTCAGTAGCATTGACGATGACTCTCGTTACTTTCTTCTATGTAATTCTTTAAGGGTTCGAGTCGACATCCCTTTGAGAAACGCCTCTTTATAATTACAAAGTCACTTGATAGCTATTTTATATTTAAACGATTTTCTTTCCCACGTGAAATTAATTCACTATGAATTTAATGGCTTTGAGTTCATCAGCAATTGCAATAAAATTCACTTTGCACAACATCGTATAGAATTATTAATTAAACTCTTAAGCTATTAGAGAATTTTGCTTTACAAACATTTATTCATATCAAAATCAATTTCAAGTATTAGTTCAAGGTTATTCATTAAGCTCATGCCAGTTTTCTTGATATTAAAGGGACTTTAATGCGCAGTTAGTCGTCTTAGAAAATAAACCGTATACATGGAACCCTCCCAATAGTGTGGAAATCAAATTAAGTCTTTAAGTCTTTTATTCGATTGAATAATTGATTAGGAAGAACCTTATAAATCACTCCAAATTAAAATTGATTGTGACAATTGACAGAACATTTAAAAAGTCAATTTCGAAGAAGTTCAAGACGTCGTCTCAAGACAATATGTTAAATGTGTATCATATTGGATTTAAGCAGATTTTCCGAGTTTAGTCACGAGAATAGACTTCTTAACATTGATTTGCATGACTTTTAAGAGTTCAGATGTATAGGACTTACTTAGTGTGGCTGTTGTATTATTTAAAATTTTAAATATTGAACGAGAAGTTTCAAAACTGAATTTCGCAAGCTCGTAGCACTTGCTAACTGGGGTTTGTAAAAAATTTTCAGACGACATTCGACAAATGATCAAAGCATTTAAACTAAATGCTGATAAAATTTGCTAAGCAGTCTACTGAATGATAGCAAAGATTTGTCTTCTTAATTCGGATTAGAATGGTTAGATGATCTGAACATTTTCGACTTTTCCACTTTATTAAAAGAGAAATGCCTACGAATTTTACATCAGTAAATAAAATGTCTAAGCTTTGCATAATTTATCTGCTTATCATAAAATTTCCGAAACCTATCAGGTATTTCCTGCTCGTTACTTTAAATTCTTGCGAGAAAGATTGCATAAGTATGTACGTCTGTTATTATACAGTTACGTGTAAGTTCACAAAAAAAATTAATAAAAGTGTAGACAAAGTTCTTTAGTACCTAACACGTTCGCGGACGCGAATGCTATAGCATTCATTTTCATTGAGATGCAAAATGAGGTGAATGCTACAGCAGTCAAATTTTAAAGCCAATTTTTGTTCATTTAATTTCATGTAACCTTAAGTTTTTGTAATTAATATACATTTCAAAGTAATGACCAATTGATTCATTAAGTACTTTCTAATTTTTTTTATTTTTCTCCGTGCATTTACAAATTTCCTTAAGCCGGCACATTGAGTAAACTATATCTATATTGTCGTGGATGCTATAACATTCATTTCATGTAACAGTTAAAATACGATGTTCTTACTACTCTTATAATATATGCGTAATCAGATTTTGGATATCACAACTAGTTTCAAAAATAATTGCCTGTCTATTTTTGCAGCTCCCTGAAATTTTTAATGTCCGCGAACGTGTTAAGCAAATAGAATATTTTCGCATAAAACATGAAAAGCTTGATTTCATTAATCTGAACCGAGGACAAGCCTCTCTACATAATAGCTAGCAAAAATCAGCACAGATCAGATAGCATGAAACGAATTCCGATTGAAGAGTTACATATTTTATAGCAATCCGTAAGAACCTAATACAGCTAAATAATGTTTGATAATATATATGCTTGCAACGATTAGTTAGACGTCGCATAATTGGGACAAACCTTAAGATAAATGTATTACCATAGCTTTTACTCGGAAGTGCCGTCTGCAACAGTACTAGTAAGTTTGCGTAATTTGTAGTTTTGTGAAGATTAGCTATGCTGGGTTGGGTATCAAGGATACGATCATTTATCAAAACGTTTGCAACGCCCACAAGGATACTTCAAAGACTCGTCGCAAGTACGTATATACTCTCGGTCAGCATTAAATTGTGAAATGATTTATGCAGGTCCGTCTATCTGTCTGTTCGTCTATCCATCTTTCTGGTTGTCCGTCGGTCCATCAATAATGAAGCTGTCGTCTTCAAATTTGGCAGCAACATTGAAAGCTCTTACACGGTATTTGTATTGAAAATGGGCTAAATCGGTCGAAGGACACGTCTACAGTACTACGTAATATGAACAACCTTCTGTTTTTCAAAAGGAATAAAAAATCGTTTTTTTCCTCATTACTTATAAACTAAAGTAAATAAATCTACTAAAATTAGATCGTATATCCTATGGGCGATGCTGTAGTGCTTGTGCAAGAGTGGCAAACGTCGATCACACCCATCCAATATTATAGTGAACCAAAATTAAATTTTTTTTCAGTACCCTTATAACGCGCAGAAACATGTTTATCAATTCATCGGTCAGTTTCAGATTCTGGATGCACTTAAACATGCTGGTCTGTCTGTCTGCCGTGCACTGTGTAGAGTTTGTGGTAAACATTTTGCCATTCGCAAAAATGAACATATCGGCGAGAAATTTGCAATACAACTTGAAAATGGCCTAAAGTGGTCAAGGAATACGCCAACAATGCCCACAAACGTATGCAATAAATTACTGCGAATTCTTTTGTTTTCCGCGTTTCTTGCTTCTTATTCATAAAGTTGCACTTTTATTCTGATAATAGCAATAATCAGCCGTGCCCACTCTATATTATAGAATATGAAAATTTAGATCTTTTTCTTTTTTTTTTTGGTATTGATGTGAAAGATTCGGCCACAATCGAATATAATTTTCTTACTTTTTTATTTTTGTGTGTCGCATATGCATTCAATTTGTGATGCATTTATCTGGTATCTCGAAACGAAAGAGGTTACATTACTATTTTGATTATATTATTGTAATAATTACTCTACAATTTCGCAAATGGAAGATAGTCGATTGAGTCCCGCAGTTATTATATTTTAACGGCACTAAATAATTGAAATATATAACCGTTAATTGATGCGCTTGTGAACACACATTTAAGAGATTATTTTTTTATTATGTAATCATACAGCCGTGGGCATATAAATCACCCACACTTTACCATTATAATAAACCGAAAGATTTACTAAATAGATTCGTCCATTTTGTAGTCCCGAAAGTAAACGTGAATAAAACGCATTTCTGGATAGGATTTCGATTATATTTTTTGTCAATATGTTGTTTGAACATTGGCTTTATGTGTGGGAAGACAAAACGTAGGTAGTTGTACGGTGTATAGAAACTGCCAAAACTTATTACGTTTCGTGGATGTGGTTTGAAGCTTAAACTTGGTTAGCTCGACATTGTAAATAAGGATTATTAGCCCTTTGGTATGAAGAAAACACATCTGATATTCCTAAAGGGCTTTTGGGTGTGACTCGGGGGTTGTGTCGCATTTTGTTATATCATTTCAAATTATGGAAATGACGTTACAGTTACCGACAATGGAGAACGCTGGGGAATAGATTTTTTGTGCCAAAAATATAACGATTTTGACTTGTGCTCGTCTCACGAATATATTGTATTTAATATTTTACATATGATTTCTGATAGTTTATGTTTTATATTTAATATTCAATATATTATACGTTGTTTGATTACATAGAAAATTTATGCAGTCTTGTTGTTGTAAGGTTTTTATAAATCCTGTGAATTTGTTCTTATGAGTGAAGTGTGTGTTATTCATATGTCCATGGCTTTATACGAAGATACAGCTAAGTCATGATTTTTTCCGACATGCACTTTCGGCGTATGCTATTTTAGTCACCTTTAGTCTTTTAGTCTGTCTGCTTATATCAGGATTATGAGTGCAAAGCTTAGCGCAGAAAGAAAAACTTTCCTAATCTCTTCCTAAACCTTTTTTGCCAGTCTTTATAGATTAAGTTTGACAATCAGGTAACTTGAACCAAAGTAAACCGAATCAATCCGCGCCGAATTATCAAAAACCACATATGGGCAGGGCAGGGTATTCAGTTATAAGCAATTACCTACGAAGTGCTAGGGGATCCTTGATAAGAAAAATGGAACTTCACTCTAGGTTGCCATCAATTGTCAGGAACTAAGAGATTTACTACTCTCGGTTCTTTAAATGTTATCACTTTCTTCCCAGGACGGACCCGTACATTTCCTTTTCATATTCGATGGACGCTTTTATATTTTTTGTAAGCATAGTTATGACTTAAGTTAACAAAGATAAAATAAGATGAAGTTTCATGAGTTATACGCTGGACAAAGTTCCGCTGTCCAATAGATTTATTGACAGTGGAATAAACAGACAAGAACTAAATTGTTTTTGTTGCACAAGTTAATTAAAATGCACACGTGCTCCTTATCTGCTCATATTGGCTCAGTAGAACAATTCCTTGAGTTAGAAATTTATTCAAATGGCGTCGTTTATAGATTTCGAAAAATTTAAAAAGAGAAAATGTATATATCAACTTAAGCGTCAATCGATCAAATTCGTCCCAAGCATAGTGTCTTTTGTCTTCTTTCAAAACATACTAAAAATATGTAATGCTTAACTGTGTCGTAACATCTGTAAGTACATAAGGACGGCATACGTATATGTATAAGTTTTTTGATCTGTGTATGTATGTATGCGAATGAATGAAAATGGCACGCGAATACTTTTAGACGCATTTGCAATTTGAGCGCAAATCAAAATGCTGTTGAAATCGATGAATGGGTGCCAAACGTACATAAATGTTTCGTTGAAAGAAACCTTAGAAAAAAGAAATAAAAAATATACGTTGTATATATTAAAGGGTACTTTCGTAATTGCAGGCGTGTCAACTGGCCAATCTCAAGATTAATTTCGCATCGAGAAATATTTGTACAAAATTTTAGATCAGTATTTACAATGGAGTGTAAGTTGCAAAAGAAGAAGCCAAATGTAGCAAAACCTGCTCTTGAAATTCATTTAAATTAATTACCTTAAAACGAGTAAAACACGATGCGCGGGCATGGTCACCGGCAAATGCACTATGCCATGCCAAAGCGAGTTTTTCAAAATACAACCCTCTAACAGGGTGAGTGGTCGTAAGACTGGTCCAATCTGATTTATACTCTACAGATTTTGTTATTGGAACAAAATTTCCTTGAAACATCTCAGGACTTTGCGACCTGCAAGATGAGTATAATGTTAAATGTACAGACAGACAGACCGACAAAGAGAGAACGTTAAATCGATCCAGAGAACTGTTCTAAATCAATTAGCCTATCATAAATCCTCCTAAGTATGACATACCTCCGCACAAGCTAAATATACCCTATACCTCAAATGGTGTAAGGAACTTTTTTCATTAAATAAGGCGCGTAAGTATGGATACATTTATATATTTATATATTATATGCTATTGTTCTTTTCGATTTGCTTCCAATAGGCGTTTTTATATCCTATGTAGCTTATAATAAGGATTAATAATTTTGTGCAGATGCCTGCAGTATCAATGAGGACTTGAGATAGATTCATTGTTTATTTTGTTACATTAAGCGTCTGTTTGCTCCAAGCATATATTGAAATTTTCAAAATGTTTACTATAATATGACATGTTCTTGTCCAAGGATGAGCTTCATTGAAAATGTCTTGTATTGAGCGATTGTTCCCGTCACTTCTCATATTACGCCACATGAAAAAAAAGAAAAACAAAAAGCCGCAATTTTTAATATTTCGCTAGAAAAATATATAATAAATTTGAATGAAACGAAAAATGGAAAATGACACAAAGTCCAAGTTTTCTTGTTGAGAAGAAAACCAATTTTCTTAAATAGGGGATCGTATCATTTTTCATTATTGATTTTCAACCTATTGCTTCTTTATGCATTCTTATGCAAGCGCATCTACAAATGCCGTAGTAGTAGTATTTCGATAATAATACATGTGGCAAGTTTCAGTTTTTTATCAGCAATTTTCATATGTGTGTGTACTATTTGGACGAAGAATTGAAGATGACCGTCAGCCAACTTATAGCTTCTTCTCATATGATTTGAGAAAGTGAGCCTCTACCTACTTTTTTAATTTTATTCCCATTTTTCTTTCAATTCCTTATTTAAATAGTTTTTACTTGCATATCCTAATGCCCAAATTAGCCCAAAAAGCGCCGAAAGATAATTGCTCTGAAGTCCGCAAAGCAAAATCATTTTGCTTTCGAGCAAATTAAAAAATTTTCATCTCTTTCTTAAAACGACCTAACCCTGAAAGCTTTTCATAAAACGAAACAAAAAGAAAAACAAACCGAACAACAACGACTAAGAAATCAAGTAAGAACATTGTAACCCGGCAAGGTCTACCAATGGATACACTACGCCATATTACATAGTTTTCATGAAAGCCCGCATATTGGAGGGTACCCACAACATCATATGGCGTGATCCAAAAGTAGTAAATTCAATATACCTTTCAAAAGTTTTATTATTTTAGAGTTTCTATCATAAAAGACTACAAATTCGACTTTCCTTCCATATAAGGGCTTGCTTTTCATGCTAACCTCTAAATATATTAGGGTCTGAAAAATAGACTTACATGTTTCAAATTATCTAATGTAAATTTTTTGCTGCAGTGCCACTATGTATTAACATTCATCATAATATATTAAAAATTAGACCTTCCTCTGAAGGGCAAAATTTTGGAAATTGCAATTGTTTTTCATATAACGACTTTTCATACGCAGACGTTATATGGGGAGTAATTGAAAAAGTGGACCGATCCGAACCATCTTCAGTAGCATTTGTCCTTGGGTCAAAGCACATCAGTGTACAACATTTCATCAAAATATCTCAAACATTGCGATTTGTAGGTTGAACGCCAAAATACTTGGACAGACAAGCTTGGATTGATTCAGAAAATGATTTTAAATCAATTGGTAGAATAGAAGTTGGGTCTATGTTAAGCCCTTCTGGCTGTTACGTACCTCCGGACAAACCTAATTCATCTTGTACCACATGTGATGTAGGGTATAATGATAATTGGCTGTAGCTAAATCTTTTATACCATTAACTTCTTGTTGAAAAAAAAAGTTTAAACAAACGAACCGGTACTCCATAGATGTTGCAGATTTTTTCCACCTTTGGACAGGTACTGTACGATAACCTATTAAATATGGGTGGAAATCACTGCATCTTTTATGGTTCATGTGTAACGAGCTACGAACTCAGACATTTTGCTTTTGAGACACCAATTGTTCTCAGATTGTGTGGGGTATTGCAGGCGTGTCCTTTTACCTTTAACCTTTTATCACTCAACGTAAGAGATTTAAAAGTTGTTGCCAAATTCAAGGACAATATCTTAATTTTTGTGAAACAAGACCCTTTGATACGGGCATTATGCAGTTTAGCAGATGGACAGACAGACAAGCGCACATGCCTAGATCGATTTAACATTTGATACTAATCGAGAATATATATACTTTTCAGAGTGTCTAAGGTTTCGCTCTGATTGTTTTAAACGTTTTGATAAAGTGAATACACTCGCACCCTCGCGTCGGTGGGTATAAAAAAAAAAAAGTAAAAAAAAAAAAAAAACAAGAGAGGAAAGATTTCTGCAATGCTTCTCTTGCTAATAATTTATTTCTGTGATCTACAGCATATGTATGATTCGTTTCCCGGCTATATTCAAACTGTCAATACAGCGTCAGTTCTTAAAAAAATCTAGACGCCACACTATTCTTATCAAATATTAAAAGCATGTGCATATATTCGCTGCCATTTGACAATATTATCTGCTTTATTGAAAAGCAATGATATTCCAAACATCACAAATGTGCAAATTGTCAAAGGACAAGGCGGGGAATGAAATAAATCTTAACGTGCGTGCATGCATGGTTTATATATAAATATGGGCAAAGAAATTAATGCAACGCAACATGCTTTCGTGCACGTTTCCAAGTGTAGTTATATGTAAGCATGCTTACTTGCATGGGTACCAAATTTAAGTTATGTATGGTAACAATTACAGTTTTGAATGGCAGACACATAGATAGAGGAGCAGAATTTATACTTTGGTATTAGAGTCGAAAAGTTATGCGTTATTTAGATTCATTACATTCCTGCTAATGTAGGCGTTTACTCAAATGTATTGATAACGATAATGATAATCTTCCTATATATGCAACCATGGACACACAAATAGCACACAGGTCATTTTGTGAGTATAAGTGGAGTTTTAAGGGCCAACCATCTTTTTCGTCATAAAATGCTAAAAACCAAACATTCTTGTTACGCGAATACTTACTTCTCACGGGAGTCCCTAAACAGGAGCGGGCCCAAAAAAAAAAAATATTCAAATAAAATCTTATTGCGATATGACGGCTTATATTTTGTAAGCACATTTCTAAGGATGCGTGAAAGTAAGCGGAGGCGGGTAAGCGGGTGAAAAAGTTTACATATCCAATCGCAATTTTACACGTCTTTCTGCTATGTCAAAATACATTCTTTCACTGCATTATGCCGGGAATTGGCACATTTCTTGGAAACACGGACCAATATGGTCCGGCTTAGTACCCTTTTCCATGGAGCAAGATGCCGATCTAAGAAAACAAATTTATCACAACAAATCGGAAATTACGTTGAACGCAAACTATATAGATAGACGGACAGCTACTGCACATACTGAATATACGATAATATTCTCTTAATCTTCCACTAACCTTAAGCGACGAAGTTTACTTTCTCCATTTATTTCGGCTCTATTCACTTTAAATGTAGGCTACGAGATTACGTGGCAATGCTTTGTTGGCAGTGTATCAAATCTCATCAAAATGTCTTAAAGCTTGCACTGTGTAGGTTGACTACAAGAATAATAGACGAACAGGCAGATAGAGAAGGTTAGACGAATTCAGAGAGTGATTCTGAATCGATTAATGTAAACACCGGTGAGTCTATGTCAAATCCTTTCG
Organism: Glossina pallidipes; assembly: GCA_000688715.1. Lineage (NCBI taxonomy): Eukaryota > Metazoa > Arthropoda > Insecta > Diptera > Glossinidae > Glossina > Glossina pallidipes. The sequence continues at coordinate 1,235,710 of KK499778.1, forward strand.
GATATTGTATACATCCCGCATAAACTTAGTATGTCTTTGCACTACGAGTGCAAGATGCGAGATGGTAAACGTGATATTAACAGACAAACTCGCATACACTTGTCCTTTTTTCAAACGTAGCCACTATATAATAAATCGATTAAACTTGACAAAGTATAAGAAGATTAATTTTGGCCGTCCATCCAGATATATTGATAGTATCTCGCTGTGAACTGAGAATTTTTGAATGGAGCCGCTTTCAATGACTTTTTATGACTTCGATATAGTTTTGGTAGAGCTATTTTTTTTCTTTTTGTGTATCCTATAATATCTGCATACGCACGATGATTGATGTGGGGAAGATATGCTTCTCTGTCTTCAATCGATTCGAATGTATGCTGTCATACGAAAATTGATTAAATGCTTCTGGTAAATAGCTTTGTGCGTTTATTGTCGTTAAAATAATTGTTGCCAACGAAACACTAACGCATACATTTCAAAAGAAATAAGATCGACATTTCTTAATACTTAAGACGAAGTGACTGGCAAGTAAAGTGTTTTGCCCTTAAAAAGGCGCAATAAAACCATTTGTGAAAATTTCAATTAATTGTTGTGTTCGAAATGCTACTTACTTACAACCACATCGATCTGCTTGCTTTATAGGTTCGTGAGTATGTGGCCCATTGATCACATAGACATCCGAAGCCGGCGTCTCTTGCTAATTAATATGTCTGCGCGAATCTTGTAATTGTTTGGGTGCATTCGATAATATCAGATAATGTTTGATTGAATATGTTGACTAGAGGAAGCATTAATGTTTCTACTTTACTTCTTTTTCTCTTTGTAGAGTCCTTGGAAATCATCACTACCATCTTCTTACAAATCCAGTACTGGGAGCTCGGTAGGTTAAGTTATATTATAAAGCAAGCTAGCGCTTTTAAGCAAAATTTATTTCATTTTTATTATATTCTTTTCTTTTCTTTTTTAGTATTCCTCGCGTGATGATGTTAGCACTCGTTTTTCCGCTTTGTCTTCGCCCAGTTCATATAGGCCATCATTTTCGGGAGGGACGTATCGCATTAAACGAGATCCTGTTTCAGTTCCGGCCTCTACGTATGTCAGCCGTTATGGCTCTAGCATAAGCACCACTCTTAATAAATCCGAAAGAGATACGAGTGCCAGAGAAGAGTGTTCAGGATCCCGGACATCATCTCTTAAACGTTATGGTTCCACTACCAGCTCCTTGGCGAGATATTCACGAGAACCTAGCCCTGCCAATTTAGAGCATACTAATCGCCTCAAAAGTCGAGATCCTAGCCCAGTCAATCGTTCGTTAAGAGGCAAATCCCGAGATCCAAGCCCTGCTGTGGATAAAAAAAGCAAAATTGGTTATTCTGCATTGAATTCTTTTCGTTCGGGTTCGTCTAGAAACACGTGCGTTGCCAGCTATACGGGACGATATGGAAATAACAATAATGCAAACAATGTTGTGAGAGCCTCTGTTCCAAGTGTACCAGATAAATCTATATCGTATTTATCTTCTAGTGATATCAAAGCTCGCACACTAAGTAAAACGAAAGAATCCAGTAATCGTACATCAAGCGAAACTGATGTAGAAATCGAACCACCGCCAGCATCCAGTAAGGACTGTAAAGATGATGTAGAAACTGAAGAACACGAAGAGACTGATGCTTCACATGAAGAAGAAGAAGAGAAGGAGATATTTATAACTATAACCGTAGTAAATCGAGCGACATCACCCAATCCACCGGGTACAAGTAGTGCACAACGAAGTCGCCGAATGGATATAGCGAAAACAATTGAAAAGACTATTCAAAGATCTACTAAGAAAACCGTTATGTTAGAAAAAGAAATACAATCAGATCGCCTGGATGACTCTTCGCGTTATTCGCGTTTTGGCTTGAGTGGCAGAGCTTCTTCTTCTTATAGTCCCCATAATGATCGCTATACTTCCACAAGTTTACGTTACAGTGTTAGTCCTCTTGCAATAATTTCGAGATCTAGTTCGAATGATAACAAAAAGGAGGACAACTCCAGTTCCAGTAGTGCCACTAACGCAACTACTTCTGCCAGCAATAGCAACGCTATTAGCAATGGCAATAACACCAGTAGTGGCAAGAGCACGAAGTCATCGCTAGTGAAAACGAAACTGTCTCCTCCTAAGGCTCTAAAATTGAACTCTCGACAGTCTTCTGTTGAGAATTTAAGCGCTAGTGCTAGTAAACCTCCAGTTGTTCCAAAAAGTGAATATCTTGCCAAGTGCACTAACACAAGCACGAGCTCGTCGAGTACATCGGCTAGCAAACTACCTAATAAGGATTTTAGAAAATCAGCTTTAAACGTGGGACCTACGGATCGACCCCGTAAATCTCGGACGCCGAGTTCGGGTACGGAATCTGATGCTCAATTAAATAGTGTAGAGGTGTTGAATGGAGCCTTACAGGTCACCCAAGGCTTAGAACGTTCACCCAGTGCGGGTTCAGAACTGAGTAACGCCTCTTCACGTTCTGCAAGACGTACTGCACCCGATAGCAAATTACGGCCACGTACCCACAATAAGCTGAATACTTCTTCCCCTCCGAGCAGACATAATAACAACATAATTTCTAAACAATCTTGTAGTAAACCGAGTACAGGTGGCACAACGTCTAACGTTGCAATAGCGACGTCATCTTCAAGTGGTGCAGAAAGTTCTAGTGACAACAAGAAACCGGCAAGAAAGACCGCGAAGAAGAAACACAACAAAGAGTGGAATTTAGTGGCTACAGCAGCAGAAAGTGAGATTAGTTCAGATGTAGCGGTGATAAAATCGTTCAATGCAAAAAATTTGGTTGCCAAATCAGTAGCAAACCATACGACACAAAAAGTAAGCAAAACTGAATCATCATCTAGCGTGCTGACGTCAAGCAAATCTAACAACGTCTCGTCATCGGAAAAAAATCCCTTAAGGCGTTTACAAAAATTATCAAGTGTTTCGAATTTCTTTGTAGCTCATCAACAAGACGCTAATAGCGACGAGCAGATATTCGTCGAAAGCTCTGAGAGTTCGGGCGGTGATGCCGACATCAATGCAAAGCAGAGCAACAGTGTTAGCGAAAATTTCGAAACGAAAACATCAACAACGAAAAACGATAGTTCAATAAATTATACGAGTAGTCAAACGACTCAGGAAATTTCCTGTGAAAAAACGAAAAATTCAAGCAAAAGAAAATCTTCTACTAAATCAAAGTCAAAAACAAATTCATCTCCTTGCTGTCTAGACGCAAGCGGAATAAACAAAACGTCAACTTGTATGAGCCCTATGGAAATGCAAAGTGAATCCTTGACCTCCTATACGACGACAACAGCCACCACTGGTTCGATCACAGATCAAGAAGAGCCCAGTTGGTGGCAAGATACAAGCCGACAAATTGATACCGTTTCAGCTTTAGACTACAATAATATGGATGAAGTAGGTTATAAGGTGAGACATATTGAATCGGGTGAACCGGATTGGTGGCTAAGGAACGATGAAGACGATACTCTAGCTGATGATGATCTGAAAACTTTAAATCAGCAAGGCGACGATGATGATGATGATGATGATGATGATGATGATGATGATGATGATGATGATGAAGGAACTGATCATTTGAATTCACTGCCAACGACTCAAAGCGGAAACGATAGGTCCGCTTTAACGAAAGGAGACTGGTGGACAAATGAAACAACCGACGAGACTGATGAAATCGCTAAGCATAGTAATGCCGAATATAAACCACGTTTTTATTGTGAAGATAAGGAAGAAAGGATATCTTTACCTCTAAATCAGGCAATGCCGGAGACTGAATGCTGGGACATTAATGGAATTGGCAAGGCAGTAAATGAACCACTTGAACTAGAAGATTCGGTGCAATTGAAACTATGCCGCGTAGGTTCTGAAGAAAAACCATGGTGGACAACTGAGGAGTATCCAGAAGCCGTGAAGCCAAGCCATGAAATAACACTGGAAGCAACAACAACTGCCTCATCAAAAGCTCAAAATGTTGAGACTTCTTCAAGTAGTAGTGAACCGAAAAAATGGTGGATGGCAGGACCTATCAAGAAACTTTTCAATCTACAGCGTGTGGATTCAGACGAGAAAGCTTGGTGGCAAGACACCGTTGAAAAGGAAACTAAGTATACGAAACCCAAGCGTGACGATTCCGACGAAGAAGAATGGTGGTTAGACAAGAGTGAAAAGGAGCAAAAGCAACACAAGCACCAAAATGAAACACCGCAGACGTCTGAGCCCAATAATAACCGTCAATCATGTAGTAACGGTGTGAGTGATATCAATGTTGAATTAAGTAGTTCGTTTAATTTTGAATATTCAGAGCGCCCGCCACCACTCGGCCAATGCGCCAGTCCAGTCGAATACAGAGAAGATAGCCAGCAAATGCCGTCACTATACCCTAACATTCCAATGCCAAAAGTGCAAAGAGTAAATAATCACCAAGCACATGTGATCGCAACAGCACAGCATAAAGTAAATAGTAGGCAGAACTATGACAACAGTAGCAAGCTTTTTATATCACGTCATCAAAATATTGACGAACTTTTGGGAGGTTCATGCCGTCCACTAAGTCCACTCTTCTTGGATGGTTCGAACTTCGGAGTAATGCCTATACAACGCAATATGTTTTTAGAAGAGATAACACCCGACCAAGTGCGTATACATGATAGTACTCCGCAGATGCCAGTAATACAGATAATGGATAGGTGAGTTGATCGCTAATAAAAAGGACGCAGGAGAAGCACGGAGACGAAAAAAGTTTCATGGCACTCTCTTTGCAATCAAAATTATATGTATTTGTTGTCGAAACTCGTGCTACTGTTTTATTATATTTTTGCAGAGATGAATGCGAGCGTGACTCTCAAACGGTCAAAACAGCAATGACAACTTTGCCAATGCCCCATTATGAACAAAAAGTAAGTATAGTTCAAGTAAAAACATTTGTATTCACAAGATCTGTATTACGACTGAATTATTATAAAAAAAGCTGGCTATCGCGTTTTTCTATCATTTTATACGACTACAACAAATACCGGCGTTTTATCTACTTATGCATATCTGCCGGACCGAGTCAATTTGGCTCATCGCAAAGCAGATATTCAAATATATGCCGATTTGCTGGCAAATATTGACAAAGAAATTTTTCAATTTTTTTTATTTGTTGAACATGTTTAGAGAGGAGAAGGAAAAAGACGGAAAAGACGAAAAAGAAAAGGTAACATAAGATGAGATAAAATAGGATAAGATAAGACACACCAGGATAGCAGAATAGAAATTAAGATAAGATAAAATGGGATAAGAGAAGAGAAGCAAAGAGAAAAGAACACACACGACTAATTATGTTTACCAAACTATCGCGCTATACTGATTTTGTTACAGGAAAACGCTCATAGACAATTGTCAATTATAAGCAAGTATATGTTCAGTATCCAATAATGTTCACTTGTATGTCAATGCAATTATTAAAATTGCAAAGGCCGAGAGAATTAGCTGAAGTCGATATATAAGATCCATTTTGATTTTCCCACACCGAGTGTCTATAGGGGCGTATTATATAAAAGATGGAAAATGCCAGGAACAAAACTGAAAGAAAAATTGACGCAACCAATAGCGGAAATACCAACAATTATGCCCTACACTACTTGTATAGCACAGGTTATATTAAGTTCGTGCGGACGTATCTAACACGCAGAATGGCTTAAGATACACCCACCTCATATTGTGGCTATCCGTCTGTCCATGTAAATTTGTGTTTAAGCTATTTGTGGTTGCAATTTTTGCGATATTTTGATTAAATTCGGTACGCCGACTTGCTTTGAAAATGGATTTGTTTGGTCCACTTTTTCGACCATGTCCGAAAGAAAGCCCCATTTTGAAAATTCCTCATATGGGAAAAAATGCAATTTTCAAAATTTCTCCACAAAATTCGTTCTGTACTAATATGTGAACGTTCCAAATTAGTATGGGATATTTGGTTCCGCTGTGGCAATTTTTTGAAACCTCTGTCACACAACCGTTCCTATGAAAACTGAACCTGTATGTAGTAGCAAAGTATAATTTTTAAGATTTCATGGTGAAAATTAGTTCGTAGTAGTAAATTGACATAGAAATCAATCTTACCATGTTTGGACCACGTTTGGACAATTTTTTGGATACCACCGCGGGTCAATATGCGGGCTTTCATGAAAAGTATGCCTTTGCTTGAAAATAATATGTAACATGCATCATTACCAAAAAGAGTAGATATCTGTATTAGGTAAAGTGATGCAGGCTATCTAATAGTCGCCCTTGCCCGATTACAATTATCTTACTTGTGTTAAGAGACATCGTTCTGGATTACCACAAAAAATATCGTTCAACTATATCTATCTGCACGAAATTGCTTAGGGATTCGTAGTTTCTATGCAAACAGCACTTATAGTTGTTGATCTTCAAATTGTTCGGTTGGTTTAGACTCGCTTTCAACTGTCTATTAAAGCTTTTAAGGAATAACGAAGGATAGAGTAAGATTGCTTTGAGCGTTCCATACTCTGGAAGGAATTCTTAGAGAATTACAAAAGTTTGTTTAAATATTTCTCAAAAGAATTTAAGAACAGTTTTCTTATTTAACAATTTGTTCATTAAGATTCAATCCTTGCTTTCAGTAAAAACATAGTAGCGAACGTTTTTGCATCTGTACGCTTTATCTTTACTTTAACTTGATTGCAAATGTGTATGTAATGGAGCGATAACTACAATTTCATTGTAAGTTTTTATTGTGACTAATTTTCTGGTGGCATTTTTCCCAATTTGAGGTAAGCGAGCAACACACCTTTAAGTGCCTTTATAATTATTTTGTATAGATATGCAGATATATGTAGGTGCGTGTGTGTGTGTGTGTGTGTGTGTGTGTGTGTGTGTGTGTGTGTGTGCTCGTATGCATTTAAGCATACGAGTTTAATCGCATATGTATACGTAGGTATGAGTCAGACATCTCATCCGTGCAGACTGTTGCTGAATATTGACATTTTAGCGGGGAGCTACGAATCATTGTACAATTTACAATAGCTGCCTGAGTTTTGAGGAAAACGTAAGAAAAACAAAAAAGGGGATTTCCTCACACACATGCGCGTGCCGATCTATGTTATCATCCACGAATTGCTAAGACGAATTTTGAAAATTATCTTTCGATTTTTTTTTGTTTTGTCATATTTTATTTAATAATTCATTCTTATATATAGCCATGGACAAATATATAGCACGTACTTTACCATCAATATAAAACCGAAGACATTTTGTAAAACTTTTATAATAACATGTAAATGCACAAACGAATGATAGGAAAATAAAAATTCCTATAGTAAATACGAATTCAATGATGTGTTCAAAGGTAATAAAATGGTTTGGATGTACAAAGACGAAAAAACTATCTGTACTTGAAGGCATTGAAAAAAAGTTTAGGCTAACTAGGAATGAAAACTTTTTTGATTTTTCATTAAATTCGTACTACTTATGCGCCAATGGCTGGGTACATGAATGCATATTCATGCATAGACCAGTGTTGATTCATGATGATTTTAACAAATGTTCCAACTTGATGTTCTGTTCGAACATGTAAAACTTCTGACTTGTTATTATTATTACATCAGCAATCGATAAGCATATAAACGTCACTACACTCTCGGTAACATATGAAGGTATGTTTTCAAAATGCTTTGGACTCGTTTAACCAGTTAACTGTGTGTGACGAATATATACGTCATGAAAAAAATTAAAACATTTTGTGCTATGACGAAGACACACGTCATGATCCGTCCATCCGTCTTTGGAAGATTTTGTCTTTATGTTGGGACATTCTGTAATTTATGGAAATTGTCCTCGATGAACTTCCATTCGACGTGTATTTCTTATACAAGTTAGCTTAGGTGGATCGTTGGTTTTATTGTTAACAAGTCACTCTGAACTTTGGCAACCCAAGTGTAACTTGTCGACAATGGGAGGGGTAAAGTTATTATTATTATTATTAATAATTTAGCGAGAGAATAAATTCTAAGACTAAAGTCTAAAGTACTAGCATATCTAAGGCTTTCGGCTTTATTAAAAACTCTGCCGCACTTGAGATTTGAATCCACGACCATTGAGTTACTAATCGAGACTCTGGCCTACTTGGCCACTCAGGCGGATAGAGTAAAATTAGATCTGACTTGATCACTGCCTAAATCAATTCAGCTCCTCATTAATCAGCCGAAAATAAAATTAGAAATAGTTCAGAGTGAAATTTAAAGATAATTTCCATTTCAGAATTAGCCCGACTTTATGGCTGCCAAAGAAAGTACTTTTGCAGAATCGAATCAATTTTGGTGAAATTAATGCTTATGTGCACAGGTGGACCGAAAAATAGGTGCGAGGTGTATTCATCAATTTTATGCCACAGAAATTGTAAAAGCCCACACAACATTACATGTCGCAACATCATTGAAAATTAATTTTTAAATAAATCATAATTATAAGCTATAGTAACAGGCAAATGGAAAACGATAACCTCCACCAACATAAAACAGCCCATATCTATTTTTCTGTCCACTTGTGTATGTGTATATATACCTGCCTACCCACTCTACTATCTATCTAGCCCGTCCACCTACCTATGTGACTAGATTGGCGACCAATCTGCCTATCCACCTTTTTCTTTTTTTGGACGTTATGGCGACGCGTTGGCAAGTACCGGCCCTACACTGGGATAAAAACCCATTCCGGTGCGGGTAGCGCATCGATGAATATCACATCAATAAAGAGTTTAAGATGATAAGTGGACCTCGGATCTTATAAAGAAAGGATATGAATTTGAATCAAAAATTATTCACACAAGATTATATCACTTCTTGCAATGGTTTCAAAGGCCTTTTCGAAAATTCACTTCTATTTTAATGATGCGATATTATGATGAAGAATAATGTGCACTTAATATAAAATCACATCATTACTGAAAGTTGCATTATTGAGTCTTTTAAGTTACAAGATTTCGAAACGCATTATAACTTTGCAAACTTTGAAAAAAGTAGAAAGGAGAAAACATATATTTATTGAGTAAAATTGTTGCTCCTTGGTTCGACAGAGAAGATTTAACAGAGCATCACAATTTTTGAACAGTTAGAACCACCCGACACTATAGGCAACTCAGTATTTTATATGCGGTTCAAAGCAAATAAATTAAAACATTGGAATGCTGCAATGCTGGCTATGAAATGACTTATTCCGCTCCGTCTAATGCAATTTGCCAGCTATTTGCGTCACAAAGTGTCAATACTTATAGCTTGTTTTCAAGTAAGGGCTTGCACTTTACAAGAACCCCTACATGGGCGTAGGACTTAAAACGTGAATTGCGTGTGAACTTATTTCCATTGAAAAACAATACAAATTAGATTTGGGTGCCATAGAAGGGTCTACTTTTCCTATGAATATGTATATGATTGAGAGATGTTAAAAGGTGCGAGTGCTTTCTATATAAGAATTTTTTTGGTAGTTGGAGCAATAAATGGAGAGTGATAGTAAAAACAGGCAGATCTAGTTTATGCAGTTCGCTTTCAGCGGCGCTCGTCGTTAGGTAAAAGCATTTCGGATTGTATTAGATTTCTTTAAAATATTTAAAAATGTCGAGGCCTGTAAGTTGAACACTTATACACTTATAAAATGACAGATATAGATACACGAAGGGACAGACATGTAATATGTCAAAAATTTTCTCTCATTTCTAATGAAAATTCTGATCATTAATGTGCTCTTCAGCGTTTTGCAAATGGGATAAGGCAAAAGCCAACAAAATCTTGTTTACGTATTGAATGCAGAAGACACTTAAATAATTGCTGACACAATTGTTTTTAGTGGGTGATCGCAACTGACGTTGTAATGATGTCAGTTTTCATCAAGTAATTCGAAAAGGAAATCCAATAAAAATATTTCTTATAGAAATGGAAAAAGTTTTGCGATTTCTATTTATGTCTATATCGGTATACACGTGAACAATGGACGCTTTCCGTATGCGTGCTTATATGTGAACTGGGATAATATTTCGCAACAACTTTATTATAAAACAATTTAATTTCTCACTCTAAAAAAGGCGACTCATTTATAACTTGACTGCTTGCACAAACAGGCCAGAACAAGAACATGATGAGCTTGATAATGATTATGATTCTGATCAGATAAATGCCTACGACAACGTGGTAGCAGCAGTTGCAATGCCATGGTCAGTACAGTTTGTTGATCTAAGCCAATACATGACTGCAATGTTATTAAATACATTTCAATGCAAAAATATTATACTTTACCATTTCACATACACGCACTCATATGTGTCTCTATCTACAGATATATTTATACATTCACGTGCCTTTTGTTTTGTAGTAAAAAGAGAAACAGCAAGAAATAAGAAGAAATTAATCTTCTTTGTTTATGTATAAGTAGTTGGAGAAAGATGCGATTTTTCATTAATGTGTGCTTATGTTTACGTTAATTTATTGCAAGGACGTTCTAAGTTCTTCCGTGGTAAAATTTACACAAACTCTCTCTCTCTCTCCCCCTTCCTTCATTATTCAAACTTGAAAAAAATGACCGGAATTGACGAACAGTATTTGCCAATAATGGAGAGATGGAGTTCATGTTTAATAGCAAGTTTTAAGGATACCGAGCATATTGTTCGACCGCTGATAAAACTTCTAAAGAGAGCTTTAATTTTAGCTTTTCAGCATTTTATGTTGGAAAATAAATAAATTTTTTGTCTTCTCTTATTATGGATGGAATACTTCCGGATACTTCTACTTAGCATCGCACCTTTCGCTTTGCCATTAGTCGTCATATTACTTTCACTTTTGGAACTTTCTGATAATACTTTCATCTCTCTTCTCTCTTCTTCTCTGGGTGTTCAAAAAAAAAAAAAAAAAAAAATAATAAATAAATAAATAAATTATTAGGAATTAAATAAATAGAGAAAAATATATTGAAAATTGTGTTCAAAAAATAAGGTGAATTTTCATTTTAAACATACGCGCTTTTTGTACGGCTTTTTCCATCATCACAAAATTTTTCGAACATTTCCAATGCCTTGGCAAGAGCAATTACTTTTCCTTTTTTAAGTAGTTATTCACTATCAAAAATTGGCGACAGCAATGGCCAACAATTGCGACAGACGTTCTAATTTATAAACTAACAAAATCGAAAGAGCGAAAACTTCTGTTAGACTGGCGTATGTTGTCATGAAAAGTGTCCCAAACTATAACATGATAACGTATGTATCGGTATTCGAAGTGCGCGTAATTTTTAAAGCAAAAATGCTTTTTCTACATTCGAACACCCTGTTAAATTATATACTATCATATATGTATACGTGGTGCGAATTGAGAACGTAACGATTTTACTAAAGCGGCAAGTTCATGTTCTCAAGAACTGTTTATTAACCAGGCGTTATTAGCCGAAATATATTTTCACTTAACCGGACGATTTTATATTGCGGTCGTTCACTTTGAGCGTTCTATGGCAACTTCAATGTCGGTAGTATATACATATGTATTTAAAATGTTTGTAGTATACGTATATGTAATGAAAGCCGTAAAGCGCAGTAATGTCATACCGTTAAATGTAAAACATTTTAGACTGAAAGCTGAAAAAGCGGTCATTTGACTTCACATGGTAAATTCACCCTTAAGATAAAATTGGAATATTATTTATTGTTTTTATTTGATGTCAAATTGAATGAAATAAACGACAAATCAAGAAATAAGTGACTTTGATAAGCTTTTGACAAATTACGAAAAATATTTCACGAATTTTAGATTACAATCTTTCAGGGAATAATTTTTATTGCACAAACTTTCATCATAATTTAGATCGTATGCTTTATAGCTTGCAGAGTATTCGTAGCTTGCCTAACTAACGTTTGCCGCAGAGCGAAAGAAACATTTCGTTTATGGATGAACTGAGCAGAAAAGAGTAAAAGACAAAACAAACCTTCAGAAAGCATCCAAAGCAGGCACATATACATTAAAACGCGTAATAGTTTATGACTAAAGATTGAATAAATGACGTTTATTAGATGCTTGATGATCGGACGGATTACTGGCTTTTTCATTCTTTTCATGTGCATAGGTTTGTGCATACAGATTTCTATCTATTTTTAAACACTGTTACTAACATATACACACCTATATACATACATACACACACACATATATATACACACACATATATATATATATATATATATATATATATATGTATGTCCATTTTAATGTTAGCAAGTAGTGCCTACTTTCGTTGGTTCAAGCGAAAAAAAAGTAAAAAAGATGATATTAAATGCAATTAAATGGTTGATCACAACACAAGCGTAAAATTAAAATACATGAGGCACATAAGACACACAAGTATTTGTGTGTAGCAAAAAATAACAGCCACTATAAACGTAGGCACAATACCTCGTTTCTCTTATACAAATAAAAGAGTTTTTATCTCCGCTTTTGCAACTAAAAGCAAACGGTTTGAACCCCATCATCGTTTCTTACATTTATTCAGCCTATGTGTTGCCCGGAATATTTATATTACATATAAAGTTTCAAGGAAATCGTCATAGGTTGTAAAGTTTGTACCTATAAGTAGGTAGCGCTCAGTCCATCACTCAGTGACTTTTTATTCATCATACTTTTGAATGTTCTGTGATTTCCACACAGGAAAATAAGTTCGACGCAATGGTTGCGTTGGGTTTTGTATGTCAAACCGAATTCGTGTGCAGACTTAATGAAAATACATATTGCAAAAGCCTAACGATGCATCGCGTATATCGGGAACACAAGCTGCTCAGCTTGTTCTCGAAATTTGTCGTATAACGATATTACAAAATTGTTCGAATAGACAAACATATCTCTTAAATTCTTTTATAGCATGCTTACTGACATTTTGGGCAATATGGCGATATTGCTGCACCCTACTTATTCCAAAGTAAAGTAAAATATCGCTTATTGTTACCGCAAGGAAATGAATTGACGGCGTAAACGAATTGTCTTTGGGGGATACACTTTAACCAGTGTGTGCACATTGATAATTTTATTGCGATTAATGAGGCCTACCCTCAAGTCGATAAAATAAGTTTTGATGGATAAATATTTCTTTTCTTTATTTAAAAAATCCCGACACTTTTTACACAGATTTTTAGAGCAAAAATTGACAAATAAAAATAATAACACCCGGTGCTGTTAGTAGAGAATAATGTATAAATAGTGTATACTCTTTCACATATTTTTTAAAAATTGGAATAACTTTTTATCCACTTTTCCACGATAGTCGAATAAGGTTTTGTAGATTTTGTACCTTTCATAAAATTGGAATACAATTTTATATGTACACATATAAAAATTAGTGTCGCCTATAATCCACAATATGGTGTAATTGCTCTCTCCCTCTCTCTCTCTCTCTCTCTTTCACTATCTACCTATCTCTTTAACTAATAAGTGGTTTGTTTTGTTTTCTATACCCATCACCGAAGGACGAGGTGTATATTCATTTAGTCAAAACGTTTGCAACGCCCAGAAGCAAACTGCAGCGGCGTCACAAAGCATATGTATTCCTGGTCAGCGTCAAATTCTGAATCGAGTTAAGAATAGCCGTTGGTTCGCCTGTGTAATGTCTCTTGTAAACACTCTCGTGGCCACAAGAAGGAAGCTATCGACTTCAAATTTGGCAGAAATGTTGGAAGTTTTTGCACTAAGCACTACGCATACACCGTATAAATCTCCAGTTTCGCACCTAATCTTATAAAGTGTGAAATTTTACTTCTTTTCCTTCATTTTAGCATCGCTGTGATGGGTGTAAAAGGTTCGGTCACGACTGAATATAATATTCTTACTTGTTTTTACTCAGACAATTTTAACTTTTAATTTGCGGTAGTATTTGTTTACGTTATTTCATTATTGGGTTCTCTTTTTTTTTAAGTTTTATGTTTCTTTATAGTATACATACACATGTTACCCTTTTTTATTTTTTAATTCCTATCCCTATCTTTCTTTTAGAATTTGGATAATCGGCTGGCCGACTCCTTCGTCGCCTTCGTCATTGGTTTAATTACCTTAGTGCAGTCCACTTAATAATATTGTTGCCCTCATCGAAGAAAACGCACTCTCTTCGATATGATCCGACAGCTTCCTTTTTGCAGCGATTGTTGTATGGTTTCTCATAACTGCGTTTTCATATTTTTACCATTATTTTAGTATTATTGTGCATAAATAATGGGCTATAAGAAACCGAATTAGATTTCAAGAGAGACCTTTTCGATAGTCTTCTAGAGACAGTGTTAACATGTTACTTTACCCTTACCAGAGATGGTATATTCAATTATTCAAATGCCTGTAACGCGCGCAGGCTTCATAAGGCGCCCGTGCTTTTGATCAACGTGAACAGTTTTTTCGACTTAATTGCCTCCATAGGTCTGTCGTTTTGTTCCAATCACGATGCCAGCTTTAAACTTGATCTCAGATTGCTTTTTACCACTCTCATCGGGTTAAGTTTAAAGCTTAGCTAAATCAATATACGTCTTCGACCATAACGCCGAAATCTCATTAAGAGCTTTAAATTTAATCTTAATTTTACCATCAGTTAGATGCGTCATATTGAGCTCGGGAAAGATGCGATGCTGCCAAATTGAAAAGCATTGAAATTTGTAAACGTGATTTAAAAAATAAGATATCGAACGATTGAACGTTCGCTCTACCTTGAAAACACATGCACATATGCACATATACTTGCAAAGTGTTCAGATTTATTTTAGAAAAAACAAAACCTTCATCGAAATTTGGTCTTACCGCACATACATTCTTCATAGAGGAATTGATGCGTTACCTTTAGCTGGCTTCAAAGTACTCTTTTGTCGTGCATTCCGCTCATTCTAAGCGTCTTTTCAAAAAGGATTCTACTCACTGGACAGCTTCCCAAAATTGTTGTGACGAATTCGCCTTAAAACATAAAACTTAATGCAAAGTCTATGTCCAGATAGTTTTTTCATTGCAAGACATGTAGAGCGTTTAAAAGTGCAATTGGCAAAAACAGCGGCTTGAAACACCTCGAGCGACAGATGACACTCGAGTTTACTTCGCTAACCCAATACAATGCGACCGACTTGTAAAGAGAAGAGTAAAAAAGTTATATTTGCCTGAAGGAGAACTTTTGATATCCATCCATCATTTCGGATCAAAGCCTGAGAATTGCAAAATATTTTGTTAAATGTGCATCTGTTTCGAGATCATTTTTATACTGGCTTTTTGACTGTTTAAATGTATATGTATTTACCGGATTTCACTTCAAGTTGTGTGTTTTTTTTTGGTAGACGTAGAGACCATATCAAGGTTTACGGAAAGCATGGGTTAATCATAGGTCCCTGTGAATGCATTCCTTTTTTTGTACTTGTGAACTTGGTTGCTAGAACTGACTTATTGTGGTTAACTAAGAGTGTATTGAAATTTTTTCAACTGGGCTGGCCAGGCAGAAAGACGGAAGTAAATTGACCAGAGAGATTTACGTTGGCTAAGAATAGAAACAATTTCTATAATCTCCAATAAGTATTATATAGATTTTACAAAGTGAAAGGCAAATCATGTATAGGCATATGTACTATTTTGTGTGATGTGTATAAGAATTATGTCTGCATGTTTAAGCCGCATTACATATGGGACGACAGACTTAATAAAAAGTCAAGTTTTAGGTATATTTAGAGCATTACATGTGCTTGCATACATATGAATGCTTATGTGTCTGAAAATATCTCTCTAGTGGTTGACTTTTAGTTTAGTCACAAAAAAAGAGCTTTTTTGAAAGACTATTGAGCACAAAAATAACGTTGGCATCGGGATTGTTGTTGTGTTCTGACTGGACTGCTTTGAGTATAACTGACTGTTTAGTTAATAAGTATTCAGAGCACATGCAGTTGTATGTTCGTTCGTATGGTCGTTGTGTTGAATATTTGTAAGTGCTTAAGTACGCTTAAGTGTGTCTTTTGGGGGTTTGCATCCATAGTCAGAGTTGGATTGAAACTGGTATGAGTTTCTATGTTTTTTCCTTTCGTTTTACGTTTAGACGCAGCACTCTCTCATTCTTATAAGAATCGAGAGTTGCTGGCTTTTTCTGTTTTTTCTTTTTTTAACGTTTTCCATTGTTCAGTAACCGCGGCACCCTGTGTTTTGAGAGTGTATTGTGGTAGTTTGATAGTTTGGTAGCATGAGTTCGTTAGTTCGTAGCAGTGTTGGCGTGTTATTGCCGATGTGCTTTAGCCCTTTAAACGTTTACGTGCACATTTAATACCAATAATGTTGGTTAGTCAGAGCTGAGAGCGGATATGTCTTTCTTTATTACCAATCTCTTTGTTATTGCTGACATCGTTGTCTGCCTTACTCTCAGAAATTTCCTTGAAAATAATTTTTGCTTTCTCTGAGAAAAAGTTCTTTAATTATTTGTCAAAACGAGAGACAAAAATAGAGAGAGAATGACTATCAATCCATGCATTTTGGATTTTAATTTTTCAGTTCTTCTTTTAATACAATATAGCAAAATAACAGCAATAAAAATAATATTAAGAAGACTTCTAAATCAATAGGCATAGGCCAGCATCATAAAACTTTTACTCTCAAAAAGGATATTTTCACTCTCAGAAAAGTCGGAAAGGGGATTCTTAAGACACACAGCAAAGCAAATTTTACTCTCAGGAAAGTCAAAAGGGCCGTCCATAAGAGCACCCAGCAAAGTAAACTTTATTCTCGGAAAAGTCAAAGAGGGCATTCAAAGGCATCAGCAAAGCAAATTCAAAGAATTTCAAATAACAAACAGCACGTACATATATACGTCTATGTTACAGATATTTAGAATATTTAAATAAATATTCTCGCCCTTAAATTTCCATAGATTTCATATTTGGCATGTTATGAAAAAAGTACTCTGAACAACTCTCCACATCCCCTCCACTAAACCAACTACAGCTATAAAATTATTTAAAATAGCTATCGTAGATGATGGTATGATTGGATGATTTCCATGGGCTTATTGTTGCAAGGCATATCTCTTCGATATTTCGTCATTTAATCCCCCGTTTAAGACTGAAAGCTAGTTTTGAAACAACGCTTACTTACTCACAATTACATTACAATAAATACGCTCTTATTACATTACTTTTTTTTTTGATTTGCCGAATAGGCCGAACAGACCGAATATACCGAGTACGTAAAATAATAACTTTGTATAATTTATTATATACTTTATGTCCAATGATTATGTTAATAAATAATAAAAATTAATTTTTTTAAATCAAAATATCTGGGAGTTAGCCATTCGTCAGGGTACGGAGTACTGAGAGTAGAGTGCAACATTTAATTATAAACAATTATTACATTCTTGTAAATGCGTGTACGCATAGAAACTAGATAGACCGGATAGAATTTGATGCTGATGATGCTGATTCAAGAATATACAAAATACTTTATGCGATCTCTGAAAGCTTCTTTCTGAGTGTTGCAAACAGTTCGACAAAATGAATATACCGCTCATCTCGAACTAACGATGGTAACATGTTCGTGTTCGTGCTCCTACCGTCTCTCAGCAGCCTCAGTCGATTCAGTCGACTCATGTTCATTTGTTCATTGTTTCATTTGCTTAGTTTGCTCAGTCTTCAAAAGTCGTTCGTTTGGAGCGTTTGGAGCTTATGATAAGAACATCGTAATTAATAATGATATTAAAAAAAATATGTAGAAAAAGTGTTTCTTCAACAAACGAAACTGCAATAAAAAATTGTTCAACTTCTTCAAGGCTCTTTTGCGAATTCGTAATATTTTTGTAGAACATATAAGAACGGATGGTTAACCTGAAGAAAGTGAGCAAATAAGTTAAATAATAATGCAAACCGAATAGACCCTCACCATTAGCAAAATAATATCAGCGAGCAAGATTGAAAAAAGGGAAATTATTTGAAGGAAAAAAAATTACAATAAAAAAAAAAAATAAAATTAAAAGAAAAAGAAAAAAAGAAAAAAAAAAACAAACCTAAACACCAATGAAAAGAGAAAGAAATTAAACAATGATGTGCGAAGGGTTTTCAAACATAACAAAATATTAAAAAGTTGCTTTTGACTCTTGCAGCGAAGAGGATTTCGCGTTTGCGAGGGTTTGTTTATTGTGCTTATTATCGAAGTAATGTACGCATGTAAATATTGGGTCGTTGAGTCAAGTTAAGCATTTTCACCCAGTTTATTTAGTATATTAATGCTTTTGTTCAGAAATCTTAGTCGCGCACCAAGTGGAATAAACGACGTAAACTTAAACGTTGCAGTAACACAACGGAAGCCAATTAGTAGGTATTTTGTTTATAGCCTTCTTCGCTCGTTTCAGATTTTTGAATTTTGATCGATAAGGATGTGTGCATTTTCTACCGCGAAAGTGTGTGCGAAATAATATACGTATATAGTAGGCATAATAATGGGAAAGAAAGTATCAACACACAATAAATGCTTTTGCATATGATTAATTAATTAAAATATATTTAGTATCTAGTTTTTGAATGAGAGAGTTGCATAAATTTCTTATCGCCTGAGATTACGATAAACAAAACACATGATAAAATAATATCCGACAAATGCATAAAAAAAAACTCTTTGAACAATAAGGATATGTGAAGTTGTTATCGCGAGAGCTTGTGCGACGTAATATATGCAAATAGAGAGAAGAAAAAAAAATAAAAAAAAAAAAAAAAACTTTCATATATAATTAATTAATTAAAATATATATAGTATTACTAATATTATAAACAAATAATTAATACTTCAGCCCAAGGTGTTTCACTGCCACTTCGTTTATAAAAATAAGACACGAATTTGCCGGTTCAATCGGTTTGAACGGTAGGAACGTTGAATACGTTACGGATTTTCATGAAAAATTCTGTATTCTCGTCTTAGAATGAATAATAAAAACTAAAAACCGAAAACTAGAAGTTGACGGAAAACCAGGACAGCGCTAAGACGTGTTTTATTTTTGATTTTCATTTGTTGTTAGTGTAGTAGCTGTTAACGGTTTTTATTTGTTTGTGTTTGGGGTAAAAAATGTAAGCAAAAGAGACGAAGAACAAGCAGAAAAAGTGGTAGAGCCGGAAACTTGTGTGAAGAAGAAATCCAGTAAAATAAAATTACAATAACATGAAATTCGGTTTTGATTTTGCATGCATGCATGCATGCATGCATACATAATAAAAAAGAGAATAATTTAAAAAGACAATTCCTTGGCGCGTGAATTACATGCATAGGTGTTCGTAAGTGTTCAAAAAAAAAAAAAAAAANAAAAAAAAAGAAAAAAAAAAAAACAAGAAAACGCAAAAACGAAAAAACGAAAAAAATAAACCAAAACAAGGGTTAATGATTTAATGACTTAATACGAGTTAAAAAAACGAAATCGAATGATAGACAAAAATTTGAAACCAAAAGCTCTAACTTGCCTGCTGAGTTTTACAAAAGCTTATGAAATATTCAAATTATAAAGTTTTTACGGTTGTATGCATGTGTGCAACTGAAGGTTTCCATCTAATTGTCTCATTTATATCTGATTTTTGAAAGTTTCTATATCCATTTACTTCAAAAAACTTTCGGGTGTAGTGTTTAGATGTCAGAAAGCGATATTCATTCATTTAGCAGCCCTTTTCGTATACTCGAACAGTGAACCGATCGAGCTTATTTCACGCAAATTTTGAATCGTGGGTGTATTTCAATGCTTCGATCTCAAGTGTTTTTCCAATCAAATATTTTAAATGATCCGGATACAACAATTTTCATCAAACTTGTGTTATTCGCCGTCACTGCGGATAGTATCTTAGTATTATCTTTTCTCTACGCTATTGTGTATGCGAGTAAATTCCAATTAAGCAAATATTACCGAAGTGATAGTTTGTTTGCTTTTGATAATTTTATCACACCCTTTACGATTTTTAATAACAGACCACGGACGAGACGGACATGCGTACATTGACTCGAAATCTTGCGTTAAAATTTAAAGAAGTATTGCAAGCTCTCGAGTCGCTACTCTGGATGTTACGAACGAAATGAAGAAACAAGTTTGCATCATGCATTGATGGGTATAAATATTCAACCGCACATAATTCAAACGAATTGAACAAATTTTTGATTGAAAACTTGTAAAGATACATGCTTGCACACGCGCGCGTAATGAATACTAAGATTTTAGCTTTAGAGCTGTATACAGTTATATGCATGTAGATCGGGGTTTTTTTTTTTCTTTTTTATTATTATTAACTGGAATGTTATTGCAAAGGAATTTTTATTATGCAAGAAAATAAAAAAAAAATAAAAGTTTATTTAAGAGACCCAGCGAAGTAAACAAAATATTCTTAAAATAATTCGTAAGATATAAGCTCGTCACAATATTTGATTGAAACGTTTGAACATTCATTTAAAAAACAAATCTTGAAAAGAAAGCAAAAAAGGTTAACGAATTACATTTCCTGATTTTCTTCAAAAATTATTTTAAAAAACTTTTAAATTTCCTTTCCTTTCTTTTTTTTTTCTTTCGTTATTTCCGCTTTTTTAACCTCTTCACGAAAAAGGCGTATCACAAATTTTATTGCATCCCGCATAACAGAGGAATATTTCTATATAAAAATCAAATATTTGTAACTATCTTAACCTTGCCATGTTTCACGTTTAACGTACGCTTAACGATGGATTCAATGGAAATTAAAATGAACATTTCGAATGAACCTATCGCAGATACCTCTTGAAGTCTGCGATCGTTTCGGACAAGCGACCACACATTTTGATATCGGAATTGTTAAAAATGATGACCTAAAAGAAACGAAAAAGAATGGAAACGCATGGAATTTGTGTCAAGAAATAGATTTTTTTGATTTACTGCAAAATAGAAAAAAAAAAATGAAATAATTATCATAGAGTTATCATGAAGACATGACAAAATGAATCTATACCTCTATGCAAAAAATGAATATAACACAAGTAAGACAATAGTATTCGCTCATGATCGAATTTCTCGTACTCATTACCGAAATCCGAAAGAGACAGAAAGAAATTAAATTTTCGTACTCAATAACATAGAGTTGTATGCGTTGTAGTTTATGAGTAACAGGCACAAAATACAGAAAACAAAAGTGTTCACAATTTTGGTGATATAAACGTGCGGGCGTTGTAGGCGTGTTCTTTGAAAAGTTTGAGTCATTTTCTTCAACAATTCTTTTGAAGATTTTGCAGATGGACGCACTTAGGTGCATTCCGCATTTGAAACCGGTCAAGAATTTATACATTTTGTAGGGTTTTTGAAGGTTGCTTCTGTACGTTTTAAAAGCATTGAAAAAAATTTAAATTTTGAACAACATTTAAATTGGATGAGCGTGACCGATTTTTCCAATTTTTGTAGATTATCTGCTGTAGGTTATGAGTAGTGAGCGAAAAGTCACGTTTTTATTCCTTGTGAAAAACAGAAGCGTTCTCGTTTTACGTAGTACTGTAGGCGTGTCCTTCAACCGATTTGGCCCATTTCCAGTACCAACCTGCGCAAAAGAACTTTCAATGTTTTTGGAAATTTGAAGTCGATAGCTTCATTTTTGGGGCCAAGAGAATGTGTACAAAAGACGTTATATAGACAGACAGACGGACATGCTTAAGTCCATTCAGAATTTGATGCTGATCTTCCTCCTGATCAGCATACATACACTTTGTGGGATCTTTGAAGCGTCCTTCTGAGCGTTGCAAACGTTTTGACAAAATGAATACACCCCCCATTCTTCGGCGATGGATACAATAATAAACAGTTTTATTTTAATGCAAGTGTAAAGAGACAATTTAATTCATATTTAAACAGTTGTTGCCCTACAAATGTCAAAGTGATGCTTGCGTTTTATCAACCTCGCTGCCTACATGCTTAATAGTTTCACATCTAACTTAAATAGAATAGAACTTTTAATTAAAAAAAATTTTTGTTTTTTTTTGTTATTATAAATATTTGCGACTAGTATACGTAAAGTGATAAAAGGAAAAATGTAAAAAATAAAAAAAAAATTTAAAAAGAAATAAAAAGAACTAAAAGTGAAGGTTGTTCCTTAACGAAAATTTTAGTTACACTTTACTTGAAGTTATTGCCAACGAATTTTAATAAACAAAAAACAAGAAAAAACTACTTAAAAAATGGTGAGTTTGCTCTATATTTGTTCGTAATGCATCGTAATAAAAAAAAAAAATAAAAAAATAAATTTTCTTTAAATTGTTACCATTGTCGTTAAACTGTTGGAGAAAACGTATTATTATTAAAAGATTACTTTTTATAAAATTACGAAATGGGTGCTGACGGGCGCTTACGAGACGGGAAGGGAACGGAATAAGTAAATTGAAAGAATGTCTAGGAGATTGCTTTAGTTGCAAATCCATCAAAATGATTAATGACCAATAGCTTAAAAAAAAGGTGTTCCGACTGCAGTCAGGGTAAAAATCATTTAAACGAATAATACGATTATCTGAGAATTATGTGTATCTCCCAATAGTGGCGCATTTTAGATGAATGCCGAAAACATCTAAAATCCTTCAAAAATTTTCAATTTTCTAGTTATTGTGAACGACTTTCTTCGCGAGCAAATTGCATACACCGTGGAATGTTCGCGAAGGAGAATCGATAATAAGAGAGATTTTAGTTTTCTGACTTCCTAAAGGACACCAGATGGGCGACACAACTACATAGACGTAGAGTTTTTGTGTGAACACGTCTTAGTAATCGAGGTAAAATATGTAACAACTTTAAGGCAAAGTTGTTTTTTTTTTCGAACGTCTTCGTGTACATCGGCTTAGAGATATTTGAAAGTTCCAGCCAATATAAAAAAGGCCATTGTTTAAATTGAATGGAGGCAAATAGAACTCCTGTTACATCTTTGCGAGCCAGTCAGTCTGTCATTTGCCAAAGACCCGTTCATATAGAATATATCACGTGGTGGGCGTGTAAAGATTCATATATAAAGCTTTGCAATGACGCTCTGCTAATAAATTACTGATAACAATATGTATAACAACAACAACAACAACAACAACAACAACAACAACAAGAACAAGAACAACGATGTAATGCTACGTTGTTTCACTTCTTTTGGCCGTTTGTTTGTTGGTCTAACTGGTAGAGAAGTGGGAATTTATACTTTTTAGCAAAACACGAACTAAATAAACAAGACCTGCTATAAAATGAGGTTTCAGTTTTTTTTTGTTTTTCTCTTCCTCTTAACTCTAGTGCTTTTTTTATGTGTTTTATAATTTTCTCTCATTTTATTGCTATTTTGTGTTTTTTAGTTAGTTGTGAATTTTTCTCTAATTACTTTGGCCAACAACGACGCGTTGTGACGCGGCTAAAACAAAAGCAAAATTATAAAGACAGACAGAAGCAAGGTTGCGTGTTAAAATGTCTTTAAGAGACATCTATTTTTCCTCTTTTCTTATTTATATATATATATATATATATATTTTTTTTTTTCTATTTAAACTTCACCTCAGAATTTATTTAGCTTAGGTGTAAAAAAACATTAAAACATTTAAAAGTATTTATTTAACAGTATACCAAGAACAAGATACAAAATCTGAAAAAAAACAAACAAAACAAAAAGACGAAAGAAAAGGCAAGAGCCCATCAGCATCAGTGATAGAAGTAAAAGAGGAAAAAGAATTTTCAAGTTAATTAATTTTTTTTTTCTTTTATTTACAAAACGGCAAACATGGAAAATTGTACGTAATAGAATATAGATGTCTTTGAACATATACATATAGGTAAGATTGTTAATGTAGTGAGCCCTAGGTGGTGAATGTCAATCATTATATGCGAATCGAATGTAAACTTATCTATGGAGTCTTTTCAAGAGTTGCAACAACTTGAGAGGACAAAGAAGTTTAGCGTTTTCCTAAGATTATTTGGCGTGCGAGTTAGAGTCTTTCATAATAATTTTTATATAATTTTTCAAAATTCTGTTAAGATCAACAATCAACAAGGAATTATTTATTGCATTGTATAAAGTTTGCGATGAATATCCCCATTTTTGTTAGGTTTTGCTAACAAGGGGAAATGCTATCGTGGAAAGTTTTGAAACATGCCAGTCGCATACGATAACAATTCCAGTACATATTGTATATAATATACCGCACTTTAGTTTAATATAATCGAAGAGTAACTTAATTAAGATAAAAGTATCGGATAACGCCAGAGACAAAAATGTGAATTTATAAAACGAAGTATGCAATGCAAACGAGGCGAAACCTTGAAGTCGCTCGAAGGCGAAAACGTACTCTTACTTACTTACTTGCGCTTCTACTAGTGGACCTTAGTGAGCACCACTATTCTATGTCACCACCGGGAACTCTGTGAGATATTAATTTATCTCGTCATGCGTTCTGTCGATAGACTTTGATAACGATCAGCGTCTCTTATTCGACCGATTCGATCTTTCCCTTTCCTCACTTCCTTACATATATGGCATCCTCTGAGTGATTGTCTCAACAAAAAAAAAAAACTTCTTCGTAAACTTTACTTTTGCATTTCAATTTACGCAATTGTCTTACGATTTCAGTTAGTGTTTCCTAATGTTGTGAAATACTTTTTGAAAGATTACATTTACTAAATAATCACACGTCTTGAAAGAGTTTTCTTTTTCTAAAACGTTTTCATTGTTCAGTTCGTATGATTATTCAGCTCTTATTAGCCTTGTGCTTGTGTTACGTTTGTTTAATTAATTGCATCTTAAAGTTAGTTTTCGTTGATGCATTCTTTTGAAGAGGGCGAGGAAAATGAATATTTCATACTATCAAATCCTTTGCTAAATTCCTAGCATTTCTAATTAGATTTTAAATTTTACTCTGCCTTAAATCATGTAAGAACATTGTTGTTAGTCATGCTTCGTTTGCGCAGTTTCGTTATTATAAGATAAGCAGATCTGCGAAATTCTGCCGAATGCGAGATTTAAGTAAAAAACAAATTACATTTGGTTTAAATCGAATTCATTGTGGCCTTCTATTTATTAATTTTTGTTGCTTTTTTCTTTTTTTTTTTTTTTGATAGCCATAAACACATTTCGAAACGAGAAGAACATATGCGTGTAAACGCAACCTAGCGCATTTTGCAAGCTTTCATTTAATTTAATTTATTTTTATTTAATTTAATTTATTTCATTTAATAAAACTGCATGCAGCCTAACCAATATCGGGGTACCTTTTGCTATCACAACTAATTTATATAATGTGATATATACTCAGCCCTTTGCGTAGCATACTCGAAGAGTTACACGCACCTAAGGCAGCATACCTAAGATAATGTGAAAGATAAAAGGAATTTATAGGTGATCATTATCGTTAATGTTGAGTGATTTTAGCGGACGATTCGCCCTATCAAAAATGGGCAGGAAGATTTGAGGAGATTGAAGGTTTGTCCTTTAAGATTGCAATTATTATTTCGCAGCACGCATAGACAGACGGATGAGACGATTAATCATTAATTAGGAGGAGGAGGGGGAGTGAATAGTTCGGAAGGGTTAAGCGTCTTGGATAATTAATATTTTGCCGACTTAATGAAACCACAGGTAATGGGCGTAACAGCTAAAGCTTAAACTTTACGATTGAAAGGTCTTTCACCGACATATTCTTGGCCCAGTCGTAATATGCAAGTTGCGACCTATATTTCAATTGCAATGCATTTAGTTTCCTGTCACCGTCTACTGTATTTTTCCATTGTAGTAGCAACAATTTGTATTTTATGGCTTTTTAACACGCACTCTTTCGGTTTACAGCAAACTTGCGAAAATTATTATTTCGATGGAAAATCAATTTTTTCTTTTTTTTTTAGATAGTTTTATTGCTCTTCTACGTACTCCTATTAAAAAATTTATTTGGGTCATCTGAACTTTAAATGTATTTTAAAGTTTTTGCAGCAAACATTGCGGATCGGTTTTGGAAAATTTTTATTATAATGATTTACTTTTAAAAAATTTTCTGATAGGAAAACTATGATTCTCTTTGCACAGCAATGATGGCAAAATACTACGATTTGTGAACGATGCGGCAGCGTACTTTAGTGTTTGTTGTTGTTAACGCGCCTAACCGTTCCAAACATTAACATAAAGCTTGAATTCATTGCAAAAAGTTATTGTTATTTAAACTTAAATTTCTATTGAATGTCTTATGGCCTTCGCCTACCGCCATAGTAAAGTATTCGTATGTTCGAATGTTCTTATAAAGAGCAACTATACTTGTAGGTATACTAGCCTTTTAAAGATAGCGTCTAAGCTAATGTTTGCATAAATTTGGAATTTGGAAGGAATGTGATGATCGGGCTTGAATGTTAGAGGAAATAAAGATTGTGTTCTATATCCAAAGAGACTCAGTGTTGAAGTACGGAAATTATTCGGAACTTTTACTTTACTCCTTTTCACTTTATTTATTTATTGTTCATATACTTTGTAAATAAATTTAAAGGCTGTTGCATCACTTGTTTAGATCATATGCTCGCCGGTACTGAAAAGTCTACCGCACTTGAGAACTGAACCCGCGACCATTGACTTGCTAGTTGCGAATCTCTGTCGGCTGCTCATATGGACAAAAAGGATGTCTTATTTAAAATGCCGAATTTGTGGAAAAGCGATTATTTTGCGTATACCAGACGTCCATGTGTCGTTTTGACAGCAATGCAATCAAATACCAAAAATACCTTAAATATATCGTACTTGACAAACGCTTCTCTTATTTGTCGGGAGAAGCCAGTAATATCCTAATTTAATTAATTTTTTAACAATTTTCTAAACAAAACAAAAGAGGCATTTTTTAAAATTTTCTTAACTGCAAGGCACTCATTATCTATTAAAAAGGAGAAAATTCGCTGAATTTTCTATTTTTTTTTTTTTTTTCTACATAAGAAAAATATGAAAACTGGGTCACATTCTCTGGGTCACATTTGTGTATGAGAGAAAAAGAACAAGAAATTTCGAGTAAATGTTTCGATATGCGCTCACTATTTACTTACCATCAAAAATGAAACGTTGATGGCCAAGATGTAAATTTATGATAACACGCTATGTAAACATAAATGTCTTTTTTCCCCAACTATGACACAGCATGCAAGAGTTATTCAGTTATTTATGCATTGCCTTGCCCTTATCGCATCACGTATCCGTCTTTAATTAACCTAAAATTTAATTGAAGAATGACTTACTTAGTTTAAGTTAAGGAGCATTGCAGATGGCATTACCAAGTAAATTGATCGAGTTCGGAGATCGGTGGATTGACGCATATTGGTAATTACATGCTGCTACCCTTGTGCGGGTTACAGTCATTTAACAAACTGAGCATATCCCCTCTGGCAAGCTTGCGAAGAATTGCATATGAAAAACGTAAGTGTGTTCGTAGAATAAAAAGACAACTAAATACTCGAAAATGATTCAAGAGTGATGACATCAACGACAATCGAAAGAAAATAGTGACAAAAAAGTTTTTTTTTAAATATTTTTGTTTTTGTTTTCGGCAATTTCTTTCAATTTGTGTCTCACATCGTTCACATTTCTATTTAAAAGCATCTCTGAGTCAAACGCTTCTGTTTGTTGTCGATTTTCGTGTTATATTTAGTTTAAGTTGAAGTACAACAAAGAAATAATATCGACGTTATTGTTATTGTTATTATTATTATTATTATTATTACTATTACTATTACTATTTTTATTATTGCTGTTATTATTGTTGTTCTTGTTAGTATTATTATTTGTATTGTTGTTAGTGTTATTGTTATTGTTATTGTTATTGTTATTGTTATTGTAACAAATTGTAAAGGTTTTCATTGTTTAAAGCGTGTGTAAGCAAATACTTACATATTCGTATCTACATTAGGTGTCTATTACGGTTCTTTAGCAGTATGTGAATTTTATGGCTGCTAAGGCAAATAAATATTTAACCTACATACGCCATACAACGTATAAAATAGAAGGTTTTTGATTTCAGTTTATTTCTTTCTCGGTTTCTATATTATATTATTATTATATTTCTATGCAAGACGTTTTAACTCGATGATAAAAAAAAAAAAGAAAAAAGAAAAAAAATGTAGATAAATAAGGTAAAAATGGAAAAATATATACAATAATAAGCAACAGCAGTAGACCCACATATCCATGCATCGATTGTTTACATTTAAAAACTGCAATAAATGACCGTTTTTGGGCCAATGTTAGTAAATATTGATTTACATGGATATTATGTGCATATTATTCGCATGTAAATATTGGGAGGAAAAAAAAAGAGACAGATAAATAGCAACAACAGCAATAAGAACCGCACAACCTAAACACAATAAGAATGCGGTTATATATGGTTTCGACCAAAGCTTTTGATATCAAACATTTAATACATAAACGCAAACACACACACACACTATTTCATGAAATATTACATTTTTTATTAAACTACAGTCAATTCCCCTTGCTGATAAGTTATCTTGGAGTTACTCATGTCGCTTCCATTCAAATAATGCGCATCTGACGAGGCTATCCAATAAAATAAAAAAGAAGGCGAAATTTAATTAATTTTATGCTAGGACTACGCATTTCTAGGAAAAGCTGAAGTACATAATAAGTACACTCAGTTACGGCAGAGTTAAGAGAATTAAATGTTAAGACAGGGAAGGTTAGGCATCTCTCGATGCATGACTTGACATGAGTTGATTTCGAATGGGATGTCGAATCGGTTGGCTATGACAGCCACCGAAAGGACTGCTTATTATTAGTCGATCTATAAGGTCACAAAGCTGAAGGTACTAATTCGAAGAAATTAAATAAGTAAACTGGGCGATCAACTAGACTCGACCGTAGAAAGAGCAAGCGATGCAAGTCCACTGAGTCCTGAAACGGGCAACTAAAAAGAAAAATATTGTGATAAAAGATGAATAGTATAAGAGAACTATATCATGAATATAAATACGAAAATATCTAAAATAAAATATTAAGTTATAACGTGAGCTGCTTTCGTCAATTCCTTTAACAAACGGATAGGAAGTCAAGATTATCAGCAATCGTTAGCAGGCTCAGTAGGACAGATGCCCTCTTCACATTTCACACTTCTAGTTAGTAATTAGTTCTGAGTGGCAAAGTGGTATATAAATTTGCTATGGTACTATTCCGCTTCCATATAACGATCTCCTAAAAAGTAACAAGATTGAATTTTGGGTATTCTTGCCCCAAAGTCCCGCCATTTCAAGTCTTGGGAGCACTCATACGAGAGTTCCTATGCAAAGTAAGCATTTACGTAGTAAGAGTCCTTCTTATGAAGACAATAGGTGAAGATTAAGAAGTGCTTCACAAAAAAAAAAGAAATTAATTTTAAAATACCTTGTAGGCTGCGGCCACCGCCCTACCTCTTTCTCCTGCCTCGCTTTCTTCTGGCCGTGTCAACGTGTCATATACAAATACCGGGACTTCTCCTGAATGACTGATGGTCATGTTAACAAAAAAAAAAGTAAGCATCTATATAGTAACGAGATATGATGTTTGGTAGTTTGTGATGCGAAAACGAGCAATGTATTATTTTAGGCGTATTAGTGCTGGCCATTTTAAGGTTCTCCTTGCCCGTCTATAAAGTTTTCACTTGTTTTTATCTAAGTTTTGCTAAGTAATGTTTAAGTGAAGGGAATATGTTTCAGTTGCGTAGTGGTGATGCCATTTTAATTAAATTTTTTTTTTTTTATGTATAATGAATATATACACACCGACATGTATAATATATTATTGGAAATTTTTTTAAATCATTAGTTAAAACATATTATTTCTAATTGACAATATCGTTCAGCATTTCTATATAGAAAATATTCGAGTAGGAGACTTCTCGTTACCTCTCTATCTTTCCTCGTTTTTTCTGTTTATGTATTCAGAGCGTATTCTCGGCTTAACGATACAAAAAGTAAAAGAAAATTTCTTTTTTTTTGGAGAAGTGGCTGCAGAAACTCTTCAGGCTTGAACGAAATATAAAATATAATTTCAAAAAATGCTACTAACGATAGGTTTCGACTTTTCATACTCATAATAAACTGGATCTATATCAACTTCTGCTGGTTGTTGCACATATTCGCAGAAGCTTAATATACTCGTGTGCTGAAAGTGGTGTACGGTATTAAAATCAGTTTTTTCTTCACAAATCATAAATTATTCCTTCATAATTCAATTCCAAACACTGTGCCCAAATCCGATTTGAAACGGCTTTCTCTATAAAAAGCGGAATTTTCTTATAAGCGTAGAGCATTTTGTAGGTTACGGCATTTCTCGGTATATGCAAAACACCAAGATATAATGCCGTGAACATGATTGAAGCGTCTATCATAGCGTCAGCCATAAAAAACGCCAAAGCATTAAAAATGATGTTAAATTTTAATAATAATGCTCACCGCTTACATCTCTTCAGAGATGCGAAATAAAAATTTTCATAGCATTAATGTCTTATAAAAACGCTTCTTTATTTGAACGGAAGTTTTGCACGCAGCTGTGAAAATTTACACATTTACTTTTTTCAAGGAATATGAATAATTGTTTTTTAATGTAGAAAGAATTACTTTATTATTGTTTATTTATATCCTACACCACTTGTGGTGCAGGGTACATTAAGTTTGAGTATACGCTTGTAACAACTGGAAGGAGTTGCGATAAGTCCATCATTTATTATACCCTCTGCATACTAGGCTTGTCCGTCCGTTCGGTGGAGCCCCATTCCATTCTTGTCTTCAGCCTACAGGTTGGAATTTGAAAGATATTTTGATAAAATTCGACGCACTGACGTGTTTTGATCCAAGAACGATCACTACTGAAAATATATCAAGTGGCACCACTTTTTCGGCCCATTATTTTGAAACAATGGTTCAATTCTTAGACTTTCACGAATCGCTTAGTAATAGTGTTTAGGCATTCTAATCTAAATTGATGCGAAAACTTTGGACCGGATTTGGTAATTTTTTGAACGTGTTGCTATATAGCTGATCCTACGGACAATGAATCTCTATATTGTAAACCAGCTTAATTTTTAATATGTTATGAAGAAAATTAACCCCACCGAATTCGGATCACGTAGGTCTATTTCTTTGGATCCCGATTCATATAAGGGCTCTAATGAAAATTAAGCGTTCAAATGCCAAAAATGTCTAGTTTCCAATATTCCATGATAAGAATTCGTCCTTAGTAAATAAACCATAGGGAATTTGAAACATATGGACCTATTTTTTAGACCGCACCCTGTGTAGGCGCTCGGCGACAAAGTCCAATTTGTGAATTTTTATGATGCAAGTAACTGCAAAAAGTACTAAAAGCTTTGATAAGTAAATTGAGTTTGCTAAATTTATACTAGATTCACGTATAAGTATTTTCCAGTGTGAAGGCTTTAATAAAATTTTGTGCATTTGCATAAAAATAATAAATAAATCCTCGATGTGTTATTAAGAAAATGAGTGAATGACTGTATTAGACGAAGTGGTGTAGGGTATTTAAAAGTCGGCCTTGTCTGTATAAATGCCTTATTACGAAAATCTCATATCTGATGAAATAGGTCCACACACGCACTGCCTAATTCTGTTGAACAATAAGGAGCTTTAGTGCTTTATCCATCGGCACATTAAAGTAAAAGTGCGTTGTGCAACAGGTGGCTCAGGAAAAGATTAGCGGAAATTTCCGTGTAAGTCGGTGAGAAAAAGGCTTCAGAACGGTATATGGTGTTCGTAATTTGCTTCCAGGGGTGTTTTCTTCAGTCGACAATTAAACCGATAGATGTTGAAGGCAGCTCGACTCTCATTCTTGATTCGTTTACAGTTTATATTATATTATCACAGTTTATCCATGTGTCCCCAGCGGCAACAAACAGTGGATTTTAGTAACACTTCTTTGGAAGTTAAGCAAAACATATAACGTTTTCAACACAAATAATCTTTGGAAGGTTCATTTAACTTCTTCTTTGCGGTCAAATATATTATCGCGTTACGTCTAAAGATGATACCTTGGCATTGTGCAGTCCTAACAGTGCGAGTTAGTACTAGTAATTTTCTTACTTACTGGGAGCCTTTATGCCTTCCATTTATTGCAAATAAATATTTGTTTAATGACATTTCAATTTCCAGTATTCTGTCACTACTTGATCATTGTAAACATATATGTTAATTGAGTGAAGTGATAATATACACTTTCGACTGATGCGATATTTTTTCGTCTTCCAATTTTGTATAAATCGTAGCGAAAAGTGAATAATGTGGCTTTAGCTCAGTGACTTAATCTAATCAAAAATACACACAAAGGTACGTGTGTATGGCTAATCTAAAAAAAACTTTTAACTGAGATGAGAAAATAAATACGCCTTTCGCTGATAGGTATAATAATAAAAAAAATAATATTAATAATAATAATAATAATAATTATAGCAATAATAATAATCGTATAATGTATTTTCAAAAGATTTCATTCATGACAATTTGCATAAATAACAAAGAAGTTGCGCAATGGTGGGATTGAAGCGGTTAAATGACTTAACTTCATAAATTTTCATTTAACTACTATTAATGCTATGTTTAATTAATTATTTTTAATCAATTATTATGTAATTTAATGTATTTTACGTCAAATAGAATTAACCGACCGAGACTTTTGTGTAAATTTGTTATTATTTCGTATTAAATTTATTTACAAGATTTGAAAAAATATCTGTCTGAGCGGTCGAGAACTCAATGATCGTCGATTCCAATCTCAGTTTTCGATAAAGCCGATAACCTTAGATACTAGTGCTTTAAGGCTTTCGTTTTAGAATTTATTTCTCTGGCTGCATTAATTAAAATAATAGTAATAAATATTTAAAAATAAGTCAGAAGAACCCCTGAACCCTGAACCATCTCACCTAATACATTTGCTCATTCACGTTTTGTGATAATGCACTAAAAATGCTTAGCATGGTTTTATGGGAGGAAGGAAGTTCAAAAAACTGCCCCACCTGAACTACATTTTTTGCATTAGTTTACAGTACCGAAATCCTATTACTCAACGATTTTTCTGACGAAATTTAGAAAGTTGCAATTTTTTTTTAACGTTGTTCGGAAAGTGGTCGAAAGAGCGTTTACTTTATCATCGACAGCAACTTTATGATCGAGACAAAAATGCACACTCCATCGACTGCAGTAAACTCACTACTCGATAAATCGCCCCGATACCCGAAAAATTACTCAAGAACTAGTCCCGTACCCTGACCCATAGTCCACAGGAATTTTCTGCTATCTAGATAATTAGAATAATAAATTTGCGAAAAATTCCTCTTTTTCAATATCTAGTACGGCAAAAGAATTACTATCCAGAATTAGACCTTGTGGTGTTTCTAACGTGACTGGCCCTCAACTGTCAAGTAATAGTATATTTCTGCAATTATAGAAGTATTTTAGAGACTTCTCTTCAAATAAGTACGGGGTATGTTCAAAGAGAAGGTGACCTTTTATTTTTCTCGAAAAATATTTATTTATTCATTATAACATACTTTGTTCCCTTCAAAGTAATCCCCCTTAGATGTAATACCATTGTGCCAGCGCTTTATTGATACGCGAGTTTTCGTATTGCCTCGCCCTCTAAACCGTGCCAAGACTTCATCCTTTCATGGATCTTCTCCGTTTTGGGGACAGGAAAAAGTCGCAGATGGCCCAGTGCGGTGACTGTACAGGCTTAGGCAGTGTCATCGAAACATATCTAACCTTGATGTCTGTCAAAAACAAACTAAGAATGCAAAACGGCTCACAATGGTAACCTATGTTGGGGACATATGTACAATGCACATGTATAGCTCATGAAATTTGAAAACTTAGTTTATTTTTTAAACACGCCTCGTACATCACACACCTGAAATTTCTTTCCAAAGGTTTTTTTAAGTGATCTGTCAATGCTTTGTTGATCCTTTATATACAAAATTGAAAATTTTCTCTAAAATAATTAGCTAAAAGTATATTATTTTTCATAATTAATTTTTTCAACACCCTGTTCAAAGAATGAGATTTTAGAAAACAAATCTTAAAACACTTTAGTGAAACTTGAACGAAAGCTTTCGGACTAGAGCATGTTAGTTTCGTCACTCTCGCATGTGGCTCAGCCATAACATGAGTTTCCTCGTTGATTTAGTTAAATTTGTAAGATTAAGTTAAAATTGATATCAAACTTAAATAAAGCGCCAATCAAATGCACAATAAAAGTTTGATAATGGGTGTGGTCTTCACAAAATTAAAGAAACACACAGTTATTAAATTATGAGTATTAATGTAGAAAGATAGTTGTGATCAGTTTAGTCATACGTTAACATTTTTTTCTATATATATAGTGTTGCTTGAGATTTTTTCTTTGTATTTTTATTTTTATTTTTATTTTTACTTTTCTTTTTTTTCTCGTATATGGTTGCTCGAGCTAATAAGTAACAAACAGACCCTCCAAGGTGAATACAGTTCTCGTATTTGTTTTTCTTTTCAAAGAGTTTCGTAACATATGTATAAAAAGTTTGTATATGAAGACAAAAGAAATGAGAGAAGAAACGTTAGCAATAACCAAACCATAAAAAATTAATTAAATAGATAAATATATGTTTTTTTTTTTTTTTTTGGGTTAATTAATGAGATTTTCAAACTTGACCTTGTATAAGTGTTGAAGAAAACTTGTTGTCTTTCGTTGTAAGTTCCAAATCAATGTTTTTTTTTTAATGTGTGTACAAGAGTTTTTTTATTTTTATTTTAATTTTTATTTTTGTTTTTTAAATGTTTTAAAATCAAACAACAATTTCTCTGCAGTATTTATTTACGCGTTTCTTTAGCTATTCGTCATCGTCTTTAAGGTGAATGCATCGCCTATTGCCGTCCATCGTCAGCTGGCTTTGATTAGCTGCTGCTGCTGATTGAACGCGAGTGATTTGCTTGTTTTGTTCACTATATTGCCGCCTGTTGTTGCTACATGTTCGGCATAGTTAATCAAGTGCATAATTTTGCATAAACTAAACGCCTTTCCTTTTATTTATTCGAAAGCGTTTCGCATTACTTTGCACTCGAAGAAATTTGAACGAAACACAATCTTTAAGCGCCACTACACGATAAGGGTTGTAGATGCCATAAAATTTCATTTTTACTACTAATTGAAAATATTTAAAATATGTTTTTTTATTATTATTATTATTATTTTTTTGTTTTGTTTTTCGAATGTTTATTTTTCTTTCAAAAAACAAAACAAATAAATTATCCTATTTGTAGAAAACTTTGGTCCGACCACTCCATCAAGTTACGCTTTTAATTTTTGTAAATAATAGCGTTAGTGTAAATTAAAAGGAATAATAAAAAATATGTATTAAAAAGTTTTAAGAAAATGAAAATAAATTAATTACCAAATAAATTAAGCTTAAAATAAAATAAACTTAAGGCAAGAGAAAAAAAAGGCAAATAACGAACTCGTTATAGTCTAGTTGGTTTGACTATTGGCAGCCATGCCACCATTATATTACTGCAAATTCTTGTACTAAGTTTCTCTTTGAACCGATTGTTTTCCAATTCGGCTTGTCCACCAAACTTTAGTAAAAGATATTAAAATATGATAAAAGTGTAGTAAGAAAATAAAAAGTGAAGTAAGGAGATTATCACCGTTTTTATTAAAAACAAAATTAATTCTGAAAAAAATTAAATTCTGAAATTATGTTGTCCTTTTTGTTAAGATTTGTGATTAAAGAACGCAACAAGTTGGCTTTAGTGTTCTCAGTTTATACTGTAGTAGAGGCCGTGGTCATGCATGCAAAAGCTTTGCAGCGCTTTTGCTAATGTTGAAGACGATACATTGTATTTTGCGACTGCAGGAATATTTGTCATAGACAGACGCACAGACGGACGGATGGAAATGCTTTAATGGATTCAGAATTTGATGATGATCAAAAAACTTCCATCTGGCTGCTGCCAGCGTTTTGACAAATGAATATATTTCCAGCCTCCTGTTCGTAGAAGTAAAGAGATAAAGACGAGGACAACCTATGGATACGATAGCTAATTGCAAAGTACACTTTGAGGCGGTTGAAAGGATGCTGAGTGCACTGAAATTGACTGGCTATACTCTTTTTGTATTCGGCAATTTCTTCTTAGGTTCTGCGGACTTTCTGCTCTAACTATCACTGTTAATTATATAGCCTCAGAATAGTGGGAGTATTTTGTGTTATTGTCTGATCGCCGTCCGACCCATTTTGTATTGAATGTCAACTTTTACTTTGTACTGTTACATGGCAACACTCAATGCAGCCGCATGGCCACGTAAACAGCACACACTTTATTACATATAATAGGTGTGTCAATAAGTTCTCTGCGTTTACATTGCTTTCTTTATAAAACGTACCTGACGCGTTCATTTCTTACGAAATCTTAGATATAGATAACTTTGACATTTGTGCTTGTACGATATAAGTTTCATTTGCTCAGTGCATATCGAAGCGTAAAGAGACGAATGCCAACAAGCAGCAAATGTAAAGATTTATTAAAAGTTTAGTAGAAAAGAGCAACAAATGTAATTTTTTAAAAATTTTTTTTAAAAATTTATATATAATTGAAACAAAAGAAACAGAACAATCTTAAAATGATGATAATTTTTTGGACATAACAATGCCATAATATTCCTCAGTTGAAAAAAAAACACCAACTGTGGTATACTACAAGAATGTCGTGATCGTGATGCAATATTTCGAAATATCGAACACCGCTTACTATCTGCGACCTCATTTTCGTTTCTCAATTTCCTTTGAAATATTATACTAAATATCCTTGTTATTGCTTCTAAGTTCATCACGGCTTTGAAGCCTCTTTTGCCCATTCTGCGTTTTGGTAAGATTTCAGAAATCTTCATTGACCGTAAGACGGAAGCATAAGATCAATTGTAGAGACAATATTACATTAATCGATGTGTATTTGTTCTTACTTCCTATCTGAACTGTCAAGTTCACGCATTAGCTAAGAATTTCTATCAGGAACAACGGCAGTATGTGGCATGTAAAAAAGAAAACGAAAACTATGCATCGGTTAACTTTTGTCATGGTGACTCATTCTTGCCTCAAGATTGCCAAGATTTTGGTAGACCGATTACATGAAATTTCCTTTGAGAAGAAAAATTAAGTATATAAAGACGAAGAGATGCCTTCCGCTGATATAAAATACAAGTAAATGACACGGAAAAAAATTCAAAGTAATTATATAAAAATTAACTTGGCGCAACTTTAAACCATTATTAAGTCAAACTACGAGAGTCTTTGTAAGGATTTTTTACACGATCAATGCATACGCGGTACAGTTTATTGTCGTCTGGTATAACATTTATCATTACCTTGTACGTATTTTGGCTGGCAGATGTATTCTTTGTAATCCATATGGTCAAGTTAAGAAAAAAAAAATATATATATATAAAAGTAAGTATTTGTTGGCGCGTCACAATGGTGATGAATAGTTGTTATTGTCGCGCACTTAAGTCCGTCTGTCTGTAAATAAATTGGTAACAAAACTGTCAGCGTGTAATAGCGTTGCCTACATGCACACTATCGTTAATATTGTTTGTTAAGAGTGTTTTGTTTTTTTTTTTTTTTTTGGTTTTTTATTGGTCAATAGTGCTCACACTACTCTCGTGCCTATTATACTCGTACATGTTGCATACATATGTTGATATGTATCTGGCATTGCGTTGCAAGTTACTTTGTTCTTTTTCTAAACTAATCTGACCGTAAACCCTTTGCTCTCTCTCTAATCGTATTTTAAACCACTTTTCTTGTTCATGTATACACTTTTATTGTTGTTCTTTCATTCCGTTTTACCTCTTTCTCGTGCGCTTAATCATTAAATTGAAAGACGTTTAGGTTTAAGAGTTATTTGACCTTTTAAGCGCGTGTGCTTCTGTTTTAAATGCAGTACCTTTCCGTCGTCATCAGTTTATTTCTTATTGCGAGCATTTATAAAAGTTTTCTTTTTACGGCAATAAATGCACTTTTATACCCATCACCGTAGGATGTGGTCGTATATATTGATTTTGTCGAAACGTTTGCACATCTAGAAATCCATAAAGTGTATATATACTTGAGTAGCATCAAATTCTCAAGCGACTTAGGCATGTCTGTCTGGCCGTCTGGCCGTCTGTTGTAAAGATTCTCTTGGCTGCAAAAATGAAGCGATCGAAAAAAATGTATATTTTGAAAAGGGAAAAAATCAGCCGCGTCCATTTTTTATTGTAGAGTTTGCAAATGTAGTTCTTTTACATTTTTAGCGTGACCGTAATGGGCATACAAGATTCGGTCACGACCGAATACAAATCTTTTACTTGTTTTTTTGGTTTTGTTTTGTTTTATTAAAAAATTGTTTTTTTTTTAAATCGTTGTTTTTGACACTTTTTGTCGCAAAGGTTTTCTGAGATAAAAATTTAAAATTTATTGAAGGGGAAAAGTTGCCTTGTGAGCAGGCATCTTGAAAGTAGTTAGGAAACATAATATCAATAAAATGTTTAGTTTTATTAAAGCGACTAGACTAACCATCTACCAGCTTATTTTTACAGAAAAGAAAAAAAGCAGAGCCGATAATCTCGGTTGCTAGTGCTTATCCTACTTTTCTTAGAATTTATTTCTTTGGTGTAAATAAATTATATAACATTACAAAATTAAAACCAATTTTTTAGAATTTATTTAAGAAATCTAAACAATATTTTTTAGATGTTATAAATGCAGCGGATCTCGCGAGCAAATAATTTTTTTTTTTTTGAACAAGTCGTTAACCATATCGTTAGCCATTAACGTATCTCAATTCTGAACAGACTGAGCTTTATTCGCTTCTTCTCTTCTCAAAAGACTTAATTTGTAAAAAACTGGTGTCGATTTAAAAAAAATCTGTCAGAAATCTACTATAAAATTCGTTAAAGTATGTTCATTAATAAGTCCGACGTGTTTCACTATTTGATTCGGTGAAGAAGTTGGGGTCAGTTCGGGAAACATAATTTCGACAGAAACGCGAGTAAAAAAAAAAAAAAAAGAGTTATCCTGTGAATATAAAAACTTGCTATCTAAACGTTCGGCAAGATCAGGTTGAATGTGCGTTGCGCAAATGGTCGCGAACGATTTGCTAATAGGTCCATAACGAATGAAAAATTTCTAATTCGAACTTATATCCAATTTACTCTAATGCATATAAGCGCGTTCTTTACCCAATCACACATAAATTCTAGATAAGTTTTTCAAAAAAATATTCATTGAAAGTTCGGATCGAAAGTTATAGACGAGAATTTTGAAAAATTATTAATGTTTTCCGAATTTGTTTTAGTTTCTTGTGTACGTTAACAGATCGGGCCCAATTTATAACCTCGTATTCTTGACCAAAGATTAAAGAGTGTTTTTACCTGGGTGCTGTAGGTCTACCTTTTCTTTTCTTAGTTGAATGTTTCTAACGCGATTGCTTTTTTGGACCTTTTTTTTTTTTTTTTGCAAACTGAGCTGACGTAATCGAATTCGCACCCTTGGTAGGTAGATTAGGAGAAAGAATCGAAATTTCATTTATTATAGTTCCGATTGCTTAGGAGAAGAATATAGATCATGGAATGATGCGTGCATTTAGAAAAAATAAGTTTCTTCAGATTTTAGCATAATGGATTCACATTTTGTATTAATTGTAACACACACATACAAACATACTGTTAGCGATATCCAAATACATTTTAATGCATTCATAAGATTTTATTCTCTTTTCCTCTTTCTGTGCAGCCATTAAGTGAAGCATTAAATTGGCGTTGTTGTCATTTTATGATTGTATATGAAAAGTAAAGGCGAAACCTTAACAGCTTTTGTTATAACACGTTTTTATAAACTTAAAGAAGAAAATAAGAAACAGCTTTAAATCAGTTTTGACTCAGTCTTTTCGTACCCACCACTGGGACCTCTACGACATTTTAGAATATATTCTGGTAACATATGTTGTATGTTTCGATAAGACTTCTTTTTTTTTCCTTTGGAAATTTCGAATTTTTCATCAAAAATATATGATGATGACAGTCAAAAAATATCATACTAACTGGACAGTACGTAATGTAAAGTACGTATGTTGAACAAATAACAACAAATAATAGAAAGCGGAGGTGACTTAAATTTCAACTTGAGGTATTTTTCGGTCAAAGTTCTGTGATCGTAATTATTGTTTAAAACAACAAATCATGTACGCTAGTAAAACGTATACCCATGCGTTTCAAACATTTGACAAAGGCAATGTTCTGACTATTGGTAGTAATGCTGGCAAAATAACGGAAACGTATATGTTGATAGATACTTATGCGTCATTTTTTACATATATTTAAACTTCATTTTATTCCATCACGTTTTTTTTTTTTTACTTCCGGTGCGTAGCATTCAAGGCTCAATTCACGTAGCTTCTTGTTGCACGTATTGAAATTTAAAGCTACAAAATAATTAAGCTTAAGAACCCGTCTTTTTAAATGGTTGTTGCTGAATTTTATCACGAATGCAAAACATCGTAAAGCATAATCACTTCCGAATTGATTCATAGCGACAATCGCCTGCAGAACACATTGTTACGTGAATCACATCATTTGATAACTGAGTCTGAGTTTAAAAATTCTCCAATTTTCTACGAAATGGAATTCTCAAAATGTAAACATTAAATCCAGATTCATAATGGTTTACCTCCCGAAGCAGCAGTCGACTGGCGGAAATATTAACAATAGTACGGAGAAAATTTTCCTGTTAAAAGGGATTAACACAAAAATATCAGAATGAATTTTTGGTGTCGGTGACAGGTTATTAAAAGAGTATATAAGCAGAGTGTTTGCAGGAGGGAAAGACAGCTGAGTCAACAAGAACTATCGATGATCTGCACACATCTATTTCTGCCAAAATAGATAATTATGATACCCTGTTCTCTCGCATTGCCGCAGAAGCAAAAATAAACAAACGAAGCTGAAATTAGGCTCAACCATTCCATGACCAATCAACGATCCAAGGTTAAAAAAGTGTTGTCACCTGTTTACATGCACGTCCGCCATACAGAAAAAATTGAAAGAACCCCTGGGAAATACCGACATTTTTTTCGTAATCTACGACCCAGATGTTCGTAAGGATTATCTCCACGTTCAGTTCGAACACGGTTACGGTTGAGAAGATCATAAATTGGAAGAAATTATATATTCATCCAAAATATTGTAAGAACGTTACGGTCTGACTTTTGATGCAAGTGTTTACGGGGACCATTTTACACTCCAATAAGAAAAGAGATATGCTCTGCCTACAAATATTTTCATGGTAGGGAAAAAATAGAGAAAAATGGCGAACAAAATTATGCCCTATAAGAAATGTTGAACTGAAATC
This sequence comes from Glossina pallidipes, assembly GCA_000688715.1. NCBI lineage: Eukaryota > Metazoa > Arthropoda > Insecta > Diptera > Glossinidae > Glossina > Glossina pallidipes. Next base: position 1,277,152 of record KK499778.1, read on the forward strand.
GACTAAAAATATTTACTTTGGCCAAACAAAATGACGGAATTAATATAACCACTTTTAATGAAATGATTGATAATTCCATGTGCAGATTTCAGCTGATGCCCGAAAAGGATATTAAGTTACCCTACATTTTTGTTTGCTTTCGTGTATCTCTAAAGTAGTGGTAAAAGTAGCAATAAGTAAGAAAATTGTATACGGTTGTGAACGAATCTTTTACACCCATCATCCTTATAAGAAGCAAGAGAAATACATTTTCATACTCTACAATATTTGGTGGGCGTGATTTTTTGTATTTTCAGAACAAAAGTTTGTATAGTATTTATGCGGTACTTTGTGAGTAATAAGGAAAAACGACGGAGAGAAAAAGTCACAATAGTTTTGTTTACATAGGCGTGCGAGCGTTGTAGGCGCGTTTTTTGAAAAGTTTGGGTAATTCTGAAGTTCTTTTACAAGTTTGTAGGCGATATTTTCAGTTTTGTAAACGGGAGAGCATTTAGTCAGACGAACGGACAAACAGACAGATGAACGGACCGATAAGCTTGGGGGCGTTTCGAATATGAAATTGGCCAAGAATTTGGATTGGCCAAGAGAGGTGTCCTCATTTGGCGTAGTACTGTAGGTGTGTCCTTCGACCGATTTGGCGCCTTTTCAATACCAACCTGCGTGCAGGCATTCCCAGATTTCAAGTGAATATCTTAATTTTTGCGGCCAGGTGAATGTTTACAATTGACCTTACACCGGACAGATGGACTTGTTTAAATCTCTTGCGAATTTGATGCTGACCCAGAATACACGTACTTTCTGAAGTTTCCCTCTGGACGTTGCAAACACTTTGACAAAATGAATGCACCCATCATCCTTCGGTGATAAGTGTGAAAATTTGAAAATTGATTGCCGTAAACTTTTTTTAAGAAATTAACATGAATAGCAATTTTTTTTTAATATATATATATATAAAAGTATTTATTTATCTGTATTTATATTTAAGACGCTCAATAAGATTGATTTTATCGCAAAGTCTTGTGGAGCGTCGGTGGTGTAATGGTTAGCATAGTTGCCTTCCAAGCAGTTGACCCGGGTTCGATTCCCGGCCGACGCACGCTTTTTTTTTTTCTTTTTATTTTTTCGTCCAACTAACTAAACTTTATACAAAAGCGGCTCTTCGTCTTCATGATAAAGTTATTCAATACTTTGCACGGCTTGATTAGTTCACAGTACGTGCACAAACTTTGTAATGTGGGCTGCAAACAAACATATCGAAACGAGCATACTTTTAAATATATGAAAATGCATTTACGCATAGAAATTACTTTAATTTAAAAAAAAAGAAAAAGCATATGGCAAATAATTAATGCACACATGTCCATATTCGTCGTGTGTTAAAATTTTTGTGCCCGTCTATTATACATTTATATCCATTCTTAAAAGATGAAGATGGCCAGGGCTAATTAATTGTATCATTTCCTTTGTAACACGCTTTCACGTAGGTACGGTATGTATGAGCTGATTAACCTACGTGAAGTCATGGTCGTATCGCTCGAGAAAATGGAAGATTATGAAAAGATACACGGGTTCTTAATTTAAGTTTACAGATTAAACTTAAAGTTGCGTATTATGTTGTCACAAACACATTTACAGTTAAATAATGCGTATGGCACGTTCGCTTTAAGACCAGCATTACGCCTTTACTTCCGTTTTGTTTAAAAAGAAACTCTTATGCTACTTGTCTTTGAATTTTGAAATCTTACTTACCGGGGAGATTAATAACAACATTGTACATAGTCTCACATATTTTTTTCCCCCCTAATCAACATTTTAACCGGCCAAAAACAAATTTTTTACTCGTTAACTACTGCATTTAGTATCAAAGATATTCTCTTTGTATGATCTTTTGTCGGGTAAAGAAGGTCTTTATCATTTCTTTTATATTGTGTCTAGTCTACTCTGTTGCCTTATTCGACCTCCTACAAATTAAAAAGCGCAAATTTACACAAAGCTCATCGCATTCACCTTACGCAGTGACTATACAGGAGCGGTCGCCTAGACTTGGCTTTTTTACACCGGCCATCGAAAGATGAAGGTCAGTTCATAATATCAAAATGTTTGTAGTACCCCAAAGGCCCCATAAACTGCATACATTATTGATCAGTATCAAATTTTGAGTTGATGTCAGCATATCCGTCCGTCCGTCCGTCAGTGTAATCTCTGTAGTAAACACTCCTGATCACAAAAATGAAGGTATCGGCTTTAAATTTGCAAGCACGTTGGAAGTTATTGAAAGCAAATTGGTATTGAAAATGGATCAAGGGAACAAAAGCATGATCCTACGACACAACGTTAACTAATCACATTTTCAAACGCAAAATTTGCTCATTACTCATAAACCATAGCTGACAGAGCGACTTTCACGTGTATTCTACGGTGTTTGTATAAAATTGAAAGACATTGTTTGCGCCCACTCCATGTTATAAAGCGTCGCAGTTTTATTCTTTTGTATTTCGTTTAAGAAAAAAGTGGTGGAGATAAAAACAATTCGCCCACAACCGAATATAATTTTTTTATTTATTATATTTATGGATGCGTGTGTAAATAAACGTTTTATGATCAAAATTAAAAGAAGAGTTTAATGAAAAAATTTCTTTTTCTGAGATGCCTGCTAATAAACGACAGGAGATGGTTTGTGGGTATTGTTATCAATTCCGTTTTTATTCAAAAAAAATTACCATTAATGCTGCTGATAATTGGCAGTTATTGATTTTATGTTTAATTTTTAAGAAAACTTATTTTAATTTTCTTCAAATCTGCGTATTTGCGTAATAGTAAACACTTTTGAATTAAGAAAGATCAAAAAAAAAAAGATTAAAAAATAAAAAAATTTTATAATAGTTTTCGAGTTGCGGTCTTCAGAAATGCAGTAACGGCGGTGCAAAGAGAGAGTAAACGGTCTTATAATTAATTGCAGAGATTTTGTAGAGATAGTTATATAAGAGAGTGAAAGAAAGAAAAACACACCCTCATCTGTATTCAGACTCGTATCGTACAGCCCGTACTATGAGCCGAAAACAGTAGCGGCTTAATTCATAAAAAACTGGTAACAACACAAGTTTTTATTTCGATTAATAGCATTGACTACGGAAAATTTATCGTCTACGTTGTTGCTGCTGCTGTTGCTGTTGCTGTTGCCGTTCATGCTGCCGTTGTTATGTATTTTTATAGCAGTTTAATAATTTAAAAATATTTGTTTGCCTTTTGTTTTTTTGGTCTTTCTTTTTTTTGTTTTTTTAAGTTTTCTTGTTATATGTAATGATGATACTCTTCACCACACATTTCAAACTTTCACTTTCTGACACGAACATACAAAACAAAAACAAAAAAGAAAACAGAGAAAAAATTTCTTTTGCTTAAAATTTTACAACGATTCCTGTTACTGCACCCACACTATTAAATTGGTGCAAATTATACGTGTGCATGAGATGAATTTTCATTATTGTACATAGTTGATGTTGTTGCTTGTCTTCGATTATGTAGCTAACTGTGTTTTACATGAGTTTATTATGTGTCGGTAACGTATCCTTTATTGAGTAGCTTAGCATTTGTAATAATTTGTTGTTCAGTTATTGTTGACATTTAACCGTCAATTATATGCAAAAAAAATAAATAAATAAATAAAAACAAGTAAACTACTAAAGCCATTTTCATCTTATGGCGAATTTTTGGTACCCACCACTCAATTGCAAGTGAATTCACTGGCGTATTTCGTCTTTAGGCTTCATCTTTGGGCTTAAAAAGTAATGTTACTATGTGAGCACGAAATTATGGATCATTTTTCTTCTCAAATTTATTTAGGCGCATGTTAAAACAGATTTTCTTAGCATGGTTTTTTAACAATTTCTTAAAAACAACAAATAACAACAACGTATAAAAACAGTAAAGCGGCATAGCAGCTCTCGTGGAAGAAAAACTTTTTTCTATGCCATTCTTTTGCCAGTATTCCTACAGGTCGCAATTTTTATCTAAAGCAAAAGAAAAAAACAAAAACTACATTATTAGCATGAATAGCTGAAAAGGTGAAAATCGCGACTACCAAGTCAGCGCGGTAGAGCTTACTTCGATCGTAGCTACAGTCAGTGCTTAGTCGCCCTCTAGGCTGTGGCCAGCACCTCCGTATCACTTCCATCTTCTTCATTCCTCCTTTGTTATTTCTGACCTTCACCACCGTGTTACATGATGAGAGGACATCCCCTATGATTGGTCATATTGACAAGAAAAAGGATCACATTTTAAGGCTTTGTTGAATACCTAGGGAAAGGCATCGAACTTTTTAAAATTTCAGGTCAAAACAAATGTCAGCGATTCTCGGTTAAAAATTTTTGTACTTGGAGAATGGGAAAAAGGATAGACAATCAGAAATAGCCTACGCCCTTCACTAGAGAATGTGGTTATGAAACTACAGTTAAAATAAGAAATCAATATACTGGCCACTGAAAAAAGGTCTTAAGTTGTCATTTTATGTAATGCGACTTCATTCGAAAATTCAAGTTCTTGAGCAAAATAGAGTATCCGAACGCCCATAACACTTTTTGAATATTATTCTCGTGGAGATCATTTCAGACAAAAAAAAGTAAAAAGAGGAACGATAAAAAGAGCTTCTAAGTTAGCATTACCCTGACCGCTAAGATCACGTCGAACGAAATTAACTTCAAAAGTCAATGCCATCAAGAATATTTATCTTATGGGTTTTCGGATTGATAGTTACTTGCAAGCGAATAGGAAAGCAGTGCAAGAAAATCATTTTCCATAATGTATTACTAGCTGGCCTTAAAAAAGTTCAACGATTAAAGGCAAAAATATGACAGATTTGTCGGCGTTCTACGAGGCTTCTGCATTGTGGACGTGTCTGTGAAAAGATCATCTTCATTTTTTAACTCTGTATACTAAATGGATCGATAAGAATATCTGTGCCAAATTTCAACTTTCTCGTCCTTCGATTTTGGGACTGTGACGATTTACAAAATTTACCCGTCAAATTGACGGGTTTCCGCAAATCTAGTATTAAGACAAAGGTGGTGGATGTAGAAGCCACAGTCGAATATAATTTTCCTATTTATCGTAATTCCGCCTGTGACCTATATACCTATAGGAGATATAAATCTCAGAAATCGTCATAAGTAAATTCAAGATCTTCTGGGTTTATAAATAGTCTCGAAGATTTGAAACTTTGCAAATATATCGTATATATGTTATGCTGATTTCTATTGCTGTTTTAAAGTACAAATTGAGTGTCACTTTAAGCAAGACAGACATCTAAAATGTAATGCCAATATTTAAAAAAATCGAACAAATATTTTAGGCAAGATTTTCTCGTTTAAAAAATCCTTTGTATTACTTAACCTGAATCAAAATTTCTTACCGTACGAAGTGAAGTAAAAGGTGATAAACAAACCAACGGCAACCATTTCCTTATTTTGTCTAAAATATATTGATTCTTTTTAAAGTTCATTAAATCTATAGTAGGGGTAAAATTATCTCTTGCAGTCGTCTCAAATTTTTAAACACACAATCATGCATGACTTAAATGATTTTTTTTCATTGCTGTAAACGAAGAAACCAAACTTAAGTATAATTGAGTGTAGCTTTTAAAAAAATTCCAGCTTGCATTAGCAATACATTGTGAAGAATGAAAACATCGTTTTGTGTTTTTTATTCTTTTGATTTCTTACCTAACGTAACAGCTGGTAAAATTATAAATAAAAGGAAGCAACATTTTTTTCCTTTGAAACGATGCGTGGGAATGCAGGTGCAAAACAAATAACACACGGGCAACTGACTCTTAGCAAACTAAAAATAATGATAAGAAGCACAAAAGAAAGTAAAAAAAAAAAAAGAAGAAATCAATTTAAAAAGTGTATTATACAGCCATGGATGTATTAATAGCTTTTGCTACTACGAGAAAAGCACAAAAATTTATTATCAGATTTACAAAAATGCAGAAAATGTATCTCTATTTTCGAGCACAGTTTAAACCGAATTACAAAAGCAAATTTTAAATGCTTGTGTAATTAAAACGGAAAGGCTCAAAAAATAATAATATGATAATTTTAAAGGCATGGATACCCTTAGGCCATAGGAGTAGTGTAAGCTTTTTCCTTTCGAAAAACAAGTTAGATTAAGTGTCAAAATATGTAAAAATTATATGATAATGTTTTGTCGTGTATTTCGAGAGCCGTCTGTTACTGCTTGACATTTTGCGCTAGCTACACGCTTCTGACTTGTCTCATTCGACGTCGCATAATGAAATTCTTTAAGGGAGGAAAAGGCGACAACATCGTAATAAAAAATTGCTTAAAAACGAAAGAAAACAAACACAAAGTAATACGACGATAACATTGAAAGAAATTGCTAAAGGGGGCGGAAGTCTAAAAAAAAGCGTTTTTTATCATTTTTTTTTATGGAAGCAAAGGCAGTAGAAAGTTGAAAGATAAGAAAGTTTGTTAAGCACATAGTGCACATAGCAAATATATTTAAAATTGGCAGCATTGGATCCAGTTTTGTGAATTGTCTTTAATATAAGGAGGAGCTGTGCACCTGTTGTAAATTTGACTTAGAGAAAAACAAAAAGAAAATGGCTTAGGCCTCATATTTATAGCGAAAGGTGTGCGAAAAGACATTTTAAAAATATTGATTTTTGTGTGATTGTGTTGTTCGGAAACTCGTATCGCTCCAAATAAAAAACAATTTTTTTTACGCTGGATAAATATTCTGTTATGAACGTTTGAATTCGATCGATTTGCATCAGTTAACCCTTGGCTCTTGTCTTTACACCTTACAGAACGTGTCCCATTTTCAACATCAACATTTTTAGAACGAAATATTGTAAACCAGCTTTTGATCGGGTCTTCAGTCTATACGCCTCCCTCACACATATTCAAGAATTTTTTGCTTGCTTTAATAGCATTTTCACCTTATCGATGGTAAAAAAATGAACTATGCTGAATGTTGCTGCCGCGGACTTTCCATAGCTGATAAGGCAACAAGCAAAAGCTGTTTCGCACAATTTACTGATAGAAACCTTTCCAAAAAAATTGATCTTTTGAGAAATGTATCGTAGTTCCTTGCCTTAATAACTTGCGAAAGTTGAACATTACCCTGAGAGAGAAATTTTGGAAATTTGGATTAATATCAAGTTATTTAGTATTTTAAAACACTTGCATCTTTTCAGAACACACGCACTCCATCGAGACAATGGGGAAATTGTTTAATGAAATATTTTCTTCAAAGTAATGCCAGACACCGTTGGTCAGTTGAGAATAAAATCTTCCGACTATATAACAATTTAGTTTTGTTAAGTCTTTAGTTTAAATTTGTGCTATTTCTATACCAATGGCTGTAGTTGGCTCAATTCCATTTAATGACCGGAATAGAGAAAACGTAATAAGCAAAACGTATTTGAGGTAAAATGTTGGACATTTTCAAAAGTCGAAAACATATTAAATGTGCATCGGGTACTGCAACGCACGTATTGTTCTTCAGAGTATAGAGCACTAGGCTAAATGTGACATGAAACGTTCTTAGGCAAGTTTATCTGCTTTTTTTTTTTTTTTGTTTTTTTAATTAAGTTTATTGCAATATTTTTATGAGCATTACTCTGTAAATTACAGGAAAGATGTGAAGAAATATTCAAATTTAACTAATAAAGGAATTTACTAAGTACCTTGACAAAGGTCTGTTAACATCTTTTGGTTGGGTTGGGTTGGATTTGGTTGGAAAACTTGTTCACGCAAATTAGAAAATTTAAGATAATTTTGTAAACATCACTTGAATACCTTTCCAAATGCAATGTTTCTTTTGCACAACTATTTTGAACACTCCTCGTCCCCCTCGACAATAATGTATAAAGTAGAGTAGATGTACGGCAAGCAATATGATGACATAACATCGACAAGCGTTTGTGCTTCTGTTTTCGTTCAACCGTAAGCCATTTTGATTTTCGAAAAGGTAGACGAGAACTGATGCCTAAAAAACATTATGATTGACATTGGACTGAAGATAAAGGGTCTGTTAGAAAGGTTTCTCGTTATCGTTTCTCGTATATGTACTATAAAATTCGTAAAAATCGTTGTTCTAAAAAGACTTTCTAAAGCCTATGCATGGGATACACTGCTATCTTGTTTATATATATGTTCTACTGCCACTTTTGTCATCATTCTAATGTAAATGGCTCTCCGCACGCGCTTGAAAGGCTGCACTCAATGCAATTGTTAGAGTGGCTAAACAAACTTTCGTAGCGGAACTTTCAATGGGTTGAGTAGTAGAATTAAACGCAGCTAAGCGAAATGTACTGCATCCGTTTCGCACACATTTGGCATGATTTCACTTAAATTACTTAAGGTTGGCATTGAATTCAAAGTTATATAATGTCTTCCAGAGAACAACGACAACAAAACAAACAATCTTAGAGTACTTACAAACACCTATAAACACACATGTAATCGAAGCACTCCAAGAAATCATTTCTTATGCATGCGCGTACGAGTTTGTATTTGTATGCTAATAAACCACAATAAATTGACGAATATATAATTTGTGAAATATTTGCTGGTAACATTATCGTATATTTTTTGTGCTGCGATTGCCTTAGAGGGTAATTAGTATGTAAAAGACGTAAGTTTTCTTTCTAAAAAACTTCCCCATATAACATGACTTGAATATATGCTAAGTGTAAAGCCAACGTAAAGCAAACGTGCATGTTTTTAAGTTACAATCGAGCAACAGGGCGTGTATACATTACGTAAATTTAAGGCGGGAAAGCAGGCGCAAGCAGGCACAAGCAGGCGTAAACAGGCAAGCAAGACACTAACATGTTAACTAACTTGATTTTCGTTCGCTCGATGAGTAATGAACAAAACTGAAACTAGAAACTTAATAGGCCAGGTTGGGCTTTGCATATCATTTAGATTGCTTTTCCCATTTAAAGGCACTCACTTTATAAGCTTAATGTAAAGAAATATCTGAAAAATTATTTATTAAAAACGAAAGAATTAAATTCCAGAAAACAAAACAAAACGATGGTAACAATTTAAAGGAAATTCTTAAACAATGCCAAACGAAATTTCTCAAACCGATTCATTTGACGTTCTCTCTTTCAGCTTAACACTAATTTGATACAAAAGCAAAACTTACAAATTCAAGCAGAAATATAATATTTTGTAGTCTTATTCAAATCGTTACTGCCACACGCAACCGTATTAATACCTATTTTGTTATATATATAATAAAAATGAACGTCAATAAATGTGCGCCAGAAAAAAAGTTAATTGCTTTTATCTGTAAACATCATTGTCTTGCAATCAATTCTGTTTGCCATACACATACTTAAACACACATTACTTAAAATAACTTACAATCGAGTACGGCTCGCTTGCTTGCGAAAAAAAAAAAACAAAAAAAACGACTTTACAAGCGCAACAAAGCATTTTGGAAAACTGCATAGAAAGCAAGAAAACAAAAATAAAACAAAAAAAAATAAATAAATAAAAAAAAGAGGAACAAATTGAGTAACGAAAGCAACAAAAATGATCGTTAAAATGGATCCAGATGAACTGATTACGTTACGGGTGCAGTATCTTGTCGATACCGATCCACTCGATTGTACGTCAATGTATCCGATACCAACACGCGCTCCTACATATGCCTTTGCAAGTACAATGCCATTAGCCACACAATTGGGTACTATTTTGCGTCTGCTAGGCGCACCGCAAAGGGTAAGCTATCAAAATTTAAAAAAAGTAACTAATTAAATAATAAAAAAATCAAATTTTTATGCAAAAACAAATGTTCTCTTAATTAGGTTTATCTTTTATTTATTGAATCCGTAGCAATATTTTTATGAGCATTACTGACTATACAAAGGATTGCAACGAAGGCGTGCAGAAAAATTCAAATTCAACTAACAAAGGCATTTACCACCAACCATCTTAACTGAGCTTTCTTAACACTCTAACATAGTTCAGTTGCAGATCCATACAAAAAAGTGTCAGGCTATGGTTGCATTTAGAAGCGTTGTTCCTGCAAGTTAGGATACTTACGATGTTCTTGTAAGCATTACGTGAATAGCTTTTAAACGAGCTCAACAAGCGCAAATGTTTCTTTTTCATAGCTGGTTTTAATAGTCCTTCTTCCCCCTTGTCCTGCTCGTTGACCATCCTAATGGGCGGAAAGAAAGACATTAGAATCACAGTATTAGAAGAGGAAGAATACGAAGCACACTGTTAAGTATAAGGAATAAAAGATTGTTTTTGAAAGATAATACAAAATGGCAAGATAGGAGGAATGCGCGCGAGGCATATTAGTGCCGCAGTATAATCGGTGCATATATACCTTCTGTGCACATTCCCAGGTTTATTTATATACTTTATTTATTTATATTTATCCAATTGTAACATCAAAATCCAATTGGATTTTCATATTCCGATTGGTTTCCATGCTACACTTGGATTTAATACCCCGATTAGGTTCTGTTATTCCAGTTGCGTTTTAATATTCCGATAGGATTTTTATATTTCCCCAATTGGGGTTTGCTATTATTCTACGCGTGCTCCAATTGGAGTCTACGCATATTCCTATTGGGTTCAGGAACGTTAGGACGTGTTCGGATTGGGCGTAGAGCGATTCCGATTGGATTCTATTAACATTCCTCTTGGGTTCATTGCAATTCCAATGTAAGACCGTTGAAAACAATACATTTATGCATGTGGTCTTCGCAGTTAATGTATAACAAAATGTATAATAAAAGCGTTAAGGCTTATTTTAGGTACACAAGGTCAACGCAACTGAAGAATCAATTTTGGATCGAATATATTGCGTACCAAAACTGACACATCAAATGTTAAGATGAAGTCCATCCTTTGGAAGAATCAATGGACTAGAACAGGAACTGCAAAAATACGCAATATTAATAAAATGCCTGAGCTTCAGACTAAATAATAAGATAGGGGAATGACTAG
>KK499778.1:1288796-1358009 GCA_000688715.1 Glossina pallidipes
GCCTTTTTTCATCGCCAGAACCCAAAAAAGGCGTGTCTCATCCCACAAAAAAAGCATGAGTCATCAAACAAAAATTTTATCCCAATGTAGCGCATTCCAAAAGTCACTATTACCAACAAAAACTATATCTTCCGTCTCTTTCTCACAAAAATTGCATAGTGGCGCTGAACATATATATAATACCTACTGAAGTCGTACAAAGAACTTTTCGCTCGGAAACTGATCTTAAAGACATGTGTTAGTGAATAACTGAAGCCTATAAATCGACATTAATTAGAAAGGAAGAAGAAAAAAGAAAACATTCATCCAGAGACAAGTAATAGTTTGAAGACTTTTTCCAGCTAATTATTATTATTAATTATGGCATACAATGAACAAATTTTCATTAATTATAAAATATTCTCTCCGACGATCTCTTCTCATCTTTCTAGCAATTTTTTAACTTCACGCGCTTATAGAACTTCTCGTCCTTACGAGCAGCAAAGTAAAGCAAACGCGTTTTCAATTATCAACGTTGTGTAGAGAATGGTTTATATTTTCGAATTTTTGCAAATTTGCGAGGTAAGCCAAATGAACGCTGTGTTGAGAATGCAACATCTCCGCCCATTTACCATTAATCACTAAAGCATTGCCTTGCCATAGTGAAATATGTATTTCGTTGCAATTTTCCAATTATGGCCCAATATTTTTGTATTTACCATCGAAGAATGGGCGTGTATTGATTTTGTGCAAACGTTTGCAACACTTAGGAGGCAACTTTCGAGACTCTATATAGTATACACATTTTTAGTCAATTTTAGATTAGATCGCTCACTAACTTTACGATCACTTCCCATGTAACGGCTTATGAAGAAAAAGTTGCTACAATTGAAAATTTCTCGATCAAAATCGCTAGGGATGGGCCAATTTTCTGAACTCTTCTTATACAACGGTCTCAACCATTAAGCCTGTACATGGCGAAAGAGTCCAAATTTCAACATTTTATGGCGTAATGGTAGCATGTCATGTGAAACTTCCAAGGATTCGAGGTATAATTTGTCATTGTTCATAACGAAAACGAATAGGGAATCATATAATAGAGTATAGAGTGTTTAATGATCGGCTTCGTTCGAGATTAATGTTTGCCTTTGTTTTCGCCCCATGCGTGCTAATGCTTAAAACTGCAAATACATTCGGATTTCGAGTTGTAAGTTTACACTTTTCGAAAAGATCTACGAATATATCCACGAATTAAGCATAAAATTAATAATAATAATTTCGTGAAGTGTGCAGAAGATTTGAACAAACAACAAATTGCATATCACTTTTTTTTCCTTTGTCTTTATTTGAAATAAGTTTTAATTATGAACGTATGACGTCGATGTCTTGCGTATGTTATTATGTCACTACATGCGCATTAGGCGTTCTTCATATATGTATTTTTGGTCTTCTTTTGCATACATAGACATAAAAGCATAACTAAAATTAAATGAAGTGGAACAACTTTGGGCGATTTGTTTAACGTTTAATTAGGCTTTGCTTTTCTAAATATTTTATTTTGTCTTCTTTTTCAAGAAATCGTTTACTCTTTCTTGTGCAAAATTTTCGTTTTAGAGACAAAAAAATAACAAAACGAAATTAATTAAACGGTAGCTTCTTTTCACTTTTACCTGTATTTTGTTTTATTCCCCTCACCGAAGGATAAGAGGTATATCTACTTTGTTAAAGCGTTTGCAACACCCAGAAGAAAGCTTCAGAGAAGCCACGCAGCCCAAATATTCTTGATCAGCATTCAATTTTCAAGCGACTTAAGCATGTTCGTCTGTGCGCGTGCCCAACTGTGTTGTGCCTGTGGTCAAGACTCTTCAAATACCGAAAATGCAGATATCTCCTACAAATTTGCATAAGAATGAGGAAGCGGTCTAAACTCTTCTTCAAAGAACGTACCTACAACGTCCACACGTCTATATGACAAAAACTTTTCTTATGAAAGTAGAAGAAATCAGCCGCACCCGCTCCATGTTATAGAGCGTGAAAATTCAGTTTATTTACTTTTGTTGTCTCTTTTAGGATAGCGGTGATGGGTATAGAAGATTCGGTCACGACCGAACATAATTGTCTTACTTGTTTGTTTTGTCTCTTTTTTTATGCTAATTTAATTGGAACACTTTCAAGAGCAATGAATTTTTTTTTCATGATTTTGTTTGTGTCATGTGAGTCATAAAGTTTTGAAAAATTGCTGTTAAGTGTTTGTACTGGCGTTTAATATCTTCGATCAAGCCTGTCTTGATCAATACGAATAGTCGCACTGATTAAACTCTGCCCGTTTCGAAACCTTGTTTAATTAGGTTGGTTACTCGAAGTAACAAACTTAAAGTTCGATAACCAAACCTTGAAATGGAAAACTGAAACGCGGCCTCTGTGGCAGGTCACAGACAACCAGGATCGATTGACAGGCCAACATTTAATGAAATGTTTTGTGATTTTAATTTATTGGTTGCAGGCGATCAACGATCAACGATTTGTCTTTTCGGATGAATGCATCTTTCTTGTGTGTTCCTTATTCGAAATGACTAGGTTAAGATTGAAAGTCGGACGAGTGAGTAAACGGTGCAAAAGAATATTATGCCACCTTGAAGGTAAAGTTTTACGAAGTTTAAGTGGTTTAAATTATCGAATTTCGCTGCTATGTCTCGACCTTATTCCGCAAACAAGCATTTTACACGAATGACTTTTCTTCATAAAGGGAGAATTGTATCAATTCTTGGACAAAATTGATCCAAGACTTGAATGCATTTCCATACGTTAAATAAGTAAATGTTTACAGCATTTTAAAACACATTACACTAATGCCTTCATCTCATGCGTTTTTTCAAGGGCCCATGCGCGGCAAGCCTAACTTGATTGATAATTTCATATGCATGACTTGTGGTACAAATGTATACTAAGCTTGTGTGGATGTGCGCGGCCTTCAGAAGTACTTGGTATAGACCCAATCTTATTATACCGATCAATTAAGGTTCGCCTTCTGAATCGATCTAAGCTTGTCACCTATTGCACTGAAGAGTTACTATAGATGCCTCCTTTCAGTGTTGGATCTAATGATTCCGTAGATGGATAGTATGGCACACACGTCGTATTTCTAGGCCATGTGCCGAATCTAGACTGTTATAATTTCGTCCGAATGCGCTTTCAAGTCAATGAGAATGTTTGAGGTGTCTTTGGAGAGCAGAATTACGAGTCAATTTGATCCAGATGGATATGGCGGTTTTCCAAAATAAATAAGGGTACAACCTTCCGATCGTTTAAGCTCCTTTGTTTGAAACTAAAGATCATCATCATCAGGTTAATCAATTGATTTTCATTCGTTTCTATCTCCCTAATCATTGCGATTAGGATGAGTAGCTGAACCGGGTCGTTTGCAAACATGCCTCCAGGAGAGTAGACTACAGCCTCGTTGAGTATCGGCAGCGTACGCCGTATACAGGTGAGGTTGACATTTCAGTGGGAGAGGCTGCAGGTAGCCCTTTACTACTCCGTTACCACCCCGCACGTTAAAGATAAAATGATCGACTTGTCATAACCATATCCGTTATTGGTGCCGGTGTAAAAAATATATGATTTAAATTATAACGTAGGGCTAGGAGGCACTTTCGACCTGCTAACCTGTCCGAATGTTTTCACAAATTTGTAAATGCTGACTATTGACATTTTATGATTCTCGTCTAATTAGTAACCAATGTGTTAAAAAATATACGATATGGATACCTACCTGCACCTGGTTATTTCAATGGCATTCAATTCGTTTACCAATTGCAACTATTTTTGCGTATATTTTCTCTTAAGCCTTACGATAAATAGAAACGCCAACATTGTAAAAGACATCCAAAAAAATATTCTACAATTTTCAACTGCTTATTAAGAGGAGTTAAGTCCTCTTTGAAGTTTGATCTGTTGAAATCAAATGTGAGAATAGTTGCTAAAGTCGAGCTATCCATCTTAACTGTTATGACCTTAAGAAATCTGATCAGAACAAGTGAATGACCGGATGGACGGATGTAGATACATAACAAAATGTTCTTATAATTTCATTCCGATCGCAATACTTAATTTACTCATTCAAAAAAAAAGTAAAAAAAAAACACTTCTTCCCTAATAGATACAAATTTAAAGATAATTTTAGCCTATCCCTATAACCCTAAAGGTTTTTCTTTTAATAAATGGCCATTCGTTCTGCGAACATAAACAACGTACGTATAGATTATTTTGCTTATTGTTCTTATTGTCGTTATTCTTTTTCATACCAGTTTCACGGGGCTTACAACACTTGAACATTTAACAATTTAGCACTGCATTGTGTCTTTTCAGATGTGTTTGCTTGCATGCATACATGCATATACAGCAGACGCTAAACTCGTGTATAATGTAATACGTCATTTACGCAAATAATATATTTTCGTTGTACCTATGGTAGGGCAACATTCTTTGTATTTATTTTTTCGTCCATTTGTTGATTGCTGCGTACCATGGCAAATTCTTCTTATTCCCTTTGTGTTGGTCTTTGGATAATAAAAATAATAAATTTCACGACCTATCCTATTTTACACACATACTCACTACACTACACTAACTTCTACTATAGATCGCATATTGATTCTCTGCCTTGCAAATTTCTTATTAACATACGTAACTTTCATATATGAAGTTCCTCGACGGTGTAAGCTATGTGAATGCATACATGTGCAGCTGGCAGGCATACCATGCAGCGGTTTTTTTGGTAGTCTTGTCTTTTTTCTTCGAAGACATTACGTGTTCGGTGTCAAAATATTACTATAATTGTGTTTAACTTTTTGTTAAACTTTTATATATTATTTAATTAATCAATTAATCTCTTTGCTCCGTCACTCCTTTGTCATTTCGCCTATTCGCCTTTTCGCCTCTTTGCCGCTTCGTATCTGCACCTCATTCTCCGTTTTTCTCTGCATCTGTTTGCCCCTCTTATTCTGTCATCTCCTTGTGGTCTTTACGTGAACATCTTAAATATTCTTTTTTGGACGGACTAGGCTTCCCGCAACCATAGCAGGATGCCTTGTAGATATTGCAGCCTTTGCAGAGCTGGATTAAAGTAGCTGGGTAAATGTCTTTGTTAGTTCAACTTGAGTTTAACTTCACATTTTTCAAAAGGTTTCCATATGAATTATAGACGATGTTGCTGTCTTCCCATTCACGTGTTTAAGTTTTTAAAGACATTCTTTAGTAAAATTAAACGTTTATTATAATACAAACAAATGGCATAAGATAGTTTATTGGGAATATGGCATTTGCTCGCAATTACTGTTCCTATCTTTCTGGTAGTGTACGAATGTCGTTACGAAAGAACAGCTTGAATGGAAACACTCCAGCTCAGCTTGACCGCACATCATGGATTGTAGTAAATGCCAATCAAAAGCTGCATAATGCCTGGCAAATACGACGGGATGAGTACAGTTTAGTGATATTAATGTTGCCTCAACGAGTCTTGTAATGTTATCTCTTATGGCACATGATTAGCTCATTCTCTTCAGTTATTTTTGGTGAGGTTCGATTGGACGAATTCATTCAAATTGTGATACCATTTAGTCAACTGCCAATGTTGGTGGTTCACTTGGCCACCAATTTGATTTTTTATGGTTTCGAGTAGCGTCAATTCTCATCGCCCGTGACGATCAGACAGAACTAAACAGACAACTGAGCATTTCTCCTAAACTGTCTGTTTTTTTGCCGCATAATCAGATCTATTGAAGAATCAAAAAAATAATATTCTTTAAGGTTCAGCGAAATAGTTTATACCGTAGAAAAAAGGCCAAAAATTATACCTTGAGAGAAAAATTGAACGAAGAGCATAAAAGCTTTATCGATAAGTAAATGTATAAATAGACTTATTAGAAGCACTTTTCGAACTCCGTCTCTGAAAGGCCCTTTTCTATATTTCAATGACATTTCATACTTGTAACTGCCGCAAGCTACGTATTATTAATAAAATATACATTTTCAGCATGTTCTTCCATCGCCTACCGTAAATACATATAGTTACGAACAGTTCATATTCGTTCATCTTTCGTCATGAAAGGATTGATACTAATTTTTATGAAAGAGAAGTGGGCAAGGCAAGTTGAGTTAAAGTTTGATGCTGGTCAAAATGGGCTCGCTAATATGTTTTTTCCGATGACGGAGACCAGTTTATTTTGCCAATGATGATGAGTACGAGAAGCATGTCTTTTAAGCGAAACGCAGTCCTTTCCTTTTTGGTAATTAATTTTAAAAGTTTCGCAAAATGACTTGCATGCAAATTGGTCGTGTGTCTTAATTGGAAAACTTTTCTCTGGACCTATCACGAGCAATTAGTGGCATTGCGGCGGTCGTTTGCCAGCAATAGGGACATGTTCGAAAGGAAACAAAGCGAACTCGACTCTCTGGCGTGAAAGTGCAAGCAAGAGTTCACAGCTTGATTGACAAGTGAAATGATTGTAACGATTCTCTTTTCTGGTTCCTCTCCTTTTTCTTCTTTTCTTGTTTTTGTTGCTGTTGTTGCTGTTGTTGTATTATAATATAATTACCGATCTTGGCCACTTGTTCTTAAGCTTTGTTGCCAGTGTATGTGCGTTGTGGTGGTGTTGCAGTTTTTTATTTTTGTATTTTTTTATTTTTACTTTTTAAAAACTTGAACGACAGATGCTAAATTGAAATGAACGACTGCGGTGAGGGAATATGGTAACATTAAGAGAAGCAACGACAATAGCAGCGACAACAGTCAGTCAACCTACTTTTTGTTTTACTTCGTATAAAATTGCAAATTACGGTCAATGATAATGAGATTGATAATGATTACGAGTATGGCGGTTAGAAGTACCAGAATGATGGTAGAATCTTCATTAGCATTATTTTATTGTTATTGTTAATGTCAACATTTCTGTCTGTATATATGTACTGTATAAGTAGTTCGCTCATAAATTCTTTAATTTTCTTTTTTATTGTTTTCGGTTATGGAAGAGTTTAAGTTCATTTAAAGCAAAAGTTAAACGATAGTTAAAAAGGCGAATAAAAGAAAAAAGTAGAAAGTATTTAATGTATGTTTAAGTGCAGAAAATTATGGTCAATATTAAGTTGAAAACAAGAACAATTACTGGAAAATTGTATGACAGTAAAAGCAAAATTCCCCAAGCAACCGTTCAGTCAGACAATCAGTTTGCCAGGTAGTTGAAAATATGTGCATGCCTCTATATATAGTGGCAGCATTATGTGAAATTTGCTTTTTCAAACGTTGATATATATAATCCGGGTAGAAAGAGCGAAAGAATGAGTATTTTATTAATTCACACACTTGCGGATAGACTAATAGGAGACACTTTGCTTGAAAGAAGTGGAGAATGTAGAGAAAGCTGAATTCCTTTCAAATGTGTATACACGTACACGTACATACGTATACGAAGTAATGTGAAAATTTATCTCTTTCTGTAATAAATTAAAAAATAAGAGACTTTTTTGTTTTACATATTAGTTTTAATTTATTTGTTAACATTTCATTCAAATGACTTTATTAGTCGCGTATGCTCATATTCTAATTAGGAATACATAGTACAAATTTATAATTAAAGTATTTTATTTTTTGGTTATCAAAAAAAAAAAAAAAAAAGGAAAAAACACTCTTCGTCATCTGGAAAATTTATCGTTATCTTTTTATTGTTTCTTGCTTTGCCGATTTATGTGTACAGAGCGTGTTATGGAATTGATTGTAAAACTGACACAAAAACAGGGAAAAACATTATAGGTGGGCAAGGCTAATCATTATATACGCTACAATTGCAATTCTGTTTTTATTTTATTTTTGCAGTAAAATATTACAAATCATAGTTTAATGCTCTTCATACCCTCATACGTTTCGAAGGAAAAGTTGTATGGGAGGGGGTTTAAAATATAGTCCACTTTCACTCAAATTTCTCATCTCAACTTAGTCAATGTCAAAATCGTAGTACCCAGCGATTTTTGTCGAGAGATTTTAATAATTGCAAATCTTTTTCATACAACAATCTTTTCGTTATATAAAGCGGGATGAACGTGAAAATAGTCCGATGTAATCCATTTCCAGTAACGTTCGTTTTTGGACCAAACTATGTCAGTACACAAAATTTCCTCAAAATATGGCAAAAATTGTTACGTGGCCTTTAAACACAAATACGCGTGGACAAACATCAGATAGACAGATGGACGGAAAAGCTTAAATCAATTCAGAATATGATTCCCAAGATGGATAAATTTTAAGTTCTTATGACTGTTACCTACATCCACATAAAGTTGTAATATGCTCTATACCAGAGATAGCGTGCGTGCTATAATAAAGCACTAAACGCCCGGGGCCTCACCGTTTGTGTCTCTTTTACCATCCGCACCTTTTTTTCTAGTATAAAAGTTTCTTATCTTTTTGTCTTCCCCTTCTGCACGTTTCTACTTACTTCTATCGCCCGCTTGTCCCTAATTTGCGGATTTATAAATTTTATCACACACCTGTTTATTTATAAACTTACATATTTGTTACGCAATAAGCATTGCCATGAAGAGAGTTCATTAAATTGAAGTAATCACATAAAAAAATATATTCGCAATAATTATATAAATAAAATATTACACACATTAATACAATTGGACAGGTGAATATATTTACGTGCAAATTACAGAAAACAAGGAGAATTTGAAAACAATGCATACGCTTAAGAAACGTTAGAAATCCAAATTTAAGAAATTTTTCTTTAACAATAGCATAGTTGGCTAAGGAAGGCATACCTATAAAATTGTGACTGCAATACGGAAACATATCTATTTTTTTTTAAAACACAATTATTTCGAATCATAAGTAATTGAAAGCTGACTTATTAACTTCAGTCCAAGTCTAGTCCAAGTGAGATACAAAATCAAATAAATTAGTGACCGTGTCGGCCTTTTTGGAAAATTCATTTTTAAATTGCGTCACAAAAATTTGGCGGTGACGTGCATACTCGTCATCACACACACACACACACACACACACTCGAAAATACATTTTTATGGCAAATACACATTCATAATGATCAAATTTGAAGGAGGAAATTCGACAAGGACGGATGGACGAATTATGACATATGCGTTCGTCATAACACAAAATTTTGTACTTTTTTCATGACGTATATATTCGTCTTACAGTGGCTAACTGGTTAGTATATATACTATACTAATAGAAAAGAAAAGTAAAGATAATTACGTTGTAGTAGTAGTAGTATGTAATTAATATTTATTGAAAAATAAAATATGAACAAAACTTTATTTTCTTTCTTGTCACAGATCGATGATGCCGCTCTACAAGTCTACAAAGATGGTGATTATGGAGCCTATTTGGATTTAGAATCATCTCTGGCCGAACAAGTCGAAGAAATTGAAGGTCTTCATTCTAGGTAATTGAATTATATATAGAGCGATAGCACAACAAATCGTTTCAATTCCGTTGGCAGCACTAGGAAAATTAATTTGTCTCGCAAAAGCATTCTTTTAAGCCGTTGTCTGAAATGTGTGCGCAATTACCTCCTTGTACGATACATGTCGTCTTTAAATGCCTATCTCCGTTTATCTGCATCTTTCAAATGACTGACTTGCATTACCAAAATGCTGGCAACGTCATTCTTTGCAATGAAAATCTCAGCCAATGTAATTTCATAAGTTGTACCGCACTTTTAATGTTAAGCACTTAAGGGCATTACTGAATATCACTTTTTTTTTTATTTAAATATTTACTGACAGTAAATGAGGATTTTCAATACTAATGACGCGCGTTTAGCGAAAGTTCGTGGCAGTTGAACGTCATTCATTTAACTTAAGCCGGCAGACAGTTCTTAGCATCGCTTTTTTAAATTTTCCAATGAATTTACAAAAATATATTCCCGAAAGCTTTTGGTATTCTTCGTGGCACTCTAGCGCCATTGTGACTTTCGATCGCAAAAGGAAGATTCGCTCTTTTCTGACAACTGAAATGTCATTCGGTCCGATTTGCTTTTACTTTAAAGTCGACAATCAGTTATGAGAAAAAAAGTTTGTAAGAAATTATGGTTTCACGTATCTACGTATATACAGTCATGGACACATAAATAGCGCACACTTCACTGGCCGAACGAAAGCGAATGGTTTTAAAAGATTTATAAATAAAAGCACAAAATTTACTTTTACTTTAAAATGTTGCTTAAGTTGCATTAAAAACATGTAAAAATAATAGAGTAGTAATTGAACTAAAAAAAAAACATAAGGAACATAAGGAATTCATAAAGCAAAAGCAATAGAAATGAAAAAATAAAAATAAAATAATAGTAAGAAATATTAGTAGTTTTTATTAGTCATTCAATATTTCAAAATTTATTGCGGATTGTTTATTACGGCCCTAAAGCTGCGCGACTCATCTTCTCAATAATCATTCCTGGCACGCTTCCTGCCAGTAATACCCAAAATTCATTTTCAAAAGTCATTTTTGAGCATATTTTGCCCGATCTACCCTCCAACAATTCTAAACTTTTTAATATTTTCTTACGATAACTTGAGTCATTTATAAGCTAATAGTTTGCCGTAACTTTTCAATGCAAAAATGCTAAAAACAACCTTTAATTCTTTAGCTTAAAAATTGTTGCTAAAATTATGATTTTCGTTTGCATCATCTACGCGTCCATACTTGCATATGTACTTTTATAGGTTTTTGTTAATTAATTGTAAGAGATGTGACAAGAAATGTGATACAATAATTTGCCTCGTTATTGATTAGATTGATTAAATACGAAAAAGAGAAATCGTTAATTATGACATAATTAAAAACTAACAACCGCAACAGACATTGTATAATACCCCTTTTCAAGCAAGACTTGTATATAATAATATTTATAATGTTTAGAAAATATGCATTCGATAATCTTCGATAATATAATACGCATATGTATGCATGTGATATTTAAGACATTACTTAGACGATTACTAAAGTAAGGAAGTAGGGAAAATTCACTTAAAACGACACAAAAGAAATACTTCGCAGCATATATAGCAGAGATTAGACAACATCGACCGGTTGATCAGATGAGATACAGTTATGTGTAATTATTGTACAATACATTTTTTTTTGAATGCATTTAGGGAAGAAATAAATAGAAATAGAGAGAGGCGAGGGGCAGCAAAATTTGACTTCTTGTAAGTGAATTTCTGTTGTGCGGTTAAAGAGTAAGTTGGCGATTTATTTTGTTGCTTGTTGTTATTGATGGGGTGTATTACCGTTCATATTCCAATCAAGCGAAGTAATTATTAGAGAATGCTAAAAAAACAGTAACTGATGAAAATGAATGTGATACGCCGAAGCTCATGATATCGTAAATTTTCACCGTAACGAAATTCGGCGTCGTGCGACAAAACTCGCATTGGTAACATTAGCAGCACTAACCTCGAATGTGGTACCCTTTCCGTTCTTGTCAGCAAGCAGTATTTCTTCTGATTAATACCGGTTTCAATCGGTTAGAATGGGCACAACCTTAATATGGGCACAAACTTAATATACTATTGTAACACAATTGGGTGTAGGGTGGAAAAAGGCAATATTTTGTTAACGAAAATGTTGTTTAAAATGACTTGTCAGAAATCGCTTTGGTTCTTCTCTCTTTGAAATGTTATTTTATAGATATTGTAAAAAATGCAAGTATGAAAATGATTCAGAAATATGGCTCCAAATTTTAACTGCGATCTCCCTTCGAATGTCAATAATTAGATAGATACTGAAGATCCCTTGATGAAGAATAAGCGTGTGTTCTACAATTCTAACATATATATGCAATAAATATACTCAGCCTTATTTAGGCGAATGCTCGATAGAGGAGATGCAGTGTTTAAATATGCTGCGCACTTTCGTGATTTAATTTCTGCCAAGTGGTATGAAAATATGACTTTAAATGTTTCGTTATATCACATATTGTATTCTAAATCGCAACGTGTATATGCAAACTTACAAAGTACGTGTGTGTGTGTGTGCATATATGTGCGTATTTGATGTGTTTTCCCATACGATGTAACAGAGAGACGATACAATTATTACAATTCATGAAAAACTTTCCTTTTGTTTGAGCACAATCTGACGGCGAGTGTTTGCGGCAGCAATTCACGTTCCAATTAATAAAATTTTACCTGAGCAGTGCTTGATGAATGATCTGCTGATGGTGGTTTTTTTATATGCGGGTGTTACTTCTGAATTATGTTATTCAATTGATCTATGTAAGCATTCTCTAAGCATTCTCTCTCGGCAATAATCTTTCCCACCAGAGTTTGCTTTCTTATCCGTTTTGTTTTCGTTAAAATCCATTATTTCGATTGTTCGCACGATTTCGGTATATCTCCGGTTCATCTTCATTAATCCGCGTTTATTCTTAGTCACATAACGACGAAGAACCTCTAATGAATTAGCCTTAAAAACTACTCCAAATTCCATATTGAATAATGACATGCTCTTCTTATCTGCACAAAGGCTTTTCGTATTCAATATTCTATGGAAAATATTAAGCAAAATTCCATGCACTTTCGAATATCGTGCCATTGATGTTTTCAATTCCTTTGATCATTTTATTTGACGCCCAAAAAAACCTCATTATGCTAATCAAGTAGATTGAGTAGAGTCGTTCAAGGAATAGTGAATAACGTATCACAATAAGTACTCGCTTGTAGAATATCATGAAAGTTGACGTACGGTCATCTGAAGGTTTCTTCCATCTATGTATATATTTCTCGCTGCCAAACGGGATCTTATTTATTAATCACGCTAATGAACTGCGGACGAAAAATTATTGTAAATAATAATTCAATAATGAAACTAAGTACAAAATCCGTATGAGTATAGCGAATGATGCAGATGAAGAGGCAATGTTCAAGACCTTTGAAATTTCAATTCAATTTCTCGAATCGAATCGAATATGCGATCGAAAAGCATTCCCAGTAATTACGGTCATTGAAAAGAAATGGCTTAACATCTAACTCTTCCAATGGGCAGTGAAAGACTGTCAATATATTCAATTTACTTTACATGTATACATGTGCGTATACGTGTGTAATTTAGTATAATTGTTTCTGTGTTTAAAAGTATTTTGCTAATAATTTCCTTTTTATGCATTGATTTTTGACTATTTTCAGTCGCAAGAATTCTGTGGTTGTGCGCACCCAACTAAGTGTCAGAGTGCATGCAATTATTGGTAAGTTGTTGTTGTTGTCTCATTTTCTCAAAATTGCATAATTTCAGGATCTAATCTTACTGTTTACCTATTTTGCAAATATCACGTACAGTAAATGTTGATTTAAACAACAAGTAAAGATCGTAAGATTAAAAGTTAAAGGGATTTAAAAATAATAGATTGATTTGAAAAAGTCTTAAGAAAAACAGAAAAGAAAAATGCATTATGCATAATATGTATAAAGGTATACACACAGGCACGTACATACTCGTAGATACTCGCAAAATTGCAAAAGTTCAACAAGTGAGTTTCTACGATT
This sequence comes from Glossina pallidipes, assembly GCA_000688715.1. NCBI lineage: Eukaryota > Metazoa > Arthropoda > Insecta > Diptera > Glossinidae > Glossina > Glossina pallidipes. Next base: position 1,302,336 of record KK499778.1, read on the forward strand.
TCACTTTGAATTGTGCTGAGCTGGTAAAAAGTGAAAATTGACAACCACACATTTAATGCTACTTAATTGATCCGATAAACTTATATATGTATACTTATGTTTTTTAAGGGAACTAAAATCGTTGAGTAATTCACAGTTAGGTTTCATTTATTGATTTCAGTTGAGGCGTATCGAATAGCTATAGAATCAACAAGTAAGAACATTATAATCGAGCAAAGCCGGCTATTAGATACCCTACACGACTTCATCTGATACACGTACCCACTCATTTTGATAATATTATAATGTACCGAAAATTTTAAAATTATTTTCGTGCACAGGCACACTTTTCATGGAAGCCTTACATGCGGTGGTATCTAAAAAATAGATGGATAGGTCCAAATTCGGTAAGGTTGATTTCCATGTCAATTTACTGATTACAAATTATAGCTTTTTGCTATATACAGAAAAGAGGGTATACCAATTTAGCGAGTTTTGCCGGGAAATTATGAAAATTGCAAATTTTTTTTCCATATAACGACTTTTCAAAAAATGACCCGATCGAAGCTATTTTCAATAGCATTCGTGCTTGGGTCAATGCATGTCAGTGCGCCAAATTTCATTGAATAAAACTCTACGTGGACAGACATTAGATGGACGGATGGACAGATGGACGGACAGACAGGCTTAGACCAATTTAGAAAATGATTGTGAATTCGGTATAATAAAAGGTGCGTCTATCTTGAGCCCTTCTTCACAAACTTAACCACAAGTGATGTAGGAAAGTATGCCTTTGCATGAAAGTAATGTATGATTTTTAGTGTGTTATTACTAAAACGAGTGAATAACTGTACTAAGCACAGTGGTATAGGGCGTCTAATGTCGCCCTGCCCGACTATAACGTTCTTACTTGGTTTATAATTTTTTGAGTTAGATTAAGCTTTAGATTTATAAGCACATTTTACTTCGTACATAGTTGTAATTTTGTTTCTTATATAAAATTTATTTATTGTAGTTTCTTAAAATTTGTTTTACATCTTTTTTTTTTTGCTCAAATTTGTATTTGTTTTATTTTTAGAAAAACTACTCTCTGCTGAAGGTAGTAATCTTCGTAGAGCCTTGTTTTCGCTAAAGCAAGTCTTTCAAGAAGATAAAGATCTGGTGCATGCTTTCGTGGCATTAGGTGGCCTGAATTGTTTGGTGCGTGTCGGTAATGGTGCTGATCAAAACTATCAAAATTATATATTGCGTGCCTTGGGTCAGGTATGTTAAATAGTTGAGAACATATTGCATAAGGGAAAAGAACTGCGATTGCATGTCATAAGAAATATAAAAACAAAATAAATAAACAGAAAAATAAATGCTTTTTGCACATTTATTAGCAAACAAGAATAATTTGCGTTATTTAAATTTTCTCTTAAGTTACATAAAAACGCTGTTATTAAAAATGGTAGATATTTATCGAATGCATGCATACATACATATAAAAAATACAATGTGTTTTTTTTTCTCTTTGTTTATTAAATTAATGCGTACCTTCAAAATTTTATTTTTCTTTCCTTTTTTGTTTCTTTCTTTTTTTGCTTAAATGATGCTTAACATCATGTAAATTATAGGTGATGTTGTACGTGGATGGTATGAATGGTGTTATGAAACATGAGCCGACTATGCAATGGTTATACTCATTAATCGCATCAAATTATCGTTCGGTGGTTAAGACAGCCTTGAAATTGTTGCTAGTGTTTGTAGAATATGCCGAATCCAACTGTCACATCTTGGTTAATGCAATACAAACAGTCGATAAGCAGCGGGGCACGTTGCCATGGTCAAATATTATGAGGTAAGTACGCTTTGCATTTATTGAATATATGCAAAATCCATTTGTTTTATGCCTTCTTTTTACATCTATGATAGGATGTTCATTAGATTTGGTGAATATATGTAAAGCATAGGGATACTTCTCCCGCAAAAACTTGAATTGATTTATATACATCTGCTTGTTGGTTATTAATTATGGCTTCAAAATTTTGCTTAGAAAAAAAACGAACTAATTTTCTGTGCTTCGCTTTAATAAGCTGCATCACTTGTGCTACAAGCATATGTTAAATTTATGCGGATGTATGGAATACCCAAAATGATTTGAGATAGACTGATATCTTATTACACCGATCGATTCGGAATCACTTTTTGCATTGATTTAAGCTTGTCTGTCTGTCTTGTTTTCCTGTGTTCAACCTACAGGTAGCAATTTTTGAGATATTTTGGCGAAATGTGTTACAGTCCTGTGATATTTTGGTCCAAGAACGAACGCTATGGTTTGTGGTCGGGTTTGGACCACTTTTTCGACTAATTGCCATATAAATTCTTATTTTGCAAAGTCGAATAATGAACAACTGTGGTAGTGTACTTAAGTAGTGTAGTGTGTGTAGTGTACTTAATTGTGAGCCGCGCAACACTGTAGTGTTCTTGTTTGTTTTATTGCAAAATACGATGCTGAATACGTTATATTTCAGCATGAACATGTCTTTCTGATATTCATGTAGTAAATTGAAGTCTTCATACAGTCATGATGTAACGTACAAGAGTTTTATACAGAAATGATAACCAAAGCATCTAAAGACTCGATTCAGCCCCGCTTGATATCTGTTTGAATTAAAATTTCATTTAATTTTCTTTTAATTTTGAAGTTCTTCGTTTTAACTATCGTTCTATTGAATTTTAAGACTTTTGAAAGATTACGATAACGCTGATGCCGAATTAGTTATTTATGCCGCTTCATTGATCAACAAGACTCTTGAGGGTCTCAATGATCAAGATAGTTTTTACGATGAAAGTGATCTATTGGAACAGCAAGGTATGGAATCTGTGATACAATACTACATGTCTAAGCCGGATACCGATTTGGATTTAATCAATCAATTGCAACTTTACGAAGCAGTATTGAAGTAAGCTTTTTTATTGTAGTAATGTACGAAAATTTGTTCTCATCATATTCATTTAAATAGATTTGAAGATGGTGAAACGGATGGAACACGTTTGCCAGATAATACGTTGCGTAAAACTCAAAGATTTCGCAATTCCACTGATACCGCCGAGCGTCGTAAATCCCGACGTCACAGTACTGGTACTAGCATAGGCAGCGGTACTTGTGTCGGTACGAACAAAGCAATACCAGCACCTTTGCGTCTAACGTCCGGGCAGCCTGCTTTGGATGAGGATAGTTCAAGTTCAACAAATTCCAATGATGTCGTCTTTGCTGATAAAAAGCGTAAGTTCGATAAGTTGAATGACACTAAAAAGCAATTGATTAGCAATTAAATAATGGATAATGATTTTTATAATAGCACGGGACGGCGCTGGTGTCACACCCGGGCTTCGAAGGAGACGTGAGCGTGCCGAACGACATAAGAGTTTCCTTAAAGAACAAGAAGCCGTTGCAGCAGCAGCCGCTGGTAGCAGTTTCATGGGCGCTTTAGAAAAACGTAGCGAAGAAATGGGTACGATTTTTATACCTTTTTCTCATTTAAAAGAACATATTTAACTCAATCCTAAGGAAATACTAATGAATTGTTCTTTTTTTTGTATGCTGTTATGTAAATACATATTAACCGACATTTCATCTTTTGTTGATATATTGTGTATGTCGTTTCCGACGTTTCTTTTCTTTTCTTATATTGACTGATGATATGTCATCAATTGGCTTATACTTCGTCATTCCAATGCAAACCTGTGCTTGTGACTCTCAATCGCCTGTGTGTCTCTCGCTCTCTCCCCATTTTTATGTATATTGTTCGGCTGTTTTAAAGGACAATTAGTTACGGCTATACCTGTGACTGTGAAAAATGCGGACAGCCCGCCTGAATCATTGACAATCATCAATGAACACAATAATAATAACAATAATAAAAATAATATTAATTATAATAATAATAATAAACATAATCATAATCATAACCATAAGCAAACCTATCCTAGCTATAATGTAATTGCCAATGCCAGTACTAACAATGCCATCGTGCAACAACATCAAAATAATAGCAATGGCAGCAACAACAATAGTCATATTAACTTATTAAGTCCTACCAAGCAGTTATTGGGCCATAACAATACTATATCGATTATTAATAATTCGTTTGATAAATCAAATAACAATAACAACAATAGTCAGCATTATCATCATCGACATCATCATCACGGCAACAACAACAAATTACAAAGCAGTCCCGAGTCCTATAGTAATAAGAAGAATTTACTTATGGAACGTAACGCGACTGTTCTGAATGGTCTGTTTTTAAAAAATCCACCGCGTAATCATCATGACTCGGAACACAATTATAAAAAATATGAAAACGATGCCAATCGATTGAACAATTATTATAATCAACTTAATAATACAACAACAACAAAAATTGTAATAACACCAAAGACTCAAAATTTACATCATCATCAACATCAGCATGTACAGGTTTCACCACCCAATTATGCAATGCCTTCCAATCCCAGATCAATAGCTACATCCGCTGTATTTAGTCCAAAGAATTCCTTAAATAATACTGGCTTTGAATTTACAAATCCCACACCGATCATCAATAATACTACGACGGTCACAGCGTCAAATACTTCAACACCTTTTTCTAATGACAAACTATCATATGCTGCAGCTGAAGAGGAATTTCTATACGATTCCAATACTAAAACATCGCTAACGACTCCCTCATCATTGGCTATGCCTTACGTGCCTAAAACAAATGCTTACAATACTTTAACAAATAATATGTCAATGGTGGCACCACCACCTCCACCACCGCCACCACCACCACCGCCACCACCGCCACCAGATTTATTGAGTTTGTCTGCGACACGTATACCTTATGCCTATAACAGAAATTCTGATCATACAGCGACAATTTACACCCTTAACCAAGCAAACCAACCAACGTCGCCTACACCACCAGCGACGATGGTAATTCTCTCAGATAATGCGGCAGTTGTTGACGCGCTACAAATTAATGGTAAGTCTGTCTCTCTCTCTCTCTCTCTCTCTCTCTCTCTCTCTCTCTTTCTCTCTCTTACTAAAATTACTAAACGTTTTAACATATTCTGGGAAATTATTCGAATTTCCACCTTTTTTTTTTTATATCAAATCACATCATTCATCGGTTGCGCTGCTTACGTTCTTCGCCATCGTTTTCTATTTTCTTTATTTATTTATTTATTTATTTTTTTTTTTTTTTGCTTCTTTTAAATAAATTTTTTTTTAATGTCCTGGAGTTTACTCTTCGACCTTCATGTAACTTATACTCTGCTAAGAATTCTTTTTCTGTTTCACGTATGTTCTCGACAGAATCTGATAATGAGGATAAAAAGCTTTTGTTGCAACTGAAACGTGATCACACTGTAAAGGATTTGACACAAAAATTAAGCAATTTACCTACAAGTCCCACTCAGGAAGACAAACAGCAACAGAATCGCATGATTGGCGATATGTCTGGTCTAATAACTAAAGCCAAAGAGTGCTTGGCCAAAAGTAAAAACAAAGGCGAAATGTCCAGGTATACTAAACAATATTTAAAATTTAAAAATTTAAAATTAAATAAATGAATTTATAAATTAATGTGATCCTTGGACGCATATTCTCAATTATAGCTATGAACTATACATAGTTTAATAAATACCATCGAAATATCTCAGAGCATCTGTCATAAATTATATTCAGCTTCCGGCAGTGTATTGCGCGCAATGGATTTCTACAAATATGAATATTTTTTAAATACATTCCCAAATATTTCCAAGGGAAACTAAACGTTTAGTTTGGCTTTGAGAATTACATCCACCGCTAGCTTTGACAGCTTTTTGGAGATAGGTCTCCAAGAAATTTAGTTTATTACAGTTAGTGCAGTTATCGAACAGGCGTTGCAAAATTAAATAAAACAATGATTTTTAAATGTCTTATGTAATAAATCACCGATTTTTATTGTATAATACATACACACCACCATCGACAAACAACTTGCATACACTTTTAAATTTATAGAAAAAGTTCAACAGCTTGGAAGTGCAAACAGCAGTCTGTGGTGGCCCTAAAGAGATTAAATAATTATATCGAGGGTCCAATTCGCATATTGTGTGGCAATCAAGGTGTTGAATTTTTACTGGATAATCCGATTGTCCATATATAAGATTTCACTATGTCCGTCAAGTATGTGAGGCTGGTGACACTGGGTGGGTAGATAATGTAAACACCAATGTAAACAACAATGCAGCTGACGTACCGACAAACACATCATTGAACGCAAAACATATTAAAGCTTGTGATATGTTTTAAAAAGATTTTAATTAACATATCGTAGTTTAACGGATTTGACTCGAGGGGGGTTTGTTGTATTGTGTACTGTACACTTAACGAGTCAAACATGTAAACTATGCAAAGATAGAGAGAACTATGTAAAGATTTTCTTTTCGTAATTTTTTGCTCTTTCGAAATAAAAACTTAGAACACATAACTGCATCGCTATTCTGCACAAATTCAATTCTACCACAACGTTTTATTGCTACACCTTGTCAGCAGTGCTTAAAAAACTTCACCCATTTTTTCCTTTCGAAATCAGAGATTATCTCAGGTTACGTTGCACTGTGCACGTGTCCTTCGACTGGCTTGGCCTATTTTCGATAGCAAGCTATGCGCAATAACTTCCACTGTTTCTTAAATTTGAAGTCGTTGGCTTTATTTTTCTCTCCTTTTTTCATTGCATAAACTTTTGTTTTGCAAGTATTTGCCGCCTACCATCTATCCTTGTTTTGATGAAAAACGCAAGGTACGAAATTAACTTGCAATTTCTTTTCTTTAATGCAACTGCTATAAGAACACCTAAGAATTTTCGAAAGATTTTCTTTAAGGCGTTTTTTTGCTCTAAATGCCTTGAGTAATGGTTTGTTCGTGTTAGCTTTTCGATCTACAGTCTTACTAATACCGCATTGGGTGTTTTGTAAAGCAACACAGTGTATAAAATTAATCACATATGCGGTAATTAGCATTACGGGACAAGGGAGAAGGGGAATCATATTTCAAGATGATACGATCAAATTAAAACTTAATTGCCGCTTATTTTTATTACTCTTTTGACGTAGTAGTGAAATGTTGAGTTTGCTGAAGTTGGCTTGAATATACTATTTTCAATGTCATCAAATACAGAAAATGCGGAAGCAGTGAATGAAGAGATGCGTAATAATATAGAAAGTAGTGTTCATCGTCAATCACCTTATGAACACGACAGAAAAGCAAGGTCGCTTAGTTTAAGATCCATTACTTATTAAACCACTTACCTTTGAACACCTCATGTATATCGAAGGTACTATAGTCAAAACATTTATACCGTACATCGCTTGTCGCACAGGGTATATTAAGTTTGAACGGACGTATGTAACAGCCACAAGGATTTAAGGTAGACCCAGACTTAAGGTTCGACAACCTCCCATAAGCGCAATGTTCACAATTTTTCCACAAAAGCCGCTGAGTACTATTATTTCGACGTTCTAAACTTGTGCGAAAAATTTGGTTTGGCTGGGCAATTCTCCGAACCCCTTCTCATATAATCGCTCCTACGAAAACTGATTCTTTATATTCTCAAAAGGTATAACTTTAAAAATTTCATGATGAAAATAGTTAATAATAGTAAACTGGCAAAAAATTCGACCGAATTTGGACCACGTAGGTCTATGTTTTGGATACCGGCGCCTATAAGGATTCTCAGGAGACATAAACCCTTATATGCCAAAGGTAATGTTTTATGATGGAAATTTGTTCGTAACAGTAATTTGACATAAAACTTAAGTGGACCAAATTTGATCCACATGGGTCTTTTTATGGGACCCCATTCCATATAAGTCAATTAGAAAAATGTTTAATGGTTAATATTTTGTGAACAAAATTGGTCGATAGTGCTAATTTTGCAAAAAAATTATCGGTAGGGAAGCTGGACCCTAGCAGAGGTAGGTGTTATCATGAAAAGTAGGCCCTTATTGGAAAAAAGTTGAAATAAATAGAAAAATACTTGTAAGCAAGAAAATTCTTTATATTCGACTCGATGTGGACTGAATAATGGATATTCGATTTTGTAGGCATAAACAAGTTCATACCTACGGATTTATAAATCTATAAGAGTATATGCATAGTGAAAGGGTTACAGTTCCCTACATCTAAATAAGTGAAAGTTATGAAACCGTGCTATTCAGGATGTGAATCTCTTTTATAAATGGGCTGGATCCTGATCTTTCTCGAATCAATGCAAAAGTACATATACTTTAGTGAGATGCATTAAAACGACACTTTGGAAATAAAATTTGAAATGATTTTCCGTCCAATGCTAAATAAAGTTATATACGTAACTGGCTTTGCTCTCTAATAGCTCTACTCTTTTGAACAGGAAAATTTCTAATAATTTTTCTTAGTAAAACTTAACCAATGTTTAGGTGATTTCTGATATAAAATACACAAAATGTTTGTGTCGTCTAAACAAGCAATCGCAGAACCTACAATTTGCAAAATCTGACAAAATACCTTCACTTCTTCATCATGGACTCTTCACAAAAATTTTAACCTGCGGTGGTCTCGCGTAGGTTATGTCAAATCTAGTCCATTATACTACAATGGAAGAAAGCGTTCCAGATTCGATAAATAGAAAAACAGCTTCAGTAAAAGACTTTTTATTTAATTTTTTCCTGCCTGTGGCTGCTCGCACCTGCTCAGTCTTACAATAGTTACTAATAGTTTTCTAACAAGAGTTAAAACCCTCTGAATATTATCCGTAAATAAAACTTTTCTTTATTAGTGTAACATTTTTACTTTTTTTATGTACATGTTATCTCATCGAGTTTATTTGAAGAATATATTCTGTCGTAGTCGGTTGGGTTAATTAAAAATTGTATATGGTCTTAAAAATCTTAAGCATACTGAGGAGCATACTTCTCGTACGTGGCAACATACGCCTTCTTGGCATCATCTTGCGTTAAACCCTTACGACTATTCCAGGCTTCCCATTTCGCTTTTCCTTTTAAATCTAATGCCCCAGGCTTTGAAATATTACAGTCGCCGGCAGTCGCTTGCTTATAAAGACCATAGAATTCCAAAAACACACCATCTGGTGGTGTTTTGGTGAAGGCTTTAGCTTTTTCGGCGGCCGTTTGAAACTTGAAAATTTTAAAATGCATTAGTCATCATCGTTAATAAAGGAATTGTTAATTATTGCAAAATTAAACTTACATCCATGTTGATCGGAAGCGTTCAGTTGTGCAATTCTTTCAACCGATTGTCTTACTAAATGGTTATAACAATAATAAATTAGTCGACTTTATAGTGCTTGGCTTTTAGTGAAAAAGTCGAAATATTTTATAGCCGCTCTTATCTATTGTTTTTTATTTGCAACCGCTATTATTTATGAACGGTAACGTTTGATAACGTTGTGGTTAAGACCAAAGCCAAAATGCATTATGAAAGACAAATATACATGCAATCAATAAATTCCAAGTCCAAGTTCTAAGTTATCTTGAATTACATTTAGATAAAAGATTATCAGGAAATATAGAAGAAAAACTTGTCTGTAGCGAATTTAAGAACCGTTTCGATTTATGAAAATGAACTAAGCTCACTAAGCTAAAATACTTGTCATGTGGGTAAATACAACAATTTATGTTAACTCATTTTAATAAATCTATTTATTACATATGGGATTTGAAGTCAATTTTATTTGCACTTTTCTCTTGTTTGTTTGTTTGTTTATATAAAAATTCAAGTTTGTCAATCACATTTCCTTAGATTAACAAACTCACATCCTATTTTCCAAAAGACGCACATTTCGAAAAGAACCGCAAGTAACTTTAATATGCTTTCATCGATAACCTAATTTATTGACTCAAAATATATTTGGAAAGTTTTCGCGAGCCCGTCTATCATCATATTCCATTATGTGTGTGTGTGTACGACTGTGTATGGACATGATGATGTCACATCGTCACATGGTTTAAACTGCATCGCAGCCTTATTGGCTTAACATTATGAATCGAGTTTTCCATGAAGTGAAATGTTTTTAGCGAAAGATCCTTTAAAAATGTATTTTTCCCTTAGATCATCGAGTGTCGATCAGGAGCTTAAGAAGTTGGAACCTAAAAAATCGGAAAACGATTTGCAATGGGAAGAGCTGGTGCGCAATATGTCACGACCTTTACATCTCTGTGATTTAGATTTTACTGATTTGACTTCCGAAGATGAAAAGGACATTCTGGCTCCTCGCGGCAATGGTCACGGTGTACCACCGCCCCCACCACCTTTAGCAGGAGCAACATTACCGCCTCCTATGCTGCCGACACATTTTGGACATCCGCCATCTGTGAATTATGCCAATATGTCCCTAAGCAATACCAGCATTGGTAGCAACTGCAGCGTTATACCGCCGCCTGTATTTAGTTACAGTGGTTATGGCAATCAAAGTCTAACGAATAGTGTCAACAGTTCCATGAATGGTTCCATAAATGATGAAGGGAACAGCTTAAATACAGTTAAGAAAAATAAAAAAACGGTACGGGCCTTGAAAATGTTGAACAAATTCATTTAAAATATAAAAAATAAATCCATCCATCCATCCATCCAGGTCAAGCTATTTTGGAAGGAAGTGCGAGAAGACTTAATACCCATGGCTGTGGGTAAGACGATATGGGATGAATTGCCCGCCGCCAACATTGATACACAGAAGTTGGAGCACCTATTCGAGTCGAGAGCCAAAGATTTTATGACAAAGGTTGGTGTAATACTCAAATTATTCAAAAATTTCTTTTCTATTATTTATTTTTTCAAATTATCCCTAACTAAACAAATGATTTCAATTTTCAATATTTTTTACGATTCGGTTTTTGTTGCTTAAAATTTATTTAATATGAAAATAATTCGGTTTTACTAAATTTTTAGATTGAAGTGCAAATTTCTTACATTGTTTTTAATTAAATTTTTTTCTATGTCTTCCATATTATGTTTCATTGTGTGCTACCACAACATGTCAACCTGGATTTTATTTTGTTAAAAAAAAAAATTATGAAATTTTATTTCCTTTCTCTCTACTCCTCTACTTGCAATGTGTGGCATATGTGTACTTTTATGATAATGGTCTTTTTTAAATAAATAAATATATATATATATATATATAAATATATATATATATATATATATATATATATATATATGTATATGTGTATATGTATATATGTATAAAAAAAAACAAAAAACAAAATTTCAAAATAAATTTTAATAAATACATTTTACCTCAATTTTAATAAAGGAGGTGAGTGCAACAATTTTCTATTCTGTGTTTCAAATATTTCTTAGTATTTACGTCATTTATTTTCTCTTTTCTTTCTGGTGTTGGTTCTTGCATAAAAACACTCATACACAAATAAGAGATGCACAACCGTGCATCCCACTCCATTAGTTAATTACTTAAACATGTACACACAACTACATGCACACCTCTTTAAACATAGTTCATGTTTGTAGATTTGTGTGATATTGTGCACTCGCTCGTTCTCGTGTTATTGGCCTTGTAATTAACCATTGTTCAATGATGTGTCCTCTGGCTTCTCACTTCAATGGTTTTTTTTCCAATAAATTATGACTATTTTGCAAACACATGTATTTGGTACACACATTCAAATGTAAATGCAAAAATTCGTAAGATGTTTGATTGTATAAGGCATGGCGGATACTTTTCAACTACATTATGTACTTAACTTACTTAACTTGCCTTACCAAAATTATTTTTAATCACCATGAAGCAATACGCATTCACATAGCGAGAAAGTTTCCATCAAAGAAATTTCATTAAACCAATTATTGTAGCTTTTATATATGTATGTGCAGTTTGTAATGAGGCTACACATTCATACCTTGTACTGACTTAAATTTGCATGGTCTCGGAGGAGATGGAGGCTAATGTTGCAACACTGCGAGCGCGTTCGAGTTAACACCAAATGTATAAATCAATATGTTTCACAAGTTATTTAACGAAATCTTATCACATTCTTCTCCCTAGCTTTGCTTGTGATCTGACGAGAACGATTTCATTGAGAAAAACACAAAACGATCGTCCATATAAATCGACGCCACTTGTTCACTTTTATAGTAATTAAATAAAAAATTATTGTAAAAGTTTTTCATATTTACTTTTGAACTTAAAATTTATCAATTTATTATTCTAATAGGGTTTTGATCAAAAAGAGTTATGTCAGCGATCGTTCAAAGTTTTATAACCTCAGTATTTACCTAAGCGGAAAATGTGAAACTAAATGCATTTATAGCATGAACGCATTTATAATGATTTCCTCTTTAAACATTGCGCCGTTAATAATGAAGAAGTTTTAACACTTCCAGGCTTGGACAAGAAGTTATTTATGTAGTTTAAACTCATTTATTTATTCAAACAAGCTGAGATATTATACAAAGGCCCTATATTTTTTGATTTCGAATAAAAATATCCGTGCCCCGTGCTACGTTTTCACTAAATTTGAAGACGCTAGCATCATTTTCTGGCCGGGTTAATGTTTACAATCGACGCTACATAGATATTGAAGTTTTGCATAAGCTTTGGTTCAGTTCGTGGTCCGTAAAGAAATTCTGAAACTGGTATGCATGCTTTCTCAACGCATCTCTGCTCAAAATTTTGGGTCGATTAGTTCCTTTCTGTTGACACCGTTCCAAAGAACCACAAAGACTCAATGTGCATGAATTAGGATGAGGTGCTTATGCCTTACTTACGGGAACAAAGTTTCTACAAAATCGTATAAAAACACTTTCCAAAATTCTCGAAAAGCCCTTGGTTGTGGCGATGCGTATTGTGTTCACAAAAGTAAAAAGAAAACCTTTAATTTTTCATTTGCTCCTTATTAACACCAAATTACTTTGTCCCAAGCATTTCTTCTCTCCTCTTTTTTTTTTTTATTGAATTATTAATGTTTTAATAAGTTACGCTCGTTTTTTACAGAAACAACAAGAAATGAATAAAAGTAAAGAGATTATTGTGCTCGATCATAAACGTTCAAATGCCATTAATATAGCCATGACTAAGTTACCACCACCCAGGGCCATAAAAGCTGCCATTTTAAAAATGGATCCCACTGTGGTGACCAGAGAAGGCATTGACAAGCTGTTAAATATGTTACCCACTGATGAGGAACGAGGAAAGATACAAGAAGCACAGGTAATAAGCGAATAGACAATCAATTTAAATTCGTCTTAGGTCAAATTTTGAACACACGTTCGCTAGTAATACTATCTACGTTTTATTTATTAAATCAAATATTCCGTAATTTTCAGTTAAGAACATCGTTCATCACACGTTCGCTTCTTGCTTCCATTAAAATTACCCTTTCATAAGCAGAGAAAATTTAGATTACCACCTTAGTTCAAAAAAGATAATAATTTTCGCTACAAGATTTTGCAAATTCGGCTTTGGTCAATGGGAACGAAACTTCGCTCTCTATTTAAAGTTTTTTTAATTATGTTTCACCGTATTACCGTGTAAAGGAAATAACAATTACTTTAGTTTAGCTTGTCAATGCGGTGGTGACCAGTAAATGAGACAAGATAGGTTTTCTGAAAATTGTGCTGAATATGAACATACGGCTTAACTTAACTTAACTGCACTCAAATAGTCACTTTTTGTTTTCGTTGCTTCTTCTAGATGGCTAATCCGGAACTACCTTTGGGTAGCGCTGAACAATTCCTTTTAACTTTAGCTTCCATATCGGAGCTGGCAGCCCGTCTGAAGCTATGGGCATTCCGTTTAGACTTTGATAATAACGAGGTACTCTTGTCAAGGAATTCATTTCAACTCTTCAAATATTAAGTAATGCATTTGTTTATTTTATTGTGCATAGAAAGAGATCGCTGAACCTTTGATGGACTTGAAACATGGCATTGAAATCTTACGCCACAATCGCACCTTCAAATGCATACTCTCCACTTTATTGTCGGTGGGTATATTTTTGAATGGTGCTGCCGTTAAGGGATTTCAAATCGAATACTTGGCTAAGGTCAGTAAATTTACAAAGGATAGCACTTTTGCTTTCTCCCTCTCCATTTCTCTCTCTCTCTCTCTCTCTCTCTCTCTACCCATCTCTTATTTTTTAAGCCGGCTTCTCTTTTATACATTAATTTTTTGCATTACGCTTTAGGTGCCTGAAGTTAAGGACACCGTACATAAGCATTCATTATTGCATCATCTGTGTCATATGGTTATGGAATCATGTGCTGAGACCACAGATTTATATTCAGAGATTGGTCCAGCTACACGTGCCTCTAAAGCCGATTTTACCGAATTAGCTTACAATTTAGGCCAAATGGAACATGAATGTAAATCGTCGTGGGATCGTTTGAAACTGATAGCGAAGCATGATTGTCCGCCGCAGTTGAAACAAAAATTAGTAGACTTTTTAGCGGATTGTGCTGAAAGGATAATCTTGCTACAAATTGTACATCGTAGAGTTATGAACCGGTGCGATATGTCAATTCAATCATTTATTTAATAATCTATTCATTAATAATTTTCAAATACGTAGATATCGCAAATTTCTCTTATGGCTGGGAGTACCTCAACATAGTGTGGCCGAATCAAAACCGAATGAATTTTGTCGAATTGTTTCGGAATTCGCTTTAGAATATCGTACTACGCGCGAGCGCGTACAACAGCAATTAGAGAAAAAAGCTAATCATCGCGAGAGAAATAAGACCAGAGGCAAACTGATTGTTGATATAACGAAATTCAAAACCAAAGAAGACAAACAAGATGCTGAGCTTAAGTATGTTTACAAGAAAAAAACATAAATAAAAAAATAACATTAACTTTCTACTAAATTATCTTAACATCCGTCAATAGTTAAGTTGCGTACATGAAGCTTAACTGTGTATTGTATATACACCAAGCCAGGGCGAAGGTCCGTGTAACATCTAAAAATTTTTATTATTATAATTCATTGAAGCCGACGAAATAAACTTTAGGACTAAAGAAAGATGGGCACTAGCATCTAAGACTCTCGTCTCTTTTACGTCATATTTTTATATAGTATATAAAAGCTGAAAGAGAAAAAATATCTATATACAATGTTGAAGTGAAGGCAGCAAACACCTTTTTAGGTTTGGGTCTTTACTATGTGATGATTGACAGCATAGCTAGAAAAAACAAGTAAGGAAATTGTAGTGGGCCGCGGCCCATCATAAAATATCCAACACCACCTTACGTACAAAGGCTTATGAAAACAAGGCGTTATATGGGAAGGGTTTGAACCACTTTCAACAGAGTTCGTCTTTGGGGCAAACCATGTTGGTGGACAAAATGTCATCTCAAAAATTGCGGCCTATAGGTTAAAGACAAGTATACAAGGCGAACAGGCGGGTAGACAAGCTTAGATCGATTCAGAAAGTTATTTGCAATCGAGCGGTATAATAATTAAAGAATAGTAGCAAACATCAGCATGCAAATAAGATTCTGATTGTAAAACGAAACAACTAATTTAGTGCTACTAACTATCCTACGGTGTGTACATACAATTACTGAAAGAGACACTCCAGATTTCTGATATGCCTCAAAGCACTTTAAAAGCTATCAGAGAGACCTTTTGCCATTGCATCGCCCCTAAAAATCCCCATATGTACCATCCTCTATATCTGTGAGATGACCAATTAAGTAAAACAAATTTCAGAGAATTAATTTACTGTCTTGCTTATACGGATGGGGGAATACTTATTGCAGATGTTGACAGGAACGCAAGGGTGAGCCTGAAATAATATTTGGTTTTTGTAAAGCTTTTAATATCTTGTAAGACCCATTCATCAAAAATCCGTAGTGAGTTTCTTTTGCTCTGGTATTTTTAACTACTAACCCAGTTTCTATGTTGTAATTTATCTGAAATGATATAAGCATGTCTTACGGTAAATGGTAACAGTAAATTGTTGTTTGTACTTTTTATAACACAACGCATAATTTGGTTTTCCAATGCCATTCAATTAGCAACGACCTTAGTAAGGCGCAAACGAATTTGAATATAATCAACCTTTTAGCAAAGGCTGACAAAACTGCGGGCTACATACTGTGGCCAGACTTTATGCCAGTTATATACTGGGTTTTATTTATATACGATTTTTTTGGATAATTGTTGTCGCAACTGCCCCGATTACATTAAATTATTGTCGTTAAATTTTTGAGCCTGTAAGCTAAGAAAAAGCTATTAGGTCTTTTTTAAGATGACGAAAGAGCAAAGAAAAAACTTGAAATCGGTTTTATTCTTTTAGTGAATCCTGAAGATTAATTACATATGGGTATGGATTGATAATATTTTTTACAAATATGTTTTCTTTAAGGGACATCAAGACCTATCTACCTATCTATCTCTTTATTTATTTATCCACAATCTATTAAATGTAAGTCCTGCGATGGTTACCTTAAGGATGTGCAGTAGGCAGCTTTTTCAGTATCCATCACTAGCGGATGCACGATATTGAATACCAAAACTCATCCACAAATCCATTCACACCATGTCAATAACTGAATATCTCAGAGTATATCGTGCATCGTGTACATTCCACATAATATTTCTTTCTACAAATTAAGTTTAAGTTTTTCTCTTACTTTTGTTAATTGTACAAAATATAGCACCTCTGAATGTCCGACCATGCTGATCTTTTGCAAACACCCTCAGTTACGATGACAAGAAACAAAATAAAGAAATATTATCTATATTTAAAATGGTGGCCGCCAAAAGTAGAACCAAACGGGAAGCTATTGATCGCTATTTCGGAAACTTGCAAACAACTGCCGATTGTGCTAGCAATGATAACACAATGTGAAAAAGGAAAATTATGAGGCAGAGAGAGAGAGAGAGAGAGAGAGAGAGAGAGAGAGAGAGAGAGAGAGAGATAGATAGATAGATAGATAGATAGAGAGAGATAGAGAGAGAGATAGATAGATAGAGAGAGAGAGAGAGAGAGAGAGAGAGAGAGATAGGAGGAGATTTTTAATACAAACTTGACATCAGCAAATCTGTATTAACTTTCTTCTTCCTGACTCAAGTTGTATGATGTTATTGATATAGAGTAATGAATGGATAGTTTCGACTAAAACACCACACAATTTCGGGGTAACTTATTTGTTTGAAGAGTGTGCGAGATGCTGTCACAGTAATAAATTTTACGCAACGGAATATTTAGGAATTCTTGGATAGTTCTAATGAGAAAAATTTGTACATTTTCAGAGAACTTTTGGGTACACCTAGCTCAGACACGGCTGATGGCACTCTGACATGGCGACGTAGGAGAGCAGAAGCTTTAAAATCTCCTATTAACAGGCAAAGTGAGGAGAATTTTACAGATGGCGACGATGAGATCTTAGAGTCTTTAGTGAAGACAGCCACCAAAGCGCCTGGTAGCCGCACAACGCCCAGAGAACGTAAGCGTACCCGCCACGCTGACAGGAAATCATGTAAGTCGGAACTAGGGTTTGGTTCGGTTTGATTTTTTCGAACCCAGCTTTTTTTTTAATTCTCTTAGTATCATGTAAAGATTAAGGAATTGAATTTTGATATGTAATTATTTTTATATATTTTATTTTTTGTGTTTTTATATTCGTTTTTTATACACATTAGGTTTTTATAGTTACTACAACAATACCTTCCGTTCAAATTATTGATACATAAATACTTTCAGAATAAGGTTAAATTTTTAAGCTTATTTATTAAACAAAGTCTCTTATAAAGTAGAATTTTTATTTATTTATTTCTTTTTTATTAACATAGTTTTCTGTTTGTTTAATTTTTGTTTAATTTTTCTTTTCTTTCTGGCTCACTTTGTGTTGAACTTCTTTCTTTCTTATTCATCCTTTCTAAAAATGGATTTCAAACGGTTTAATTTACTAAATTCTCATACGCTATCGTTAATGTTATTTTTAATATCATTTAAAATGTTCAAAATTAACACCGAAATCGATGACAAAAAAACTATGCAAATATAAAATTGCCTGAAGTGAAGCGTTCGCGTACCCGCGAAGGATTTACAGTTGACAAGGCTCCATCGCCTTAAATTGTTATTGTGATTTCAGGGTTAGTTTACTTATATGTTTTTTTTTTTTTGTTTTTTTTTCTACCTCAATTTGTTATAACCGATAATATTTTTGCGGATAATAACATTTGCATGCTTTAAGCAACGTAAAGAGTTTTGCTTGTTCTTGATGTTCTGGTTTACTCTAAGAAAACGTTCAGATTTCGATTGATTTTTGCTTTTTAAATAACGCTTAACGTACTTATAAGTCAAATCGCAAACATTCAAATCTAGCTAACTATTCAGTGAATCGTGTAGATAAGTTTTATTATGTGACTGTTGAAATGAATCTGTGCTGCCCTTCTACTATGAAAATTTCTTTTTTTTAGTTTGTGTCGATGCATGCAAGATCCACCTTCTGTTCCGCCGTTTTAAGATTGTTTGTCCGCCTGTCCGTGTGCCTGTCTTGTTTGCTTGTCTTCAATCTACAGGCCGAGGTTTTTGAGATATTTTGTTGACATTCGGTACGCAGACATGTCTTGGTCCAAAGACGAAAACTATTAAAAATGCTTATGACCGGACCGTTCGTTACACGAATACCGGTAGGGTGGTGTAGGCGGCTTATCAATGTTTAGGGATACCAAGTGACTGCGGTTCAAAGTCACCTTCAAACGACTTTTGTAATTGTAGGCACCCCCCGATTCGATCGGAGATATTTCAATTTTTAGATAACACAACTTAATCGGTATATAAGATCGATAATTGCTGTAGGTCACAAACTGTTGCTAAGTATATATTGAATCTTTTGACTTTCATTAGTTTGTTCAGATTTTGCAGTTCACAGGAACATATGTGAGAGCAAGAACAAGAAATAATAGAGAGAAACGCGTACATCTAGTAGAGCAGGCATGGGCAACCGCCGGCCGCATATGGATTCTATCTGTGTCCACTACTGGGCCAGGTGTGCAGCTCTCAAATACGAAATATGTTTAAATGTTCTCTTCTTGTTCTTTAGGTCATAAAATGAACGATTTGAAAAGAAGGCAAACTGACGCAGAATGTCGCACTTTTAATAATAGTTGGATTCTTGTTCTGGCCTTGGCCGTGATATAAAAATTTAAATTGACCTTTGATCACAAGAATTGCCCATCCCTCCCCTATGTGGGCTTTCGCCAAAGCGTACCATTGCACATGAAACCGGAACGAAACCGGAATATTAACGTATTAATCCATGACCTTGTCCTTTGTTCTTGAAATACAGGTGATTGCAAAAATTGAAATCGAATGCTGGCTCGATATACAACATAAGCAAAAAAAAAAAAAAAAATGCAAAATATTGTTTTCTGTACATAGCATTAGACATTTAAATGTTAAAAACACAAAACAAAATGTACGCAACTTGTGTTTGCTTCAGATTTTGCATCAGGAATATTAACTTGCGTTCGCGGCGTTTTGGAAGGATTCCTACGTAATGCATATTTAATTTTCAGATTTGAATGTTTGATAAGTAAGAAACACAAATATATTCCCTTGAGTTTTAGTAAAGCTTAGTAAACCTTCTAATCATTTTGCACGCGATTGCAATTCTGCATGATTCTGTGAATATATATTTTCGATTAAATATTTTATGCAAAATTAAAGGAGCATGAATCCCAAAAGAGATTTCTACTCTTTGACTTTGAATATGTATTAGTATGTGTTTGTTTAATTTCTTCGTATTTGCAGTGCGTCGTACCTTGAAGAACGGCTTAACTGAGGAGGAGAAACAACACGTGGCAGCCTTAATACAAACATATTAACGCGACTTTACCCTGCCAACAATACAAGGATTAATATTTAGGAGAAATGATTTTTTTGTTTTTAGAACCACGTCTTTGTTAAGGATGATGCGAGACAAATCGACATAATCACACGAATATTGATTACATGTGATTTTTTAAGCAATTAAACAAGATCTCTACAGTTCCAAAAGGGGAATATGAAGATTTATGCGAAAGAGCATGAACGAAGCCTTTATCTAAATTCTAAATTTCGATAATAACTATTTGAAAATGTACTAAAATTAAAACAAAAAAATAAAAACACTTTTTTTTTTTTTTTTAACAATTTTAATAAGTTTCTGAAAGGGAGAGCCTACGAAATGAAACTCGAAGAGTATGTAATTCCCTTTCTACATTTCGTCGTCTCTCCCCACAGTTTTTTATACCATGTTTAAACAACGAATCTAAATATTAAAAATTAAGAATTTCACATAATTTTACGCTTTCGAAAAATTAAATATATTATAACTTGTTTTTATAACTTTCTAGTAAGTAACAGTTTTTAAACTAATTTTCATGATTTTTTCTTCAACACTTCTTTAATGCCCTATTAGCAATTTCTATATATTTCGTTTCGTTAATCAGTTCATATCTCTTTAACTCTAATTAAATAAATAAAAAAAAAAAGAAAGAAAAAAAGAAAAGTTATTTAAACCAAATGTATAATAATAATAAATTTATATAAAATAAAGGAAAAATAAAAAATGAAAAATGAACAGTGAGAATCAAACAAATGTGGGGACTGTTCGTTTGTTAAAAATTAATTAAATCATGATAATAAAATTTAACATTAATTAAAAAGGCAAACGAATGAAATGTTTTTAATTTTCCATTGAAGTCGTCAAAAACCATTCGTGCAAGGCTGCTGCACAAAGTCTAGGCAAAAGCCACGATTGTCGATGTCGGTGGGTGCTTCAATTCCGTCGGTATGAAAATATAAACGAAATGGTCTAACGCTGCCTGGAAATAATGTGCCGTAGAAATAACATTGTTATTATATATATATATATATATATATATATGTGTGTGTGTGTGTGCGGATGTGGTTTTGGTTTTTTATGCACGCGAGAATCTTCAAAGATTATACCGGCCCGTACTGGTAGTATGCATGATTCTACTTTTAGGTCTACCTTAGACTACTGTTAGGTATTGTTACATGGAGGCTGGTGTGCTACGACTCGTAGAACCTTAACGGTTCCTCTTATTATGACTTCCATTGCTTCTTCTCGCCCTCCGCTCCTAGTCTCAGTCCCTCTAGTTGTGGTAGCTATTGAAACTGTTTCGTCGCAGACTTGTCCACGGTGCTCTTATTGTGGGTTTTGGCCTTGCATTTGAATATCTCGTGCCCATCCAACCGACCATATGCCGCATATCTTTAACAGTGGAATATTGTACACTTGCTGTCCGTTGTTGTGTCTGTACTGTTCGGCCACACCGGTGAACTATTGTCTCCTAATTTGTTTACATAGTTTCGGATGCAACTGCGACCAGCCAAAAATTACGGGGTATGATATATTATGTCATCATGCCGTTTTTCTCTCTACGGTGATACGTTGGGGACGTTTATCGGTTCAGAATATCAATTGGGATCGCTTGTGAATTCACTAGGGCCGCTACTTCCAACATGGCTCGGAAGGCGCATATCTGCTTAAGTGCGTTAAGTAGTATGTCTCAGTGCGTTTTCCCACACGTTCTTCTTCTTTAACTCACACTGGGCTTACGTACCGCACTACCGATGTAACTATCGCAGATATGACTTTAGTTAGAGCAGCTCTAGGACTTCTAATATTTAAGATAATTTAATTGCATCCGGGCCGCTTTGTCTACTGCATGTTGGACGTGCCATTTGAAGCTCACCAGATTATCAATAGTGCCGCCAATATCTTTCCAAGTATTTCAATATACTTTGTAATTCACACATGTATACTTTCGACAATTTTTCGGTTGCTTATTAGTGTCACATCCGTTTTATGGTCAGCCAAGTCTGGCCCTGCCAGCCATCAAGCTATACTTTTACGTACGCCAGCAAAGATAACGGCAATGTAATTGTCGCCGTTGGACGCTTCCATAAGTCGCTCTATATATGCGCGCGCGAGCGCTCGCATGTGTTTGTGTGTGGGTATTTGTGTACGTTTAAATGTATGCATGTATGTTTGTATGTATATAATAAAGAACTTACTTTGCACAGTCTTCTGTACCATGCCTACTTCAGCACTAAATATACCACCGCACACACGGTCCTCACAAGCGCTAATCGGTGGTATGCGGTCAGCTGAACGCATGCAGCCAACCAATAGCCAGTCTTGTATGCACGCGTCTTCGATCATTTGTGTGCCTCCGCCCACCATTGTACCGACTTCTTCATTCGAATTGCCCGATATTGTAAAAGATCGCGGAGGATTATTTTCTGTTCATATTCAGTCTACATAATAACTTAAAGCATTTAATATACATGAACCATTACCTAAATCTGGACAAGCGTTATATTGTATGCCACAAAAATTTCTTTCTGTTCTAATGCAAACACTATAATCTTGATTGGATAGTTGGCGACCGGAAACTGTGTTAAAATTGAAACTTTTTACACGACCACTTATATTGGTGTAGTACTGCAGGCAACCTTGATCGGCCCTGTTAATGCTGCCGCAATGAATTTGAGTGACACGTATGCGCCATATGCGAGGAAAAGTACCGCTGGTTATTATCGAAATAACTACAGGATTGCTTTGTCCCAAACCAGCGTCGACGTACACTAAGGAAATTTAAAATTATTACGTAAAGGAGGAAAGGAATAGAAAATTAAAGATTTAAATGTACTGTGATCTCCTGAAGAAGAACCGCATATCGTCGGCACAGGACTACTTCCCGATATTAATAATTGATC
Source organism: Glossina pallidipes (assembly GCA_000688715.1). NCBI lineage: Eukaryota > Metazoa > Arthropoda > Insecta > Diptera > Glossinidae > Glossina > Glossina pallidipes. The sequence goes on from KK499778.1 coordinate 1,325,086, forward strand.
TTGTGTGCATAAATGATTCGTGGGCTCTGGTTGAGCTATAGAAAACATATCTAAATCCAGCCTAAACGGAAAATTTGGCAAATTTGGAGACGTCTAAGCTGGTCAAGAATTTCACATTACTTTATCGCACTTTACCTTAACTGACAAATGTCAGGATGCAATTTTTGTACCGTAACCTGACAACTGCCGGTACCATCATAAGTATCCGGATGATTTGGATTAACAAAATATGTAGAGTTTTCCCTAACTATACCGCCGCAAGTTTGCAAAACTGAAATAGTAGAAAAATTAGACGTTTGTGTAAATTGAACAACAAATACAACAAATGTTTTGTTTTTTAACAAAAAAAAACTTACAAACACAACACAGACCATAACCTCCACCGCAGGGGCCAGCCGGTATACCATTTCTTAAAGCGCAATCTTTGCCGGACAAACAGTTTCCATATTCACCAGAAGGTGCCGAGCATATCGTTAACCCAACGGGTATTAGTGTAAAAATTGGTAAAACTGAAAATTTTAAAAACTATTAAAAACAAAACAATTCTTTGTAAGTAAATTTTAACAACAGACGTATAAAAAAATCTCAGTGAGATTTCAAAATAGGATATAACTGATCATCATTCAAAATATTTTGATTGAAATATTCGGTGGGTTTTTGCCTATGTTGATGTTGACGTGTTCTTCGTTTGAAAAGTCATAGGCCTATATATATAGTTAAATGTCAGGTTGGTTCAAATATTAACATGAGAAAACAAAAAACAACAATGCAGAAATAATAAATAAAAAATAAGAAAATTATATTCGGCCGCGACCGAATCTTTTATACCCATTGCCTTTCCCTTAAGAAAGACCGAAAAGTCTACAAAAAGCTAAATTGCCATACTTTATAACATTAGATGAACGTAACGGGCCTTCTCTGTTTTTTTGGAATAAAAGTGAAATCGTGTTTCGCTTGCAGTGCATGAGTAACGAGCAAATAATACGGAAAACAAAAGAGCCCACAGTTCCTGTTGCATAGACATGTGGCTGATGAAGGCGTGTGTCCTTCGATCGATTTCAAATTCTTTTGAAATCGAAAGCTTTTACCCGATATCATCATTTTCCCTAACGGAAGAGACGGACTGACGGATATGCCTAAGTGCATTCCTAATTTGAAGCTGGTCACGAATTTAAATACTTTATGGGACTTTTCAGGCTTACTTCTATTTTTACGCACTACAAAATTGGGTGGGCGGGGTCAATTTTCCACCCCTTTTACACAGGTGCTACCGTATCGCCCATAGAATATACATTCAAATTTATATTAGTTTCTATTCATTTTGCAAAACAGAGTAGGAGTGTCCTTCGACTGATTTGGCCCATTTTCAATGCCCATCGACGCGCAAGAATCTTCAACGTTTCTGCCAAATTTCAAATCGATAGCTTCACTTTTGAGGCCAGAAGAGTGTTTACAACAGACATTACACAGACGGACATGCCTAAATCGATTAAGTTTTAAATATTGACCACGAATCTATGTACATTGTGGGGTCTCTTGTGGGAGCTTCCTTCTAGGCGTTGCAAACGTTTTGACAAAAGCACTACACTTCTCATCGTTCGGCGATGGGTATGGAAAAAGAAAAATATTAAACTTAAGAAATAAATTTGAAATGAAGAAAAAAATGGAATTAAAAATATAAAAGTAAAAAATAAACAATAATTAAAATTAAGCAAAATATTATAGAAAATGCTAAAGAAGAAATATAAACATTTTTATTAACCATGTCGTCGCCCATTCGATAACTTGTATCAAATGCTGTCTAGAAGAATTAAAATTAAAGAGAAGAAGCATTCACAAACGACGTACTTCTGGCATCACGGTTCGGTGAGAACGACTTCCAGCCGTTACCAAAGAAAAAATCTTTCCATGAAGAGCTTTCAACTTTTGACGAGTTGATAGCCAAAGCGAACAAGACGATTAAATCGAAAAGCACCAACTGATGACACGCCACTATGAACATTTTTCCCCTATTGTGCATATATATGTACAATATATATATTAATATATGCATTCCATACGGATGTGAAAATGTCCAATAAAACTTATAACGAAAATTTAATGCGCTGCCGTAAACTTGACGCCGTACGTCATAACTTAATAAAGATCAAACTATTAAACAGCAGATGACAACTGCAACTGAGTAAATTTATATTTATACGAAATGTGGCAGAAACGAGAAAACAAATAAAAAAGAGAAAAGAAAATCGCGCATAATAGGACGCAAATGCGTGCCTGGATGAATGTGTGGGGTTTAATGACCGTTCAACTAACTCAACTAACAACAGACAGCGGTAATTATAACTTAAGCAAAAAAGCGTAAAAATTTCTTAATTTTCGTTTTCATTTTGGTTTTCAAGTCGCATATAATTCCGTACGCGCAGGCGTTCGCTACGATGGCATCTAAATGTTGTAAACAATTAGTTGAGCTTGAAATGCGCTGCTATAGATTAGTCAAATTAGTCAATGTGTGTTGGCGGTGATGGCATTGTATAAACTGTAATAAGAGTGAACAACACTTGTGTGTCATATCATTAGACAAGTGTTAGTCGAACGAAAGCAGTAAATGTATTATTTTTCTACTTTTTTTTATGATCAGCGACATATTTGGGCAGCACAAATTTTTATTTAGTTAACAAAAGAAACAAAAATTGTGGTAACATATCTGAACTCTTCCTGAAACCTAAACATGTAAATACCGCAAGGAAATGGTGCATCAATTTTATCACATCGTTAGTGACTCTCCGCTCCGCTAGTTGCTGGTAGAAAATATCTATTCTTAATAAAAATACTGCAAGTGCTTGAGTTTTGTAGTACTTTTTGAATTTTTACTTACGGGTTAACGGATAAGAGTTAGAGCAGCATTATGTTGAACTTTACTTCGCAGAGACGCTACGCAACAGATTAGCAAGACGAGGGGCGGAATTGGGAGAATAGTCTCACTCTGAGAGCCTGCAATACGGTTTCTTGAACCTTATAAACGGAACTGCATAGAAACAGTTATGCGGCACATGCTGAATATAATTTTTGGCATTTCACTATTGTTGTTTTTGCCATTGTGTTGTTGCGTTTTTCGCCACGGTTTTGTTGTACCTGTGCACGTGTATGCAAGTACTGCTTTAACAACTTCCTGGTGTTTATGAGTTTTACACCATAAGGGCAAGTTACACTTATGCGCGCATACACACACTATCGCCTCTATCTATCTATGCCCGCTGTCTAGTATTACAGTTACTGTCTATTGTTCTCTAGCTAAAAGCCAAGTCGGGAAGCATGTGAACACTCATCTGCTAGAACAAATTTAAATTATGCAGCCTAACAGCAAGCGTGTCTGCAAGCAAACAATCATTTTCATTTTGAAGAATAACATTAGGTGTGCAAGTAAGTTTTCAACGGTTTTCTAAAAGGTGGCATTATGGGTCTGCGACCATTGGTCGCAAGTTGAATGATATTTATAGCCTTTTAATAAGCGACCCGCTGTTACCAATCTAAGTCAAGTTTAAAAGCAATTCAAAGTAAAAAGATTTAATTGTTCCTAATAGAGGAGTTCTGTAACCATCATCCGAGTTTATATCGCGCAATAGAAAGTATTTCTCAGAAAACAAGAAAATCCAAGTTTACTTGGTTGAATTTGAACAAATTCACACAAAGCCTACCTATAGTGCTGGCAAAGAGCCGGATCATTGGAAACTTGTAGTGTTAGTTTAAAAAATTGAGAAAAAATGCAAATATATTTTTAAGCATTTAACGGTTGTTCGTGTAAGGTAATGAGTTTGGATTTTACTCTTACTCTACTTACTCCAAGTTTGTTGTCTACAGGTACATAAATAACAAAAAAAGCACAAAATATTGAATGTTGAACATGATGCTATTGAACCCTACAGCAGTTGTCCGTCTGTCCATCCGTCTGATGTCAGGTCCGGTTAGTTTCGTCTTCCACTTACAGGTCGAAATTTTACACTTATTCTCACGAAATTTTGTACACCGACGTGTTTTGGCTCGAGAAAAAAGCTGAGAAGTTGCCGAAGTTGACTATTCGCCATAGAACGACTTATTTTTGTAAATTCCTCGAAAAAATCGCCAAGCAGCATATTTTGGAATGATAAATTGATTTCAGAAATATGGATCGGATGGATCCACTTTTTCCATCGATTCTGTATACGAGCTTACAAAAATAAACCCTTTCATGACAACAATATCGAACTTTCGGTATTTTATAGTAAGAGCCGATCAAAGCGAGCACGAACATTTATTTTGTTAGGGCCCACTTCATATAAGGGGTCTCATGCTGATGAAGCCTTCATACGGCAACAATGTTTAATTGACGAAAATAAGTAAAGCAAGAAAATTAACTTTCGTTTACGTTCAGATCACGTCATTTTACGTCTTCTTGCTTGCCACTGTCTACCCCAATACTTCTAACGGATAGTTGATTTTTTCTGTATCTCTTGCGATACCACTCCTTTAACATAGTTTCTCGGCATGTCACAGAAAGATTCTCGACCTGAGCGGCTGATAAAAGTAATAGTAAACACAAGTAACATAAGTATGGTATTTACATTACCAGGGAACAGTTTCTTCTTTTTCGAAGCATATATCCGGACTAGCAGGTCTTAAAGCCACAGTACAATTGAATAACTAGTCGCGTAATCGTTTTAAATTACAATACCCTTATGAAATATTGTTATATTCGTGTTTAAAAATTAAGCAGACTATGGATCACAACAAGACGATGCCATCTGACAGCTTTATTAAGCGAAAATTTTAAAAGCGTAGATATTCTATTGTTTAATACGTATTAAGGATTTTCAAGGAAAAGCTTGACTAATACCACAGCCTACTAAATGATGTTACAGGAACTTTGTGTCAGAGCATCACCGAAGGAGCACAACATGTTAAAAGTAGTACAAAAAGTATTTTTTAATATGACAACGCCCGCCCAACGGCGCAGAAGGTGAAAATCTGTTTCCAGTATTGAACTATTGTACCACCTTGCCTTCTCGTCATATTCAGGAAATCTAGCTTCTTCTAGTTTCTATGTATTTCAACAGACAACAATCGAATGTGTTTGCGAATTCGTTCATTCGGTGAGGCGACACTTTCGTATATAGTGTCAAAAGATGAGTTTTGCTTTCCGCACGACATTCATATGTCAACGTGGAGAAGTTTTGTTAAACGGAAAAAACTAATGGCTATTGATAGATTCGGTTTTGCAATGGTTCAATAATACTGTTTATACACGACGCATACACGCCTGGTAGGAAAAAGAGTCAACTTCCGAAACTGATTTAAATTAAATTTTGTGTTTACACATAACAATTATGACTACAGCAATGTCATAACGTAAGTTTATATATCATTTGTTATTCTGACATTATACCGGGCAAGGCACACTAATGTGTTACGTGCATAGCACGCACGAACCTACGAATGTGTATACTTTCTGCTCACAGCAATTATTTGTTCGCCTGTATGAGTGCAAGGCTACAATATTTCAAAGGTTCATTGCCTGCTAAAGGGAAAGGAATAAGCGATTAATATACCAAACCATTAGGATGATTTTTGTCCGTAAATACTTTAATAAGACACAGTTTGTACACGATTTCGTATGATGTACTGGGCTTCTTGTTAGTAATGTTGATTTAGTAGCGACAAAAGGTCATAGTTACTACATAGTCGAAAATCTTTTCATACATACACCCCCGGGAGTATCAGGAAATGTACGGGTAAGAAAAGATATGGACAAATTTTGAGATCGACGGTTCAGTTAATTTTTGTTTTAGTTGTTAGTCAACTATGTCGTTTCACAGGTGCTATAGTAAGCCGTTACAGAGTCGGTACTATCAAGCTTACCTGACTATAAGTCAATTGAGTAAAACGCTATGAACTCTTTTTACTTAATCTGTATTACGTAAGTAGTTCTTCTAAAAGATTTTGTTATGTAGAGAGCTGCAACTAGTGATTGTATTAAAAGTTATTCAATAAATACAAGTGAGGTATAAATAAAGAGTGAATTTTAGGCAAGTCACTAGGCCGTTCGTAATAATTGTGGGACTAAACAGTTAGAGGTTCTTTTGCTTAACAATTTTTTCGGAAATATCTTCAGTCCAAGACTAATAGTGGAAGCCATATGGGTACGTTTCTCTTCTTCATTTTTTTTGTTCTTTTCATAACAATAATTACTTAGAAGCATTCTAAGATTTGCCAGTCTTCAGGGTAACCTCGTGTAACCACGAGACACAAGTTTCAAAAAACTTCATTATTTTAGATAACAAAAAAAAAAAAAAGAATTTCTAGATGTGTGCAACTCACCATCTGAGTTCCCGATGTTCAGCCATTTTCAATTTGAAAAAAAAACATTTTGTAAATTTCATTCTATTTCTTCATATTTATTTTTTTGTTTCATTATACAAATTTTCTTATAGAAAAGCCTCCCGCATATTTAGCAATTGATAGGTCTTTGAATGCTGCAAAGTTGCATGGGTTGGTTGAAGAAGGTGTTACCCGGACAAGTGTAAACCTGACCAGACCAAACGCCATTGTTTAAAAAACAATAAATGTACCTAAAATCAAATACAATTTTGAAGAGAAACGAGATCGTTTTAATGGCATTTCTCGCGTGAAGTCTTACCTACGACATGTAGCATCAAGTTCCCGTGGTAAAGGAAAACGCGTATTACTGCGTACAGATTGACAAAAAAATTGAACGTAATTTGTTATGAATTCAGGCGGCATCGTGGTGGGCCTGGGTGGGGGTAGTGGTAATGCTGGTGGTGTTGGTGGTGTTGGTGATGCTGTGCTAGTTTCGGTTGCTGCATTGGCTGTGGGACAAGTGGGACTTATCTGAATCGTATGCAAAATAGCAATAAAGAAAATTTATATATATATATATATATATATATCTATAAACACATATATATATGTATATGGTAATACATAGGAGAGATAAAATTTTGAAAATCAATAGTAACTTACTCCAGTAGTAGCATTACCACAAATTTGTGGATAATTAATGTTGCACACATGGAAAGGAGCACAGCTGCCAGTTATATCTGAAGGAAATGTATTGCCCAGACACAAGGCGTAGGTACGCACACCAGTGCAGGCAAACGTTTTAGACTCATCACATTGATTACAATTGCTGCACGATGCTGAAAATCCCATTTGATTAGGTTGACAAATTATCGCCGTATTGGTTGAACACGCAAATCCGGTAGGACATGAGGTCACCGTACCCTGTGGCAGGCCGTTTACGCAAACTTGAAATTGCGTTTGCGAAACACAAGCTAAATTATTTACGGACGAGCATTCATTACATTCGCTGCTCGCTAATAGTATGTGACCCAAAAACCACAATGCAGGCGACTAAAATAATTTCACATTCGCAAAATATGTAAAGTTTATGTGTCTTTAATTAACTCAACTTAAAGTCGAATCCTATTTTGTTTATCTATTTTTTTTAACTTACTCTGAAATAATGAAGAATAGTAGACCTAAACATTTCCTTGTTAGCGGTTAAAACGATAGAATGTTGATTAATTTTTTTTTTTTTGGGCAATAAGTTGATATTATTATGTAAATTATTCAAATCTTTTTAGAGACATATCGTTATCTAATCTTTGCAGTCCCTTTCCGCAGATAAATGCTTGCGAAATTGCAATTAAATACTTTTGTCTACGCAAATAGTAGTTTAGATTGTGGAATGAATTAAAGCTTACCGCTTCCATTTAGTGTCTGTTACTTACCCGAAGAATATGTTTGTAATTTGAATATGTCCCTATGTCGCGTTAATGGTTCGATTATTCTTTGGATTCACAAAGAGTTTAGAAACCAACTTCGCGTCTTTCATGAACCTGGCAATAAATGATCATTATTTGGTCCCGTAATATTCATTTCTAGCGCAATTTTCATTTCTCACCGCAAAGAGGGACCCAAATGTCTACGCTTGTTCTAAAGAAAAATTTGAAAATTTATTTTCAACCTTCAATTAGTGCATCCTCTTAGCTGCAAAATGCTTGCAAATGTTGTATACAATAACAAAGGGAGACCTATGGCCGTTGGCATCCACGCTCGGCTATCGAGGATTAATTCGTCAAGCTTCCTTTGCCGCCAGTTTGCTTTTGGAATTCTAAACATTTCAGCAGATCGAAGGTTGGTATTTGGTTGAAACGTTCTTAAGTCAATTTCATAGATAGACGTTGAGGGCGTTATTCATTCACATACACACCGCCAGTCACTAAAAAGTTAAAACACTTTCGCAAAAAGATCAACACATACTGCATTTTCTCATCAGTACTTCGAGATAGTGATCATTCCAGACTCGCCCCGATGCATATTGACAGTGGGAGGCATTAATATAAAAGCAATTAACTTTACGTAGAAGACATTTGTATATATATGCAAATCGATGTAACAAACGTATGTGAAAACTAGAAAGAAAGCGATACAAGTGAAAACCAATGCAGCATACAGCACATGCGAACACGTAGAAGAACTGTAGCAAATAGAGCAAATATAAATTAAATTGTAAATCTACCACTACACCTCTAAAATATATGGAAACACGCTGATACCCATATGTGCAATTTCGTAGAAAGAACCGTTTACGTAAAGGGAGGAAAACAGGGGGCCACACAACAGCAGATCTACAAAGTAAGTGAATAAAGCAAATATAAATTTGGTAATAATAGTAAAAATAGCAATGACTTTGATAATAATAAACAAAATCATAATAATGTTAACATTAATAATGATGATAAAAGTAATCGTAACAATAGTGACAATAATAATAGTGATAATAATAATAACCGTAATAATAGTGATAATGGAAGTCATAATTATAATAATAATAATAATAATAAGAAGACTTGCATTCTGTTGCGACCGAATTTTTTTGTATCCACCACAGTTATTCTGTAAGCGATTGAACAAGGAAAGTGTAATTTGTATATTCCTTAATATTGGGTGGACGCGACTGATTTTTGCTATTCTTGTACTCAAAAGGCACAGAGAGCAAATGTGTTCTCAGTTTTGGTTGTATAGACGTGTGGGCATTGTACGCATGTTCTTTGACCCGCTTGGGCCATTTTCAAACTCTTTTGCAAATTCTTAGGCGATGTCTTCTTCCAAACAGGATAATCACAGATGTATCACAGATAAGAAACAGTTGGGCACACGAACAAACGGACGGACTAACACACGTGCAGATGCTTAGGCGTATTCAGAATTTTACACTGATCAAGAATATATATACTTTGTGGGGTCTTATGGGCGTTGCAAATCCGTGGCCCGTGGTGGCAGAAGAACTACATTTTTGTACTCTACAATATTGGATGGACGCGATTGGTTTTTTTTATTTTTACAATAAAAATGGGGTACGTGTTGTATTTCATAAGTAACAAGCAAAAAACACGGAAAGCAAAGGTGTTCGCAATTTTTGTCGCATAAAAATGGTGATATCATTATTTTCGCTGACGGGAGAATGTTTGCCACAGATACTACACAGTTGCGGAGACGGACAGATGCACAGATGAATGGTCGGACAAGCTCAGTTGCATTCCGAATTTGAAACTGACCACGAATGTATACATTTATGGGGTTTTTGAAGCTTGCTCCTGTGCGTTGTAAAAGTTTTGAAAACTAAAAGAATGTACGACACACTATTCAATTAAAGAGACGTGGCCAATGTTTCGTATTGTTGTAAAGGTGCTCCAGCATCGACCATAGAATATACGGTCAAATATTTGTAGATTTATCGCAGAGTATGAGCAATGAGCAACAGATGGACAGACGGCTAATCAAGAATATACATACTATTTGAGATCCTTTTAGACGTAGCAAACGTTTTGATTAAATGAATATACCCCTCATCCTTGGGTATAGAAATAACAATAATCATGGTAATAATAATGACAACAAGCTAAACGTTGAAAATAGTTTAATTATTTATATCTCGCACAAGAAACAATAGGCAGATGTGCAAGTAATGCTACTCACATGTAATCAATTTACATAAACTTATATCTATAAAGACCATGCTGGCAATTACTTAGATAGCACAATGAACTTGGCATTGGCCTTTTTGCGTAATATGGAACACATCATCTCGGAATACAAATACGTCGAGAAAAAGAGCAGAAACATCATTACGATGTGTATCCACTATGTAGTTCATTCATGCAATAGGTGTACGCGACCGTGAATGCGATAGCAATCACATAGCGAACGGAAGGCTTATGATTTATTAAAGTTTCCGCCATATGAAATTTATTTGAATATGTGTAACCAGTGAACACAAATTATGCTATACAAAGCAATGCAGCTACGCAATTACAGGTATGGACGCATAAAGAGTGAAATTTTAAGCTAAAATTTTAATAACAATTTTCTTATTTGTATAAAGGATTTCATGCCTACTTTTCGAAAAGAATTTCTCTTTATCTCTTTGTTTTTATGTACGTACATTGCCATGTTTTAAATACGATCATCCAAAGAGCGCAAAAGCTCTGCGTGCAATTCTTAAATAAGACACTTTTGAATTTTGATTCTTACATGCGTCCAATTGATTAAGTAATTTTGCTAAAGGTTTTAATGAGTTGATTTCTTTTCACATTCATGAAAAAGGATTTATTTTTTTTTTTTTGCCTAAAACAATGATTTTGCGAAGAAAACTGCGGCCCCTTATAACTTTCGAAAACTGAAATCGCCGCCTATTTTTCTGAAGACAATGGGCACACCCGCAAAGAAGCCTCGATGCTACGAAGATTTTTGTTCATTTATTTATTTGCATCTCTAGCAGCATAGAAAGCCTTTATTTAAGCAAAAGAAAAATCGTCATATATTACTAAAGAAAATTCCTGATTATTATATACATATGAACAAATACATGAACAAATTATATGGTATAGATTGTAGTATAAAATAGGAAATAACATAAGAAAAAAGTTTTACGAATTGGCCACCCAGGCATGTAAAGGTATTAAAGTTGGGAAAAACATGTTGGAGAACAACGGCTCGAGGAAGTAATCCTAGCAACAACGTAACACGAAACTTGGCGTCATTTTTATTATTATTTTATATGAACGAGCAAGCATTTAAATAACGACTGCCAGCTTTTATAATAAAAAAGCAATGTGTCCGTTTTAAATATTCCGTTAAGCTCGCAGCTTACAGATACAGACAAGTTAAAGTGGCCTAGTAGCGGCTCTAGTAGAAAAGTGCAGTCAGAGTTTTAAGCGAAATGCATTACTGGAATGGAAGAATATACGTAGGTCAAGTGGTAAACAACTTCAACATCGAGCAAGAGGAACAATGAAAAATCGTGGAAAACAACTGCATCTGCATCTTATTCAAGGCTTAATTATCTGAGGATTTCTGGTGGAATGAGTAAAGGCAAACTCCGAACAAAGTTGAGGTGGCAGTCCGTATTTAATAATACTCTAAAGAAAAGTGGCAGGAGATGAAAGCATCCAATAAAATGCTTAAAAGTACATACTCGATAACGTTTCACATATTCAGAAATATGCATCCATCTGCGAACACCATAACCATAGAGCACAATAGCATTAGTAATGCGACTTAACCTAAAAGTAATGTAAGCCGTAGTGCCAGACAAGTATACGTGATCTGTACGCTTTTCAAAAGTGAAGCAATGATCGATGTGTTCGCCCAAGCACTTGGGACTGGATAAGATTTTAAATCACATTTTTTCTTCTAAATGCAAAGTTGTGATCTGTAGCGATACGATAAGAAGGAGCAACCAAGTAAAAAGAACTGGTTTTCGTGATATGACGCGCTTTCATTTTCTTCTTTCAAAATCCGAACCTTATACACATTGAATTTTGTACTCTCCGAACCGAATAATAAATCGTTCCCCTTTCTTTTACACGAAATTTGGAAAACTAATCATATAAGAAATCATGGATTATCCCTTAAATGGTATTTTGAAGCAAAAATAATTTTTTCTTTTCTTTTATTAATCTTTATGCTTACTTTCATGATGAATAGTGGGTGCTATTTATGGGTCCATGGCTGTATATGTGGCCGGTTGATTTGTTAGATAAATCAATTTATTTTTATAGTTGTGCGCACTAATTTAGGAATTTAAACAGATTGCCACAAACTACTTATTATCAAATCGTTAAAGAATGTGGAGAAGCTTTCTATTGCTAAATAACTAGCAAAAGTGTGTCTATCGCTATAATACATATATGTATGGTTTATGGACAAATTGTCAAGAGATTTTTGCTACTTAACGACCTTTGGTTTTAAGTTGGCTTCAAACGGGCACTTCGAATATCACATGAAGACTTTATGTCGTTATGAACTTCATAACGATACAATTATGATACTTTCCGGAAAGTAGCAAAAAGTCGTAGGTAAAAAGCAATTAAATACAAATTGCCTTTGATTAAAGAAATATTTTCCCAAAAAACTCATTCAAATCCCTTAATATATTTGCCCTCCAACTATTGTAAAATAAGTAAGAAAATCACAAATGTTTCTTTGGAAACATTTGGAAGATTAAAGCGCATGATTGAAATTCGCTTTTTTTTCTTTTTGATGAGATCATTGGAAACCGGTTTGCATACGAATAGAACGAATTTAATAACTTTTCATTTAAGGGCGCGAATGCGAGACCTTTCCGCGGTCATATTCATCTTCTTTAGGAACTCTTATGCTATGGAATAGTTCTTCAAGGGAAATTCTTTCTTCCTTCTTGCTTGCAACATTTGCTTATGATATGTATAACCAACGTCATAGCTTTTTATTGACTTGAAATTTTGAAGAAGTAAAGTTTTTGGTAAAAGTATAGAATACATTTGTGAATAGGATTAGCTCCGTTGTTCGCTTTCAACGAAGGTAGACAGATGAACAAATTAAAATATGAGCTTTTCATTTCATTGGCATGTGCCGCTATCTCTTCTCATTACATCTACACATCTAAACTAATCATTTTGCGTAATAAGATCTTGTATACGATATCGGGGCACACTTATTCGGTTTATTAATACATTCTATAACACTTTTCCGTGTGACTAAGTAAAGACTTACTTGAGTTGATCTATTCCATTCTACTTTAGAATCGTCCGGTATGCGGAAATTTCTACATCTTCACTTTGAACTATCTGTCTGAACGTTTTGAACAATTCTGGAAATGAAAGTCAAAGTTTATACTACGGACCATAACGGCTTTGTAGAATTGCTGCTAATAATTTATTTAAATCCTCTGCTTTGAATTACTGATCTAAATAGTACGAATTAACTGAAAGATGAATGTACTCTAAGTACGTATGTATAATATGCAGGCATATATATGCAGGTCGGTAGTGTATTTTTGAGAAATCAAAAAACAAAAACGTGACATATTTAGATTAAAAAAAAAAGAAGAAAAAACATTACAATAATTATTACAACGACTGCGTTCTTCCAGTGTTATAAGAGAACATAAATTATGAAAAAGTACAGAGAAGCCTTTTCTTACGCGATATCTTCAACTTTAATATTTTGGACGCGGATCACGTTCGCTTACATTAGCTTTAAAGTGGAGTGCACTAGCAAGAACAATACCGAATAAAATACATCTTTATCATCTAGTGTATCAGTCTCGTCTTCCTTTCTATATTGCTATAACCTAGCTAACTAAGGTTAAGGCATTACAATAATAAGTTTTTCAATTATTTATATTCATCATGTACCTATTAGGTAACTAACAACTCTGGTAAATTCACTAATTAAATAACGAAAATAGATTTCATTTTTTCGACCATATTTCTAAGAAAATTAACGGACGTCGCCGCTTCCAATGACGGAAACTGTTACCCAAAAGAATCTGAAGGAATTTTATTGCAACTCATGAAGAATTTATTGTTAAAATGCAATAAATATTCCTCTTGAACATAAGGGTTTTCGTCGTGCATAAAACGTTTTGGAAAATTGGCGAAATAAAAGTTATCCGTGTACGTGTAAACATATGCCTGTAAGAATAAACCAACTAAATAAACACATATAGGCACGTTTTGCAAAAACATGCATACGTTCGTATATATATGTATACACTAATGTATATGCTCTGCGTTTATTTGACAATAAAATTGCAAAAGACAGAACTGGAGTACAGTTACCTTGGCATAGAAAAACAAGTAAGAAAATTAAATTCGGTCGGGACCGTATCTCTTATACCCATCACCGCTTACTCAAAAATAAGCCAAATAAGGTAAAAGTACAAAATTCTCATGCTCCATAATAGTATAGAGCATGCTATAGTATCGCAGTTGGTTTCTTCTATTTTCACAATAAAAGTTTTTGTCGTATTGGAATGTGGGCGTTGTAGGCGTGTCCTGTGCAAAGTTTGGGCCAATTTCAAATTCTTTCGCAAATTTTTAGGCTTCACTTCTTGACTTTCGCTAACGGGAGAATGTTTACCACAAATACTACAAAGTTACGCAAGCAAACAGATGGACAGACTGTCAGATAGATAGACGGACAGACGGATATGTTTAATCGATTTTATGTTGATCAAGAATATATATATTTTGTGGTGTCTCCGATGCTTCCTTCTCGGTGTTGCCAACGTTTTGACAAATTGAATATACCTCCCATCCCTCGCTGACGGGTATAAAAAATGTAAAAAGTACAATAATAGAAACAGCAGCTACTGGTGTTTCAGTTTCATTATATTTACAGTGAAGGGTATAACTTAAACTTCCCAAATATTTATATGATACGGATCTATTGGACACGGCATACATTCTTCCCTAGTGTTAATGTTCATTTTTATAGTACGAAAGTCAGTAAAGTCGATTCATGGGCGGATCACAATTACCAAGAAATGGATCATTTTCATTTTTGTTTTAAACTGCAACTACAGCATTAAAATACTTTCAACCATTTGTGAAAGAAGGGTATATGGAGTTTATGGAAATGTATGCAACACTTAGAAGGATATATATATATATATATATATATATATATGGGTATATGCGATATACCCACATTCTGTTATACCGCACGATGCAGAATTACTGTCTGGTTGGTCCAAAGCCGAACGGTATTTAAAATGATTCAGATGGTGGGATCCCATTTTCGACCATTTCCGTTAAAACGGCTCACTTTGAGAAGTCGTTCTATGAATACGTTTAAGGTGTGTGTGGTGTGCACTATTCAATTGGGTCCTGGCTCACTACAGCAGTCCTCGAACATTATATATATATATATATATATATATATATATATATATATATATATATATATATATATATATATATATATATATATATATATTTATATTCACATACATAAATATTTATTATTATTTTATTATATATACTTAATAATCACTTCCAATATTACTATACCCATCACCGAAGGACGGGGGGTTTATTCATTTTGTCCAAACGTTTGCAGCGCCCAGAAGGAAGCATCAGAGATCCCACAAAGTATATACATTCCTCATCGGTATCAAATTCCAAATCGACTTAAGCATCTCTGTCTGTCCGTCTGAATAATGTCTGTTGTAAACATTCTCCTGGCCGCAAAAATGAAGCTATTGACTTCAAATTTGGCAGAAACATTGGAAGTTCTTGCACGCAGGCTGGTATTGAGGTAAATGAGACAAATCGGTCGAAAAAATACATCCGTTTTTCAAAACGAATGAAAAATTGGTTTTTTGCTCATTACTCATAACCTACAGCAAATAAATGTGCTAAAATTTTGATGGATATTCTATGGACGATGGTGTAGCATTTGTGCACAAAAGTGGAAAAAATTATCTTCGACTACCCAATATTATAATCTATCAAATTTGAATAGTTTTCTCAATGTCTTGGTAACACGCAGAAACAAACTTTAAAAACCCTATAAAGTGTATAAATACTTGGCCAGTTTCAAATTTGGAATGCACGGAGACATGTCCGCGCTGGGTATAAGAGATTCGGTCCCGACCGAATCTAATTTTCTTACTTGTTGTTGTATTACCTTTCCGTCGAAAAGACGTTAGATTGATTCAGTAATGCTACCTGTTGAGCCAACAATATAATTATAATAATAATTTCTGAAATATTTACAGCGGTCTGACATCTTAAAGTACATTTTATACTCTTGCTTTCAGTAAGATATTATCTCAATTTAATACACTCCACCCTTGTACATAACTGATTGGGCCTTTTTAGTAATTGGAAAATCGACGACGGTAGTCGTTACAGAATTATAAATATTTGTGCCTGATAAAAAATTTTATTAAACATATTTAAATTAATTTTTTTTCAATCAATGGCAAAGGAAAAGTTTACCTTTTTACTTATATCCATTAAGAGCAGAAAAAAGTCCAGTGATAGTTAATTAAATCAGAATTGGCTAACTTTTGCAAAAAGAATAAAAAATGTTACGTCGAATGAACAAAAGTTTTTTAAAATCACTGTTATAATTAATGTCAGCCAAGCTAACCTATTACATATGCACTCATCAAGCAGCAGTGTGCTATATGCGATTACCTATAATATAACATGCAGTGCATTATTATCACTTGTTTTTTCTCGTTCGTGTTTTTTAAATCAACTTTCGGCATTAAGTAAAAGGCACGGGGAAGAGAATATGATGCTTTAATGCCCAGCGCTTGGTTATATATTTATATATATATATGTATATCTGGAATATAATTTGAATGTAACGCTTCGGTCAATAATTTCCAGGACTGGCATGTAAACTTTTGGAAAATTGCTCTCTCAAATGAATTTTGTTAAGACTTTACACAAAATAATACTTCTACCAGTCACAGTGATCTTAGTGACACAACATTTTGCACCGTACATCATTTGTGGTCCAAGAGTCTGTGCGGATGTATGACACATCCAGAAGGATTACGGAATAGACGCTCGTTTTATTACAACGATCGATCTAAGCTTGTGTGTCCATCTGTCCATATTGAAATCTTGAAGTTAAAAAACAGGGAGTTCAACAATTTGCATGAAAAAAGTACGTTTCTGTCTAACTGGGCATTGCAGTGGATTACGCTGAAAGAAACACATGAAGGTATAGTTGGTTGCATTGAAAATTTGTATGAATTAATCTTCGAATTGCAAAACTGATCACCAACGAAAGAGGTTTGGTTCAAATGATGAGGTTATTGTGGAAATCGAATCGTATTTCGAAGGCCTTAGCCAGTCAGTATATAAAAAAGGAAACGCAATGATACAGAGGCACAGGACTCTTCTTTTTTTTTTTCTTAGTTTTGAGACTCGTTGGCCGATGTATTAAATTTAATTTGATGCAGACACCGTCCTTGCATATCGTAAAGGTGTGCCGTATTTACAAGTATATGAGATTGTATTTTTGAGTGATTTCGCATCATAGGAATACAATTGCAGAAGCGGTGAAGAAAGTTAACAAGCGGCAGAATTTTCATTGCTGAAGCTTGCTCTTCTTCTTGAGCACAGGACAGCGGAATATATTCTCTAGGCAGAAGTAAAAATTTTAAAAGTCACAATCCACGATAAACACCGCAAAAATGATTGTGAGCATGACGATGAAATCTATAACACAATGGAATATTAAAAAGCTCACGGTCAAGGACATTTGGCGATACGCACCGAATGCGTTTATGAGAATGGAAATTTTAAGATATATCTTTGATTTGGCATTGAGCTATTTTTCGAACCGGCAGTTGATGTGCGATAACTTCGACGGCACAGAATTGTACAAGGTAACAGCAAGTATTCACCTAGGATCACTTACTCGTCCTGTGATATAAAATATTATATAAAACGGCATAGTAAAGCTACCCATCTCCAAAGGAGCCATAACAGTTTATTAGGTAGCTGTACTCGTCGTAGCTAAAGTGGTGAGGTACCCGATCGAAGATTAACGAACTAGTTGCCAGACACGCTAGACTTAGCTCTTAGCTCTGTGCACTGGAAAAAGGCTGAAAATGGAGCGGATCAATAAATAGTGACAAGTTCGATTTTTTTTAATTTTGCATTTAGTTTGTTTTGTTTTTACAGCTCTTTAAATTTTGGAGCGAATTCAATTAGTTTGGTTTACTGTACTTTTCATATTCATACACTGTATGTTTAATACGTAATAGTTTTCGCTCGAAAATATTTCCCTAAGGTTCCATTACTAGTGCCATTAAGAATAACCTTCACATACTCACTTACGTCTTTATCTTTAAGTGAGAAATATAGTAAGACTCGCATCAACAGCTACGAATATATGATTATTCCAATTGTCTCATGTCTGTTATAGGAGCGCTTTTTTTGTTGCGTTTACATATACAAATAATTATTTACAGAAATATAGATAAGTACCTTAAACAGTTGTTTAAATATTTACATATGTTGTGCGATGATTAATGTATAACATTATAAGAACTGAAATATAATACGCGGAATAGAGTGTGTGCTGAAAGCCGCATCGCATGGAGACGTTCTGCATGTGACAATGATGGAACATTTTAATATTTATTATAACACGAAATTAATTATGCGATAAAAGTCCAAGTAACAATTTTTGCTCACTTTGCATTAACAGCGAAAGCGTGCTTCGACTATAAGGAACCCTTGCAAGTTGTTAGTATAACTGCCAATCGCCTTTAAAATGATTGTTCAGCTCTGGAGAGAAACTGAAGAAAATTGATAAACACCTTGTTTTTACGCTCAACAATCTTTGGGCATCTCTGCTTGACGATGGATTCGCACTTAAAGAAAGCCTTTGACTATTGATCGCAAGGGTGCATTAAGTTCGTGCGGATGTATACAGAAATACACATCTTTCACTATACCAATTGTTACACCTATATAAACTATTTGTGTTACAGTTTATATTAAGTTTTCCCGGATGCATTTCAAACTGAGCAGAACGTGAGGAGTAAAAGCACTGGAACGCTCTAAAAAGAGATACGTTTTGCAATTTACGTTTTAAATGGAACGAAAGATGATACAAGTGTGAAAAATCTCCAACATCGTAGCCATTTTCGGGAGGCACGTCAAAGCGGGCAGACCATTGTTACAGTCGAACATAAACCATCTTTGTAACGCAGTTTCTTCGAGATGGAAGGTAAGGTAACCGAATGGAAATATTCCAAGATCATATATTAAGCACGTATTTAAGTACAGAGGAAAGAAAAACAATGGTTTTCGAAATGCACTATCAAATTAAGGCGCTCTGGGGCACAGGTTTACATTGAATGCGTTTTGGCTAGTGAAACATGTAACAGTAACCGAATAAAAAACCTCGATTTGTGATCGAAAACAAGGCACGCCTTTCATTAGTAAACAAAGGTTTAAATTAACTTATGGAAAATATCCTACGTAGTTCTCTTCGGAATGTCATTTTAAAGATACTGCAAAAAATTCGTATCGAAAAAAATGGGAACTATAGGACCTATTCCCCGGACCGTTTTGACAAATCGTTTTCCGAAAAAAACGCAATTAAGACGTCAAGCGCCTGTGCACAGCCATACAATTATATTTGAAACAGCAAATATTTGGACCATTTAAAGTGTTCCCACTTCCGCAACAGTCTGTTTATTTCATTCTTGGCTGTTTAAGAAATCATTTAAGGCAATAGAAAGAAAATTGATTTTCTGCACAAAATTTCCACTGGCATTACTCCTTAGGAGAGACCCAATCTTTTTATTATACCGATCGATTGAGAATCATTTAAACTAGTCTGTCTGTCTGTCTGTGCAATGTCTTTCCATGACTTTGTGTGCTCAGCCTAAACGGCATAATTTTCCAACTATTCTTACAAAATTTGGTACATTGACGTCTTTTGTTCGAAGTACAAACTGTATTGCAAACAGATTAGATCGCATAATTTTTATGACCGCGGCCCCTGCATTTGCAACAAATTTACTATTTTCTTGGTTATTGTGGGAGCATTTCTTGGATGCATTGTATTATTATTATTATTATTATTATAATTTTAGACTAATGAAGTAAATTCTTAGACTAAACAAAAAGACATTGAGCACTAGCAACACAGGCTATCGGCTCTAATTTATAAAATTACATTAGATATTGAGCCTAGTAGTTTTAATAAAGTAATATATTGAATTAATATTCTGTTCTGAAGCTGATTTTAGAAAGTCCAAAGGGTTAATCGCTTTAAATGCAATACTTCTAGCCAAGGAAAGGTTAGGGCAGTCGCAGAGAATGTGCTTTATAGTAAGAATTTGTCCACAACTGCAGATTGGGGAGGAAGACTTCTTCAAGATCCATTGGTGAGTTGCAATTGTATGCCCGAGGCGAATTCTCGAAAATGTTTGGATCTTGATTTTCTCGACATTTGTTGGATATAAAGGTGGAATTAATTGAGAATTAATAGAAGAGTAGTGTTGATGATGGTATCGTAGATTTCCTTCTGTAATTTTCTCTTTAACTTTTCCTCCAATGTATCTTTGAAGATCCAACTTTTCCATGACATCATCCATAATTAGAGGTGCAGAAGCAGCATACTTTGCCGCTCGATCAGCCTGCTCATTTCCCAATAAACCGATATGACTAGGAACCCATAACATTTTAATTTTTCCGCCGGGTGTTGTAATTATATTCCTTAATTTGTTAATAGTGCTCCATCTCGAAGTCGAAGGATTCCGAACAGCTTGTAATACAGGCAAACTGTCAGTAACAATGACGGTTTTAAGTTTGTTTTTATGGGCAAGGTTCGCAGCGTGAAAAATAGCTCTGGCTTCGGCTGTGAAAGTTGAAGTACTTTCATGAAATATGTGATTGAGAAGAACCTGTCCTGAAGCATCTACCACGGCACAAGCAGGAGGCAGACCAGAAGATTTTGAGCATTGGATGCATTGTAGACAGTGACAGAGTAGAATATTTCAACATGTTGTGACAATAGACAGAAACAAAATCATGTTACTCGACTTAATGTAAGATGTTTAATAGTCGATCATGCTTGACTGTAACGTTTTCATTTGATTATATTTTTATGCCTCGGTAGGGGTAGAAACTGTTTCATACAATTTATATGTAGCGTTTTGAATGAATTGAACGGCGTAAACAAACAGACAACATTGATTACAGGATAAAGTTAGTGAAGTAGCTAGGAGGGGGTAAAACGCTTCGAGCAAGTGCTGAATTATGTTTGTTAATTACAAAAGCTGCTTCGCGTAGCGAAAAACGAATATTTCAGTTTACATTGAATACAGTCGAAGTCTTCTTATAAGCACTCGTGCCACTTGCATCATTTCTATTTTATTTACTTTACTTTTAAACTAACTTTTTAATAAATTGAGTATAATTAAATTGTAGATGAGAACTCAGTTAAGTGTTGAAAGTTTCGGTTTACGAGACGGTACGGTTTGTTTGACATATTTCATTACTGGGGCAGCATCCACAGCCATGCATGTAAGCAATTGTAACGCTATGGAATGACATTTAGGTGTAAATTGCGTTCCACCCATCAATTTCTATATTAGTAGAAGTTCAAAAGGCCAAATAAATAAGTAAATAAATAAATGATTGAATGAATGCATTAACATTTCGTCTTGTTATATGCTATGTTGGAGAGAATAGTTGGAGAAAGAGATAGATAGATATATAGATAGATAGATAGATAGAGAGAGAGAGAGAGAAAGAGAGAAAGAGAAAGAGAGAGAGAGAGAGAGAGAGAGAGAGATAGAGAGAGACAGAAAGAAAGAGCGGCAAACAATGAGCCAGAAAAGTAATAAATCCTACGGGTGGTGGGGGAAGGGGGTGCTTCGTTTGTCAATAACTGCGTGACAAGTCAGTAAATCTTACCATTTTCCGGTCGTTTGTAAGCCTTCGTTTCATAAGTCTCACAAAGCGAGAGATGAAAATCGTGAATGACTGTAAAAATGTATTCGTTTTTGGAAACAATTTTTCTTTTACTTATTATAAAAGAACTTTTCCTCTTCCACACGTAATTCCAAATTAATTTTCAAACGGTTTTCACATCTTTGCAGTCGTTAACATGCGTTTACCATCGGGATATATAGAAATCTGTACAAGAAATATTATTGAAACTCAGAAAATTGACGAAATTTCTTTCTCTTTCGAAGTTATATTCTAACTCACTTGTATGTCGGTCTCTCAGCAGCTTAAAATTATGAAAAATATTTAAGAATTTCTCTCCTTTCGTTTTTCAACATTTCTTTTATTCATTTCTTTTCCCTATATCTACGAATGTGTGTGTTTTTGTGTGTATGTATTGTAAACATCAATGCCAGTAAACTTTTTATGTACATTACGGTATTCTTCAAACACAGGCATCTAAAACGGCAGCATTTCTAAAGCCTACCGTACGTTTGTCAGCAAAATTGGAAAGCATAACTCAACAATTATTCAGTAGTGTTAAGGCGCTCTAAGGGTGTAAAATTTATTGTTGTTGTCGTTTCTGCACATAGAAATTCACAATTCATTTGCTTTACAACCAGATCCACAGAGATTGCATACAACGTACGCATATTTATATAACATAAATACTTACAGTACTGAGCAAATAATATGTGCATTTATAAAATCTATAATAATAATATTAGAATTTACGAAAATTTTTACTAAGAAGTGAAAATCTATTTAAGAACAAGTCGACCAAGGGCGGCAATTAAATATGCTACACCACACATTTTCGTGATAAAATACCAAAAATAATGCTTTGTCTTCATGTAAAGGTATGTTTCTTTGCTGAGAATTACGCACTGACGAAGTCCAAATACTACGAAATTAGTTTTCTGCTGAAACATCTTATTCTTCATCTATTTTCGCCATAAAGATTCATTTTTCATTAAAACTCGTATATGAAAAAGATCCACGTGATCCAAATTTGCTGCAATGTTTATGCAAAATTATCATTATGATCACTTTTCATCGTAAAACGTTAAAAATTGGGCCTTCTTCCCAGGAAGATTTTGTAGGCACTGTTGTAGTGGTAGGGACTTAAGAAAATTGTCTCATCTGGTCCAAAGTTTCAACATCATATAGCGATTTTACCAAAATAATCCAAATTCATAGGTAAATAGGTTAATATATCGAGGTTCGTTCTTCCCACCCGAGAAGTGTTATTGTACGTACAGACAGCACAACAGTCAGATAACGTTTGAAATTGACCGTCTGCTCCTGTCGAACGAAGCCCATTGGCTTACAATATATATTCACTTGATAATTTGCGCTCCGCAGGTTGCAAGAAATCCGGCAATATTTAAAGAGCCTACTCCAACATTGGAGTAGCAAATATAAAAGATTGAGCGCGGTCCAAACTCTCTCCTCTAGGAGAAGCCTAATTGTTTAATGCCACGAGCCACACGAACCACAACGATACTCCCGGAAAAATCTTGTCCAACAATCAGGAACGGCGTCGCTCCCAAGTCTAAATTCCGTACGCCTTGGAAAACACTTAAGACCACTATTTGCGTATACGATTTTTGAAGTTAGGAATCCTGACTCAGCCAACCTTTTTGGGTTGACGGGATTACGCGATATTGCCATAGTCACTTTCCACCGCTGGGTGTTAAATGCATAAGGAGATTCAGGAATGGCAGGCATCCAATCAAACTACAACTAGTCTGGCTCCTTATATAACATCACAGAACTGTGTTGAATCTTCCATCTCCATAATAGCTGATAGCTTGGTGAAGGGGTCTGCAAGCAGACAACTTCCGATACTCTCGATGTCTCTTGTCTATGCTCAGCTCCTGTCCCCGGGAAGGATGACAGGCAGGAAGGATTTTATGTAGATAAATGGGAGGATTGGAAGTACCCATCAGGGAAACTCTCACCCAGAATAAATATTTGTGTTTGCATCGCGTTACTTTTTTGAAATATTTTCTACAGCATAGAGAGAGAAAATTGTATAT
The DNA here is from genome assembly GCA_000688715.1 of Glossina pallidipes. Taxonomy (NCBI): domain Eukaryota; kingdom Metazoa; phylum Arthropoda; class Insecta; order Diptera; family Glossinidae; genus Glossina; species Glossina pallidipes. The sequence goes on from KK499778.1 coordinate 1,348,952, forward strand.
TTGTGTACTTTGTTAGCATAAGCGACAGCAAATAAAGCGATAAAAATTTTCACATATATTCTGTGAAGAGATTAGGAAAAATGACGCATCTATTCCAATATTACGAATAATGGTGATGGGTACAAGATGTTCAGCCAAAGCCGAACAGTATTTTTTTAGTTATTTAGGTCTTATACTAACACTAAATCGTTATGAAAAAATTGAGAAGCAGATGTCGTCTATTTTCGAAACCGACCTATTAAGTTGAATAAAGACTGGAGTCATCGCCATTAGGCCTTCAATCGCACTTCTCTACAAAACTCACGTAGATGGAAGGACGGACCATGGCTTCATCGAGTAACAATATCATTCTGAATAGGGATTTAAGAGATACGGGTTTAAGGGAAATGAGTACATTTCGCTATATCTCTACTCGCAGTTCTTTTAATCCGTTTTATGTTAAAAGCATTAATAAATAAAACAAAAAGTAATGACTTCGTTTAAAATTTTTGTTTTAAGGAAAATGAATTTAAACTTTCAGTTACATTAAACTTGAATTACATGTGCAGAAGTAGCTCGAACGCCATGATTCGTATATTATGTAAAGTGTCTGATTAAAAATATGTGCTGAACGATCACCAAATTTTTTTCAAAATTTTGAATACGCAATAAATAATAATATGAGATTTATTTTATGAATACACACACAAATGCTGCTATATAATAAATAATTTATTGCAGCGTTAGCAAAGTGTCATATTATCACAAAAATGTTTTTGCTTAACAATAAGAGCTTGCAAGAGAGCTTAAAATAAATAAGAGAACACTAGTCGGCCTACGGCGAATTTTGAATACGTAAGCACAAAAAAAAGAAGAAAATTCTAAATTTACTTTGACTTGACTAACATTGCATATGAATTATGTGAAAGAAGCACTGGCGCATTGTCGCTTACTGCAACCGCTGTAATATGTAAACCATTTATTTTTTTTCCGACTCTAATGGACTTTAGTCGTAATTTTCAAGCGACTAGAATTGCGGCCAAGGGTTTTCCAGATATTACATATATATATATATCTATGAATATAAGTTTTAAGATTTCTTTTTGCAAATTTCGAGTATAGGATGCGATTACAATTTTAATTTTTGTCACTTTGAAAAGGCTAATCAAACAAACAAAAAAAAAAAAACAAGCCCAAAGCTAATTAAATTTGTCTTGAATACTTTGTTTCGACTAAGACTCGTCTGGGGCTGTAGGCCCCTCAGATACGCGACTTTCGACATGTGCACAAGTGTTATGAAACAATTAGTACACTTGCATTTTGTGACCTCGTCGATGAAAATAAGGTCCAGGGCATATATAAAAGTGTATTTACCATTTGTTTAATTGAATTTACTTGGGCAGTGCCTGTCTGCATGCCTCTCTTGCCTATCTTGTCTACCTTATATGACTGCCTGATTGTCACTGCAGGCAAATTGTTAGTAACTGCTGCAGATATTAACTGTATGTTGACACTAAATTGTATGCCGCATGACAAATAAAAATACAAAAAGAATTAAGAAAAAAAGGAAAAACAAAAAAACAACTGCCTCCTCCCTCGGCTTTGTTCACTTTTGATCTACTCTGATGATACACATTGTATATATAATTGTGTTCAGGGATGACATACGATACCATATTACGTTCATTTTATCTCTCTCTCACTCTCTCACTCTCTCACTTTCTCTATTTCTCTCGCTCTCCGTTCGTTTTCATGTAAAACTTTGTTGATTTTTCGGTTAAAGTGAAAACGTGTGTTGGCTTTAGTAGTTTGTGTGGTATATTTTTTCCCCCCATTTATTTTTTTCATCTTTTCTCTTAGTTACGGGAGTGTAATATTTGCAAATTTTACTAAAATATTTATGAAACTAAAATTGCCTGCATAATGTAATGAATGAAAGAATACAACGTAAATGACTTTTTATTCTATAGAAAGCATCTTAGACGAAGAAAGTGGGATTTATTATCTACCAATAAGTGTTTTATTTTGTTTTTTGCATAAATGAATAATTACTGATATACTTAACAGCTTTGAACCGACTGACAAGTCAACCTGAATTAAAAGTTTTTGTTAATTTCCTTTTGATATACGCATGCATTTCATTAAATGTCGTTTTGCGAACAAAACTCGATTCGTACAATATCGCCTTCTATTCGACAGATAAATAGATAGCATGAACGATTCATGAAAATCGGTTCGCGCTGTATACGAGATTACTGGCTTCTTTTGCTCACAACCTTGTTAGAATACAAAATAACTGTACATGCAGATATTTCGGCTCATCGCTTTACTCTGTCCATCTGTCTTTCTTTAAAATTTTCATTGAAAAAAATGAAGATGAAAGCCTTTGTGCACTATGTTGATCTTTGACTCTAATATAAAAAATAAAATAAAAAATTTGCAAAATATACTTGTCAGTAATATACAGTGTGATCGTCAGGCGCCTGACAGTGACACGCCATGCATAGATAGCGGGGTACTTTTTTTTTTTTTAATAAACTGTCTTGAAAGGCTTTATTATGGTTCGACTTTATTTTTTTGCATGTAACGTTTCTCAACATTATCGATTTTGTGTCTAATTTGTCAAATACTTAACTGTGGATTGGAAGCTTCCCCTGCTTTCATATATACATATGGAAAGCATATGGCAAAAATAACAGCAACAATAACATTTATTTCGGGCATAATCCATATACGTACACACAGATATATATATATATATATATATATATAACAATATACTTACATACACTGACTGTGTATACACATGTGTACCATATTTTGTTGCTATATTTTATTAAACTTTAATGGTTTATCTATGTTTGGCCATCAAGTGGTAACCATTATCTTCAACAAAATAAACTTATTGCACTCTTCGGCACTAGAAACCACTGAAATTTGCAAGATTTATCGGTGTGTGTATGTGTGTATGTGTGTGTGTGTATGTGTGTCGAAACGGGTTATATATTTAGTACTGAGTGCAACTTTTGTTTTCTGATCAATAAGAATAATGACAGCATAACCGCAAAAACATATGAACATGCGATAAATTCTTTTTTCTTATTTTTTTTTTTCCTTTTGCTGTTATTGGTTTTTCTTAGAATGGTTGAGATGACCTTTAACATTAAATTTATAACATAAATAATAATAACAAAATAAAAATTAAAATAATCGTAAAAAAATAAAGGCGAAGCATTGACATACATACATGCATGCATGCAAGCAACAATACGGATACCATAAGTTATTAAGTTAGATTTTGTAGAAAGAAAATTTGTTCGGTTTTAACCGAATCTTTTGCTACCCATCACGTTTGTGAATCACGGAACGTTGGGAGAAGGGAATACTCATATACTTTCTTGATCGATATCAAGTTGTGAATCGATTTACGCAAAGCCGCCTTTTCGTCTGTCTAATATCTACAGTAAACCACCCCGGGCTTTAAATTTGACGTAAACATCAAAGTTTCTTACAAGCAGGTTGATATTGAAGGTGGGGAGAAGTCTTTCAAGGGACACACGTACAGTCCAAAATAGACTAAGAGTATCTGTCGTTTCAGAAGCAAAGTAACTGGGTTTCTTTTTGCTAGTGACTAATAAACGACGACAAATCTAGGAATACAAATTTGTAAGCATATTCTGCAGTTTGTATAAGAAGATTAAAGAAAATCGGTCGCATCCAACCAATATTATATTTTATGAAAAATTTATTTATTTTTTTTCCTTTAAAAAAATATTATGGGTAGAAAAAGATGTGTGCACAGTCGAATACGAGTTCCTTGTTTGTTTTAAAATAGATATGCATTGAAACTATATGTTATTATATGACAGAGTGGTAGATGTAGCCTACTATGTAAGCGTAAGCATTCTGTAATACGTAGGAGTAACAATCAATATAAAATATGTTGCTTTAAATAAGCCCTTGATGTAAATCCGAATGAAAAGCTAAAAGAACGTTCACATACTTATCAAATGCATTTAAAATAACGACGAAAAAGTCATTTAGTAAAATTTAACATAGGCAAAGAACAAACAGACGGAAAGATAGTATAGGACAAGTTTATGCTTTTTTATAATGGTTTGAATTGAAAGAGCAACGAGATGGTCCCCTAATAGTATAAAAAAACACGGTGATGGTTAGAAAGTTCCAAAGCCAATTTTTAAAAGCTTAACTTATTAAGAATTGGCATTAGAAAAAATTCATGTTCTAGCTGTACATGTGTCCATGTATGTATGTTACAAAAATAAAAGTCTTTATTTTATATAATTTTTTTCATATAATGCCTACAGTTGATGTTACTCTTACAGTAAAATATATTGTGGCATAATAAATGAATGTGGAAAATTTGGATCGGATGAGTCAATCATTTGTATTCACAGTCATAGAATCGTTTCGAGGAAAACTAAGCCTTTACATAGCAAAGTAACCTAATTTGTCATACTCTATGATTAAGATTAGACCATGTTAGTAATTTGATATAACCTTTAAGAAAACATGATTTGGATCACATAAGACTATTTTTTGGACTCCTCGTCCTATAAGAGTATTCGTGAAAAGTACACCTCTATATTGCAGAAAATTCTAATTTTTAATTCATTATGAAGAAAACAGATGAGGAATGATAAGGTCTTCGACAAGTGAATTAATTTTGTTTAAAATTGGATCAGGTCTGTTCACGTCCGTCCACTTTCAAGAGGAAAAGAAGTATTTGATTGCCTACGATCCATTGATTGTCTGCACTGAGCCAAGCAAATGTTTGAAGAAATGTTGCTCTACTAAATCTTTTCCCTTAAAAATCTTTACTTCCCAAGTAAAACACGAAAATTTTATAGTTTTACATTTTTTTTCGCACCTGCGTGCGATATAGTGAGAATATATAAGAAAAACAACATTTGACGAATGAAGATGTAATTAAGTAAATTAACGACATAGCCGCAATGACAAGCAACTGTAAATTTTGCTTTAATTTCGCTTATAGTTAGAGCTGAAGTATTTCAACCAAAACTATCACTATCGTAAAATGATGTGTAAATAATTTGCTTAATAAAGATAATAAAAATTTCTCTTTAAATAGCATAAGCAAAGTTTATAGGTTTTTAATTGGCCCGTTCTCTGTGACAAATCTGCAGAGACTTTTAGAGATTTTTAATAACAAATTCTTGTTTAACGTAAAACGATTGTTACATAAATTAACACACAGTGCAATTTCGCAAGAGCATTAAATTTAAATTTTTATACGACACAAAACATATTTTACCAATAAACGGCTTGTGAATTTTATCTGATCAACAATTTGACATATACATACACATACATTAACGCGCGCGAATCATACATGTATAGGGGTATACATCACAATAATCGTATGAATGCATATACAACGTATCTGAATGCATCTTCGGCGATGCAATCATTTCGAAATTTATGGACATTAACGTTATTTTATGTTGCTTTACATGCAATCAAGTGCCGATATATTATGAATTCCTTGTGATTTACATGGGCAACCCTGCCTGAACCATTGGATCATATCTATCATATGTCAATACTTATCTACAGACAGTCAGTTACGCCATTAAACGACATAAAAATATATTTCAGGTAAATGTTGCATGCTTCTCTATCTTTGTCTAAACTGTGCAAACTTAGCGGAATACAGGTGTATTCATTATTTAATTGTAAAAGCATACCACAAACGAAATTCTAAGATTAAAGTCTTAGAGCACTAGCATGTAAGGCTATCGTTTTCGTTGAAAACTCTACCGCATTCGAGATTCTTTCCCCATTTGGCCACTCGGGCGGAGAGGAGGCTAATAGATTCCTCATACTATTGCCCAGTCAGAGAAATCTGAGAATATTCCGATGCATTTGTCTTCAAGCCTAATGGAGCAACAGACAATAACTCTTCATTGCTCAGTGTTGTTCTCATAAAGCATAGAAAAGCTGTTGATGCTGTAAAGTAAAATGCCGTTTACGGTTATGCGTTTTTATTCAACTTCTTTTTCGATTAAGTTCGTACCGCCGAATCACGATTTTTACTATCATATAAGCTTCATTTACAATTCTGTTTATAAATTATTTACAGGAACTTATATTTGCAATGTTTTAATGCTCGTTGTCGTCTTGTCCATTCGGATATTACAATTCAACTCTCTTGACTTTTCGGACTTCTCCTTAGTGTAAATACTCTGCTTACGTATCTTTTTACAAGGAAGTTACTTGCTTGTGATATTTTTGTGTTAATCACTTATCCCCAGAAATAACTCTCTTGACTTTTCGGACTTCTCCTTAGCGTAAACACTCTGCTTATGTATCTTTTTACAAGGAAGTTACTTGCTTGTGATATTTTTGTGTCAATCACTTATCCCCAGAAATATTCAGCTGATTGTGGCTAATCTTTTCGACAATCGCCAGCTGCATGGGCCAGGTAAACCATCACGAATGAGTATTTGATTTTTTTTCTTGCAAGATCGCCTAGTATCGCAAATTACCAAATTTCGGATTTTCGTAACAATGCGTTCAGTTGCTTGAACGATAAGATTTACCTTTAATATTAATAATAAAGTTTTTCGATCGAATATTAAAGCACAAGTCAATTTATGCCAACACATTTTAAAAATTTCCTTTCGATTTGTGCTCGTGTAACAAAAAGGATTTTTTGATTAAGCAAACGCAAAAGGGAAAATATTCGACTCAGGTTAATTCTTTGCACAGGTCCGTTGACTTCTTTTTTTTGTAAACGATATTTACAATAAGTTAATCCACACATACATAGTCCTGTCTCCGAAAAGTTTTAATTATGTCTTCATATAGCCATTGAATTAATTACGAAATGCTTAAACAAGTAACGGATACGTTCTGCATTGTTAGTTATAAACGTATTACATGGTTAATCAACGTTTTGTTAACTTAATATCAAATGATGTGCGCAATGTTTGTCTATACGATAATGTGGCTTTGTATTCGTAATTTGCATTTGTATCGTTGCTTCCAATGTAAAGTACAATTTGGCGCTCAAAAAATAAGGGGGATTTTTATTTTGGGCAACCTTCGTGTTTCTGTTCCTTGTTGAGTTGTTACAATTGTCATTTGTCAATTGTAACGGAAGCTTCATATCATATTGTTTTCCTTTTTTTATCACTATTCATACATTGATATTCAAGGTGGGCGCTTCCCCTTATTTTTTGAACATAGTATTTTAACAAAAATAAAATAACTATATGAAATGTTGAGATATTTTAAAATATTTGCTTTTGCTATTTTTTTTCTTTTTTTTCAATTATTTTTTGGTTCACTCGATTGTGATTAATAAAATTATCATTTGCTATGCAAAATTATATATGCATTTACATAATTGATATACAATTACGTTAACGCACCCAAAGCTAAGCGATAGTAATTTGTTGTTATCAGATTTAAATTGATTTAAATAATTAATTAACACCACTTGGTTGAACCTAATCTATTGCATTTGAGAGTTTTAAATTTAAGCATAAAATATTCACAGTATTTATTGCGCTTTTTTGCAGTCCTTAATAGTAGATATCTGAACACAAGCAAACTGGACTTCATGTACATTAATTTTTACACTTGTACATCGCTTGGAGTACGGGGTATATTAAGTTTGGAAGGCGGATGTATAGATGGACTAATCAAAAGAATTTAAAATGGCCACATTTTGTCTGTCTGTCTGTCTGTCTGTTTGTGTGGTAACTATTGCTGTAACTTTTTCCAAAATTTTCCAGATGTTGTGGTCAAGTCTGGTGCACTGATATGCTTAGGTCAATTGGTTGATTGAAAATGATTTTAATTGGATTATGATTTTATGCTCCACATGTTATGCTTTACTTCGCAAACACTGTTATAGGTTTCTCGATAAAAGTTGGTCAAGAGTAATTTTTTGGACGTATTAAACGAACGAAGAAAATTTGGAAGGGAAGGGATAATTTTTCAATCTTTCGTCATATAAAGATTCTTAACAAAAAAAACAAGACGGCTTCATATGCGAAGAATATTTTTTTTTAGTATTTCATGTAAAAAATTGGTGCAAAATTTTCGCGACATTGTTCTCCGTCCTTCCATCATTTAAAACTTCTCATGGAAGTTATATGATGCAGAGATTCTCACGCTCCGTAATTAGTGTAGCGAATAAGTGGTGAAGTAATAGATGTTTACCGAAAAAATGAATCGTATTAAATGTGTACGACGTCGGTCCACGTTTTGAGCTCCGTGCATAAAAGATTTGTTCAAAAAATTTGTACTTTATGTTAAACCTTTAATTTTTGATTGTGATACATAAAGTGCTCTATTTACCGCTTGGCCTTGTCTTCATTTAACGTTTCGAACTTTTTGTTTGTTTGTTTTTATTTAATTGTTGTGTTGTTTTTATTTAAAATAAATCAATTAATTAATTGTTTATTTTTTGTATGCCTGCTTGCTTTATATATTTAACGTTGTTTGCTTTAAAAAACCTACTATAATAACAACACCCATAAAAATGATTGAAAAATATGCCATTCGATCGTATCGCATATATATCATATTAAGCAAAAAGAAAAAGAAAAAAAAACAGAAGTGTTAAGTAATATTTACAGATAATTAGTAGGTATTATATGTATGTTCAGCGCCACTATGCAATTTTTGTGAGAAAGAGACGGAAGATATAGATTTTGTTGGTAATAGTGATTTGATGACTCACGCCTTTTTTGGGTTCTGGCGATGAAAAAAGGCGTGGTTCGTCCTATCCGAAGGGATGAATCACGCCTTTTTTGGCGTTTGCGCCTACCCGAAGGCATCCGAAGACGCCCCGAATGGCATTCGTGAGAGTTTTTTGAACCCGGGGGTTCGAGATGGGTGTTCGTGTTGGCGTCTTCGAGGATGTTGTTGCAAACCTATGTTGGAAACGAAGTATACCCTACCCTGCTATGTAGTTAATTGTGCTGTGCCTTGTGCATTTCGAGACAATTTTGTGCATACTATGAGAATTTTTTGTGGTTTGATTTACTGATCTATCTTAACACTATTAATGGATGATGGTCTA
>KK499778.1:1358526-1379822 GCA_000688715.1 Glossina pallidipes
TATTCGATTCAGAAGTGAGAAGAGAATGCTCGAAGTAATGGCATAATGACAATGAAACACTTAAATGGATCAAGCTCCGTTTCTTTTTAAGATCACTTGTAAGATAGTCTTTATAGATTTGTCCTCAAGTATATTGCGTATATTCGTCCATAGCACTCCCTTTGATATCCTTTCTGCCTACTGGGAGGTTAAGTCAAAATTTGCCAAAATTGATTCTTCAGTTGCGTTGACCTTGTACACCTAAAATAAGCCTTAACGCTTTTATTATACATTTTGTTATACATTAACTGCGAAGACCACATGCATAAATGTATTGTTTTCAACGGTCTTACATTGGAATTGCAGTAAACCCAAGAGGAATGTTAATAGAATCCAAACGGAATCGATCTACGCCCAATACGAACACGTCCTAACGTTCCTAAACCCAATAGGAATATGCGTAGACTCCAATTGAAGCAGAATAATAGCCAAACCCAATTGGGGAAATATTAAATTCCAATTGGAATATTAAAATCCAATCGGTGAAACGGAACCCATTCGGAATATTAAAATCCAAACGGTACAACGGAACCCAATTGGAATAGCAACATCCAATTGGAACAGCGAACCCGCTTGGGCTAAGAAAACTCAATTGAAGCAATAAATTCCGATTTGAATAATATATTTTCGATTTCAAAATTTATATAAAAAGATTTTCTTCGCTTTCTTCTAATTCACTCACAAGTCACTCAAAGGATGTCTGTTGTACAAGTAAACACTAGTTTGACTAGGACTCATTTGTTAGCTCAGATTTAAGCTTTCAGTAGCGTGAAAAATTTCTATTCGGATTTCTTGAAAATAAAAAGAAAATTTCGAATGCCCTATAAATACCTGCTTATATCATTTTTGGATGTTTTTTGAGAAGCGCCTAAATTAACAAAAAGCTTCGATTCGCTGCACCAACCCACAGTATGTGAAAATTAATCTTTTCATTGTCTCTTAGTTAATAATGAACGTACTAGTGGTCCGATAAAGACTATTTTTACACAAAATTTCCATATGGCTCCTCGAGGCGCTCTTTAATAATATGTGTTGATGCTGTATATACACATAATTTCAATTCTGTTGCTTTGAGATACGCATTAACCCAGAAACAGGCATTACACAACCATACCACACTCATTTATTTCTTATTAATTAACTAAAAACTATTTACTCTTCATTTGCTTAATTCAAGAGGGTGTAAAGTGTGCAAAGTTTGTGTTTCACTAAGGTTGTGTTTCACACCGAACAAATCCATCACACACTTTTATATGGTACTAGTTGGTTGGTTGTTTGGTTGGTTTTTGTTGCTATAGGTTGGTTGGCTGGTCGATTGGTTGGTTGGTTGATTGGTTGGATGGTTAGTTAGTTGGTTGCTTAGCTGCTCTCGGTAAGCAATAAATGTATCATTATTATGAATTCTATGAACGCCTAATAGAATGCATGCCATGCAACGTTATAAACTATGTTCAAGCATCCAGTTTGATGTTATTATTGTTATTATTATTATCATGATTATTACCATCATTATCATTGTCATTGTTAGCAGCATCCGCATCTTTCATGTACCAATTGTGTGTGGTAAGTGCGCAGAAAAACACCAACAACAACATTTGCAATGCAAACATACACATCTTCAATAATTTCCGAATTTAATAAATGAATGAGTTTTGTATAATTTCAAATATGTATGTATATATATAGTAAGCGTAGACATACAAAGCACACATACAAACACATACAGTACGCAATTTAATGTAGTTAGTGAAAGAGTTTACTCGTTCGTATACAAATATGAACGCATTGTTAATGGGATTCACCGAATAGTACAGAACGGCTTACATTTGCAGTCTTTTACAAGATCATTTGCTTAACATTTAAAAGCAATATGTATATAAATATGTACGTAGGCATGAATGCAGACGAGAAGAGAAATAATTTGCATCTTCATCACAATGAGTTAAACATCTGCATTATGTCAAACACGCATGCATTCATAATTGTATTTATATATTATGTACACACATATAGTCATATAACTATACGCATACATATATACCGGAATTTATGCTGCGGCTCTAGACATCTACGTATAAGCAAAGAGAACACTGATAACAAGGAAGCATCAACTTTATTTTTAAAATTTAAGGATGCGCACATCTCCGGGACATCTCGATGTTTCTGTTAACATGACTGTGCTGTTAGATTAGCAACCATTTGACTGTTTGCTGTTTCGTTCTCATTTTTCTTTATGGGCATCAATTCTGTTAAAGATTTCTCGATATCACATCGTACTGAGAGCATAGACAATTCTCTTTTTCGAAATTTCGTGGTACACACACTTAGTATTAGATAGCATGTGTAATGATCAAACAGATGTCTATAGTAAGAAATATATATATGAAAATATCTTTTGAACGAGTTAAATAAGTTCACAGGTTTGCCTTTTTTCTGAAAATTCTTATTTTATCATAGGTCTCCACTCGAATTAAAAATAGTCAAATTTGAAACACTGACGGGCGGACACTAGAAAATAACGCCTAATCTCATTTATATTACGCGAATGCATGTACATTTCACATGCAATACATTTCAAAAGAGAAGAAGGCGTACAAGGGAGAGATATTTTCTCATTTCAAAAACTGTATGCAGCAGAAAATTATAAAAACGAACATAAGTTAGAGGTTAGAAAATTAGTTTTTAATAGAACTATGGAGATATCGAAGAATTGAACGAAGATTTGAACGAACATAGACGCCGCTTGCTAGACATAACGTTGAGGGTTGTATTGTAGGGTATTCAAAGTTCATTGCCGGGCAGTATGTCGACTTAGGATATACAAATCGGCAAGATAAAAAGCAATTCAAATTACGTAAGTTAGAAATTTCGTAAATTACGTAAGTTATTTTAACTATGTTTGTGCATATGTTTATTTATATAATTCAAACATATTAGGACAATCTTCTGTCCCGTGTTATATAAATTAAGAAAATTATGGTGCATAATCATAATGGTGGGGAGTCAGTCATATATGTTAAAATAAATAGACAACGCGCCTTGTGCAATAATCCTTGCTCGGTAGGGAAATTGCATCAAATATTGGAAGTACATATATACGCAAATATATTATGTGCAATAATGCGATAAATTATTTCTACAATACAAACTTTTTTAATTATGAAAAATTTCTTCACTTTCTTACAGACACTTACTTGTCTCTGAAATTTATTGAAGCATTTGACAAGCATAAAATTTGGAACGCTTCAATATGTGGTGCTATAAGTAATGAAACCAAAATAAATTACATTTGTTACCTCATCTATGGCACTGTTTTTTTTTCTTCACATATATATTCTTACATGTTGTATGTATTTCGTAGCGTATATGCACTTAAAAATACAGAATTGTATAGATGTTTGCTTTGTTAGTATTTGATATGGTGTGACATCATGTGTGTGACTGTTAATGTAAGAGCAGTATTTCTGTTACGTTAATAGAAACGTCAAAAGTCCCTGATATGGACACCGGCTGCAAGTTTGAAAAATAAACTTGATGCCTCTTGTTATTGTAATGGTTCGCTCCGATATAAGCATAAGTCTTTCACTATTAGTCATCATAATCAAGCTGTTGAGATGTACAATAAATAGACTAATATGACTGCATTCTCTCCACAGCCCAATTAATGGCACAGAATTATTTGTACATATGAATGCACATGCCTACATGCGTATTGTGAATGCATAAATAACTAAGCGCATTATTGATACTTTTGCATGATACTTTTCTATACACTAAGAAATAGAGAACAATTCATTTAAAACTAAATAAACCTTCAAGTGATTTATAGCACTTGCTTGATGTGAAATAATCAACAAAATATTTTTATTGTACAACATTTATTGCAGAAATATGTTTGTTTGCTGTTCGTTAATTGCCTTTGCTTCTATGGATCCTCACATTCTCACTCAGATGCTTTCTTTTATTTCTTTCCTTTTTTTTTTCTTACACCTAGTAAGGGAGTATTGAGAGAGGTGTACTTAGCTGGTCGATTCGTTTGTAACATCTCAAGATAAGCATTAAGAACGATACGATGAAAGCTTACCACCAACTTATCCATCAAAACGTTGCTAGCGCTTTCGCTTTCGTAAAATGTGTAAAATAAAGAATAAATTGTTCAATAATAGGCGTTAGCCTTCCAGTTTGAATTTTAATCCAACTTTAAGGGAGTTAGTTTTACGTCATATCACCAGCAACACATTCGCAATCTTTTTAGCGAATTTGTTGGGCCCTTTCGATTTTATACAGCTATTGAACGCTAAGCAAGTTGGGGTGCGTTTCAGCAAAACGGAATAGAGTCGATCATGGTTAGTCGTTTAGCCAAAATAGAAAATCTATTACGTTGTATTGATCGATTCAATTATTGGGTGCGATGGGGTGAACAACTTTCATTGCAAATACCTAAGAAAGTTTGAGAAGACGCTGTACGCGTAATACAAATTTACAAATAGTTAGGCGACCATTTGCTGTAAAAAATATATTCTCACTCGTCACAAATTCAATTTCGCAAACTTTACGAACGATACTTTATTCCATCGTATGCAAAATTTAACAGAAATCACATCAACAATCCTTAAAGAAGGGTACAACAACTAATTCGAACGTGTCTTTCTGAACTGCTTCAATGCTGGACTTATGAAAGACAGTTTCGGTTGGCGATCTTAAACCCCAACAATGCAGTATTTGGCTCTGTCTCTCTCTCTCATTTCACTCGCTCAGACCCCTTCCAGATTTGATAGCGTACGCAAGATGATCCATCCATCAGACATAAGTCACGTCTCCCTATCAATACACGAATAACATATAGAATCCCCGTCTTTGGGCCAAACGCCCAGTGTGCCCTGCAATTCTAATGTTAGGCTTAAAGAGCCTCTGCTATGTTACTATTGTTATTAGTGTAATACGTTATATGAATGTCCGTTTCCACATACAATGCCATCAGAATGTCTTTACTGAGACTTTTTCAACGCCTGAAAAGGAAACATCGACCTAACAGAAGTTACTTGTGCTTTGCAAGGCAGTTTCTAGCTCTTCACTCTGCCAACTTCCACGGTAGTAAAAATACAGAGAAAGGAAAATTTCCTCCGATAGATCATCGTGGGTTGTGTATGATGTTTCCGTTACCTAGAGCTTGGTACTATACGAAAATTTGCAATTTATTGAAGTATTTTCTCGTTTTAAAGTCGCATAACTGCTCTGGGTATACAATAAGCTCGATCCATGCTGAATACGATTTTTCTTTCAGTTTTTCATTTTTTATTTGCTTTTCGCTTTATTCTATTATTGTTGTTTTATTTATTTCCGTGTTATTGTCGGCTTGCGGTGTTATCTTACTCTACTATGCATGTTATGACTCTTATTAATTATAATTAATTGTACAAAGTCTAGAATTTTATGATTTCTGTTTTTTTTTTTTTTCTCTTGTTTTTGTGTAATAAATATGAAAATATGAGAAAATATAAAGGAAAATAAAATAAAGAAACATAACTAAAAATCATTTCTCTTACTTGTTGCATGTCAGTAAAACATAAGATTTACAATTATTGCCCGCAAACGAAGCGTTTATGTGTTTTCACACTAGAAAGTTCTTGAGAGCAATAACTTTTAAATTATTTTAACTTCACGCTCATGCTAAGCGCATAGCTATTTTCTTCTTTTTTTTTAGTCATTTATACGACTTGTGATAGCCAAACATGGTGACCGGAAACCTTACACTTCTATACGCAAGTGGGATGAGTTTAAGATCCTAATATCAAAAAGCATTGCTCTGTTCCTTCTATATGTATATATATATATATATGTATATATAATATATATATATATATATATATATATATATATATATTCAATAGTATTCCAATGTGCACATGTACCGATGTACATAATCTATCTCTGACTTGTTACATCAATGCGAATTTAGTTATATTCCAGGAACAGTTGTGTATTTTCTTAATAACTATAAAATAGGTAGTCTAAAAAGTGTTAAGCCTCAGAAATCGCACGTTGAATTCGTGTTTATGTGCACTAACACTTGCAATCAACTAATCTATACTATATATGTTACTAGTGTCGAAAGGTTCAAGTTGATGGACAACATGCATAACATGATTGCGCGAGTGTGTGCATTTAGTTAATTGTAATGTGTTCGACATTGAAGTGCTTTAATAAATAAAGAGAATACATTTTTCGTTAGTTCCGCAGCATCTGAAATTATTTTATAAAACATTTGAAAATAATTTAAATCAAATTTTTCTTTTTAATTATTCAGTCCTCCGCATATTCGCGTATCATCGAAAATCCCTCTGGCGGGTTAATGCTACCATACAGGAACGCAACAAGGCACTTATAATATTTTCGCACACGTGTACACTTGGCAGAAACACACACACGCGTAAATAGAAATAATAACGCACACGAACTGCTATTACTTTTCTACAGCCATGGACGTATAAATAGCACGAATGCAAATAAAAACTTCCTCTATATAATTAAAAAAATTTATTTTTATCTAAAATTGTTATTGTTATTGTTGTCCTATTGCATAGAGAATTTTCCACTACAATATATTTCGGGGTCATAGTCTTGTTTGTTCTTCTTTTATCGATTTATGTGTACAAAGTGTTTTTTGGCGTCGGTCATTAAAACAGAAGGCAAAGTGGCCGAATGCTCTTCGTTCTACGCACAATTTCATCGGAAAATATTCTAAAAAATTAAATTTTCCCAAAAAAGTGTCGAAATGACTACCAAAAACTTCTACCACAATTCCCTTGAAAACTTTTAAGTTTGTGCTCAAAATAACGATAAGCTCGGGATGCTATCCGATATACCGATTGAGACATATCGAACAGCAGCCGCAAGTTTACATCCCAACCGTGATGGGTGCCAAGCTGTAACAAACAATTCTAGATAAAGAAGGAAATACTGAAGAAGTGAAAAAGAAAGAATTTTCAACACTTTACGGTTTATTTCCACTTATTGCATCCTTTCTAGCAAGAAAATACACCAAAGGTGTTCGAATGTTTGCAACACCCACAAGTGACATAGACTCACATTTCATTATATCAAGCGACTCGAAATATATTTTAAATCACCTTAAGGCGATTGGAGCCATCCGCCGAGTAGGTAAGAATCGCGACTGTCAAGTTAGTGTCTGCTACAGTGAGTGCTCAGTCGGTAAAGGCATAGCACGTACCAATTATACGCAAACACACTAGACTGCGGCCACCTTCTTATTTCTTTCTTTTTCCTCATTTCTTGATGCCTGTCACCCTGTTACACAAGTATTAGACACCTCCTGAGAGCAATTGTTCGATTTCCCCATTCCTTTGTCCGTCTTATATCTTTTCTTTTTTTTATGTTCTTCTTCTTTCTTGTGATTCTTGTGTTGCAATTTTAGAGATAACTTAATATGAGAGTGGCATGTAACGACTGGTCTTTGGTCTATGGCCACTCCCAATATAAAATTTTATTTTGAAAAAATGCTTACATGAAAATAATTTTTAATATTTCTCGACACAAATCGGAAACATTTATTATGTCCGCCTAATAAATGAATGTTGAAAATTTAGGAATAGACAGATTTTTGACCCTCCTCCCAAAAAAATATTTACACTAAAATCAGAAAGCTCTATATGGCAAGAAGGTCGCAATGGTGATAGGACATATAATTTTGCTGTGGAAAGTTTGAACTACATATCTCTATTATCTTTGGACCTATCCTTAAATAATGGCTTTTATGAAAAATAAACGGTTTTTTAATTTTTATTACCAAATATAATATAAAGTATATATATATTCTTGATCAGCGTGAAATTCTAAATTGATTAGGCCATGTCTGTCCGTCTGTATAGTGTTTGTTGTTGGCACTCTTCTGGTCGCCAAAATGAAGATATCGCCCTTAAATCTCGTGGAGACATTGGGAGTCCTTGCACATAGGCTGATATTGAAAATGGGCCAAATTGGTCGCAGCAGAAGCCCACAGTGGAGCATAAACTGAACACAACTCGGTTTTTTTTAACAAAAAGTTGTGGGTTTTGACTCGTTACTCAGACATCTTAAAAGTTAGAAGACTGAGATTTTCCACAATTACTTTACGAAACGCTCTACTCTTTACGTACAAAAATGGAAAAAATCGACCATGCCCACATAAAGTTACAAGCGATTAAATTTTCTTTTGTACATTTTTTTGAGATTTTATGCATAGAATGCTTAAAATCTTTAAAACTATTTTGCTTGAATGAAGATATATTATCCGTATGTATGGTGGTGGGTGTGCGAGATTCGGTCTCCGCCGAATATGACTTTCTTATTGGCTTCGTTTTTTTTTTATAAATTAAATAATTTTTGTGTTTGCTTTTCAGGTTAATTGTGCGCTATTTATGTGTCCATGGCTGTACATATATATGATTTCGTACAATATATATATATATATATAAATATATGTTTATATATATATATATACATATAAATATAATTGCATAATTACAGGGGTTTAATCGAGTTGGCGGAATAAGTAATTAAATTGTAAATTCAAAGTAAACACAAATTCCGCTGAGGATGTGAAATCATTATGCGAAACAAAAGAGTTTTTTCAACGGAAGGAAATAACCAAGAAGGAAAATATGTTATGCAGCGGAAGGAAATCGAAGACAGAAAATGAAAAAGGAAAATGAGAAAGAAACAGAAAAAGAAAACCCGAACGAGAAAAATAAAAACCAAAACCTAGCAAACAAAGATGTTTATTTAAGTACGTTCGTTGAAAGCTTACATGAGTGGTCTATGCACCGTATAGAGACATTTGAAAACACTTTAGTTTCGGTTTTCTGCCACATTAGGTATGAGATAAGGTAGGTAGGTAGGTATACTAAGAAAACACGACTGACGAAACTTTATCAGAGTACTTCGAGAACGGCAACTGAAATATTTAGAAACACAGAAAATTCCATTTTGTAAATAACACACACGTACAGCACTCGTGTGCATATGTATTGAAAGAAATTCAGTTGTGTTGCGTTATTCGTACCTGGTTAAATAAAGATACCAAGGAGAACATGCTTACACACGAAAATGAAATATATAAAGGAAATGCCATGGAACGTGTTCAATGACTAAGACCTCGGCATACTTTAACATATGGAGAGGAGAGTGAAAAAAAAACATCTAGAAAATAGAACAAGTCAAAAAATCTTCCAGAAAATTAGTTTCAACTGCATATATGTATGCATACACACAGATCCGACAACAAAAATAACAAATAAAACGTAAAACAGTGTTGATTATATTAAACTTTTGTTCAATGCGTGCAGCGTTCATCTGCATGCACTAAAATAAGGGATTCTTTATGTTATTTGCTTGAATTGGTACGGATGGGCAGCTTGTTTACCTTGGGCCGCTTTTTATATATTTTAACTTGCAATAAGTGGCATTGTTGTAGCCACGGCAGAGACAAGAACAATATAACGGAAAGTATGAAAGTCGTATTCACTTTAACGAAAATGCTTGCGATTTTCCCTATCGATGGAACACATAAAATAACGTGAAATACTTTATTAATTGTGGGCATGACAATCGAGCGTCCAGGTAGGTAGTGCTGGCACCGCATTCATGGTTGCTATCTGCTGATAATCCTTATTATGCACCTGTAGTGAGCGTGCTTGTGGTCGTATGAAACTTAATTTCTAGCTTGACTTCGGGCCCTGAAATGGGGAACACTTATGTGCTAACCAAATTTCACTTAACAATTTTGAAATTTGGGATCGTAACGATTTCAACAGATTGAATGGACAAGTAGAACGACATGGACGTGCATAATCCAAAAGGAAAACCAAATCTGGTATGCTATCATTCGTCGTCGATTGCCGTAATGGTACGTATATCGAATGCTAATTCTCGGCTGTTTTTCGATCTTGCTTTCACTGAAAACAAAACTGCTTTAAGTGGCAAGTTTTTTTCAAATCCCGTGTTTTTAGTTATGAAAGCAATTTACGTTACGTTAATACTAAATATATACAGTTTTTTAAATTATTGACCACTTTCGCATCACAATATAAAAAAAAAAATCCTTTTTCAAGATATAACTCGGAGCAAAGTCAGGGTACGTTTATATGTGCGTGGTGTTTGCAAAGAAAATGTTATTTAACGTCACAATCGGATCATAGAACAATTGTTTGACGACCTGTGTGTGACAGATACCGTTATACTACTATAAATAAATGTCGTCCACACCTGTAGCATCTATTTCAGGTTAAAACAAACAGACAGCCAACATGGTTCGCTGAGGCAATCCATTCAGTGTATCCATCGGCTTGGTAATATTTTCGCAAAAGTATGGCCCGTTACACCGCCAGTTCTAAAGTCGTCTTAAACTGTCCTTCTTTGTGTTTCTTTAAGTTTTTGGAACACCATATGCGATAGGTTTGCTTGTTTACGCTTTCAGGCAATTTTCTGAAACTCTCCCCAGACAACCATTACTGGGAGAAGTGCTTCTTTATATGGCAAAAAGTCAAATTTGTAGGTTTTCATGAAGAAAACAGGTAAAAAACAGTAAAGTCTTTAACTTGGAAATTTATTTAATTTGAAGCACGAAAGTTTCCGTGTAAGAGTTTCAATGAAAAGTATGCGTTTATGTGGAAAATAAGATATGATTGTTGCTATATTACCATGAAAATACATGCAGGGGTGTATTGGGCGAAGTGGTGTAGACTGCTCAAGGGGTCGATCTTGCCGTGACTGTAATGGTTTTACTTGTCGAACTTCATCGCATTGTCAGTTGTATGTTAACAGCTCTAAACTGATGCCAAATTCAAAATTCATCGCTCGTCTGCCTACTATGGTTAAACCCAGACACCAAGGATTAAAAGATAAATTTGTCATAACAACTGGAAAAAGCATTAAGTGTCACGATCTTGATCAAGCTTATGCAAAAGTCAAGAGGAAATGGTGTCAAAATTACTTATGGAAAAGTGTCGAGGTATTCTGAAAGATGAGTATCCAAAATTCGCTCTAAGGTGAATAAAAATATTTTTCTCATTTTCTGTACTTTTTTTTTGTTTTAAATGCAGTACATTTTGAAATTCGCTCATGTACGTATTCCATAGATTTTGCGGTAGCCCAGCATCCAAAGATTTATGTAAACATTTCGTGATGTGAGCGCTTCGCTGGTATATATGTACTAAAAGTTACTAAAAGATACTTAAAGTGTTCGTGTTTTTGTTTTTTTCTTCTTTAAATTAAAAAGAGGAATTATATCAACAACTTTTTCGTTCCTCCATGTAGACGATTTTTAAGAAATCACAATTTTTTTAGACTTAATCTATGAAAACCAATTGTGCAAAGCAACTTTCGAATTTCGAGTCCAGTAAAGGCGGCTTTCAAACGCTACAAAAAAACTTGTCAATCAGTTATAAGTTTCGATGTATTTATGTAACTTAATGTCTACTTAGTGATAAAGAAAAGCTCTTACGTACAAAACAAATTGACCTTTGATGATAATCAAGCGTAACAACGAAACTCCGACAACCCAGAGTATAGCCAGAATTGCACTGGCTCTACTACTATGTTAAATGAAAGTTTGTGTGAAGCGTTAGGTGTAAAGAGTATTTTTGACTCAACAATTGCTCTTTTATCTTAATTTCTATTTATCTACTTCTTTCCTTGTTTCGTCTTTCATTCTCTACTGACTTGAAGAGAAAGCGACGGAGAGGCACAATGGAACTAATTATTAAGAGAGTGGGGAATACGTTTAAAGTACACAGACATCGTATTACAAAGACGTCGAAAATGCATGTCTAATATATGTAGACATTAATTACTAGGGTAGTAGGAACACACTCCATAAATAACTGCTAATTACTCTGATGATGGAGATTTGTCTGCAACACCTGAAGAACTTATTGTTAATGCGACGACGATACACATATTAGAGCGTAGGATGAGTCGAATGAGATAGCTTTTGGTGGAAGTTGAAAGTTCAGGTTTATTGAAGCTCTTCACTGGATCACTTTGTCGTTCTCTAACTATATCCTTGGAATTGCCTTTAGGCAGCAAACATTTACTTTCATTGCCTTTAAATGATTGCATCGCTTTTCGCGTTCCCGGCTTATTTTGTGTGTTTCGCTTTGGTTCCATTGTCCGCCGCTTTTTACGTTTCATTTATATCTTGCGTTTATTGTCATACTATCTCTCGATCGGTGGACAAGATTCTCTATGCACTCGTTTACTTTTCTGTCTTCTCTTCTCTTTTTCTCTACTTTTTTTCTTTGAAAATTTGTAAATTTTTAGTCACCGGTTGTAAGTCTGCTGTTTGATAACTCGTCATGTGATGTAAATCGTTGTAATTCTGTTCTTCATACGACTGCAAAACACTGTTGTTTTGTTCAAGATCTAATTGTTTACAAAATATTTGGGTTTTAAGTCGCAAAGTGGTAACTGATTGACGTAGCTTTACACACAACCATTTGTTTATATTATTTTTCTTTCTTATTAGCTATATTTTGTTATGCTATTGTTATACTTTCTTAGTTTTCGTCTGCTTATTCCTCCGCGCTGATTAGCAATGTTCTTCGTTACGAAGGGTTGAAGTTTTGTTGTTGTTAACAACAACTTTTTAAAGATGGTTTTAGTGCATCAGTTTGAACTTTTAGCGATTTTATTTATTGATTGCTTATTCCACGCATTTGCTTGTATAGTTCATTATGTTTCATTACAGATGGAAGACCGATTTGGATCTAAACGAATAACTAATAGTGCATTTGGATAGAGCGTCACTATAGGCACTAAGCGAGTGCGCCAAGATTTTCTTAATGTGACTTAAAGCGGTGTTTGTTACAGATCAGCTTACAGACTTAGCACAGGCTTATAACAAGACTTATACACTTATAGCACAGGCTATAAACAAGAAGAAGACTTGCTAAGCAATTTACCACAAATTTTCATATGAAACGACACATGCCTATTATATGTCAGAAGAGGGGATCTGCCATGACAGCCTTATCCCAAGACGCGCGATAACCGAATATATAGATTTGATAAGCGATAAGTAGCGCCTTTCAATGAGCAGGATTTTATTTACTTACACATGAAGCGCCACTAAAATAAACGAATAGTCGACTTCAATTGGCTCTTAGAAGAAATCTTATACTAATTATTATAAAAAACTGGTATAAAGTACATAAGTAGATGTAAAGAAACAAAAAAAAAAAAACAAACAAAAGCATGCACACAATTAGAACAGAGACGCAGCCACAACCGGTACAGGTCCAAGTTGTAAGTGAACCCCTAAAACATTGCAAACATGCAAAGGCTTAGCTCGAATCATAAGGAGATGTTAGGATTGCAAGCTGGTGCAAATACGACATAGGGCAATCGCGTGTATTGAGCAAAGTTGTTTTGAGAGACCTTAAAGAATCCAATGTTGAGATAGATATCATTGAGGTTTTTGCAAATAACTCTGAACGGGTGAAACAGTTCATAATTATATTTACATTGATTAAGTTTAATGAAGATAAAGTGCGTAGAGAAGCGGTTAGGGACAGCAAAGTTAATCTCACCTACTAATGTGAACGGATCAATAGCACAATTAATTAACTTAATTAAATTAATAAGAAGGAAACACCAAGAATAAAGCTACGTTTCTTAAGTGACGGTAAGGATAACAGAAGCGACCTATTTTCATAGTACAAACAGCAAGAATTGCTTTTGAACGGATTCAATTGGATCTACATAACACCTATAGGCAGGAAACCACACATCAGAGGCATACTCAAGTATTGGACTGTTTGGACCGCTTCTAAATGAAACCAACCGCCGGCCTAGCTTTACTTAAGGAGAGCGCAATAAGCAAATTAAAATGTAATCTTTGATCGAATAGTCGTCTGTGCGACATTGTTTGGTGGCTTCCAGAACAGACAATTATTTGCGAGAAGAAAATAGCCTTCTTTTTATGAAGGAAGGTAGGAACTTTTTCCAATACTCTTCTTCAATATAAAGCAAAAACCAGTCGCCATGTTGTAGATGCTAAACTTTAAAATCTTCTTTATTAGTAACCGTTTAGCTCTTGGAAGAAAACGAGCAGTTCGGTGTACAGCCGACACCATTACGAAGTAAGGGTTTCGGTAATTCAATGCTCTCCGAAAGAAACATGGGTTTTGCCATAATTATATGATATGCTATGACAGGGCTTTGTAGGTAAGAGTAAAAGTCATATTTTATACTTTTCATTGCACCCATATTTGACACTTTTATAATCGTGGAGAATCCCGCCGACTTAATTGATTTTCGGACGGTATATGAACACTTTATTGAAGGAAAAAGCTTAAGTATCATCTTAAAACTTTTTTATGCGTTGCGAAAGTGTGGCAAATCTAGTTTACAACTTGTGGTCGCGAGGGTAGCGATCAACGTGGATAACGCGAGGGTATCTACTGGATGGAGTATTCTTTTTCCTGTAGTCTGACCCATTTTTTAAAAAAAATTTGCTTCAAGAAATTTTCCCTTAAATTATTTAAATTCAATAAAAAATAATCTTTCTTCCTCTTCCTTAGGGTTAACAATAGTAGGAATTCGATAGATTCGTTTAGCGAGAATCAACTTATGTTCTTTGTATATAAAAAAAAAAAAGGTGCATACAATTCCGTTACAGATCCGTTACACATTCAATTAACATACGCTTGATTTAGTGCCCAATTACTGAGTCATTACATCAATATTATCTTAGACGCTTAAGTGTAGTGCGAATGATGCAATTGTTCATAATGCTGGCAAATAATATCTGCATGAATCAATTATAGAATGAATATCTTTACTTTCTATTAATTTCCTTCCACGGCAGCAGTAAAGTCATCGAATTGTGAAGCTCGCACATATACTAGCAGATCACCTTTAATGTCTTTCAAAAAGAAAAAAAAATAAAAAGTAAACCTTTTCTTTTTATAGACATCGCATTCCGATGGTAGTGCAGATGTGTGATAGTGTTATTGGTATACCGTACTTACATATTGTGCTTTGAAGGACATTATTACCAGTTTAAGTAACAGAAATATATGTGAACAGATATAACAAAGTTGCTTTGGGTTGTCTGGTATCTTCATGGTGTCGTTAATATATATTTCATGAGTTTTGCCTTGTTTGTCGCTGATTATACTCTCTGTGTAGAGTAAACTACCGATTTTACACCTTTCTTGGATGTTGTCTCTGCTGCCAATGCAATTGAACGCACTGCATACACGCCTCTTCATCCATCCACCGTTTACATTAGACATAAAAAAGCGTTTGCCAAAGGCGCCAACTTTCAACAGACACGCGACTCATTGGCCTACGTGCTGTCTTTAAGTCTGCGACACAGATACGAATGTACGCGTACATATTCGTACATGTACCTGTGCAAAACCAATAGTGGTAGTTCTAACAGGAATAGTGGCAACGTTTACTACTTGAACGGATGAGAGAAAAAATCGTCATTATTTAATATACATAACTACGATAAATAACGGTGTATTAACTTTGTCGTTCTGCTTATAATAAAACCATTTCTTTTTTTGCGCCGTCTTTCCATTCATCCATCAATTGATGCCTATTGATCGGCCCATGAAGTTCTTATAAAAGTTCAAGTTTCTTTGCTTTCACTTCTGCTAAGTTGAATATGCCTAGAATTCGCCTACAAACACAGCCGACTTACCAATAGCGAGACTATGACCATAATAACAATTACAAACTGCTCTAGGTATAGAAACTGAAATTTCGAATTTATGACTGTCAGCGTATAAATTGCATATATAAATTCTATATAAAATTGCTTCTACTTAGTCCTTCAACATGCCTTGAATATCGGAAGCCTAGATGAATTTCATATATAATTAATTTCGTATACATGCAATGACATGCGTTAAAAATTCGCTTCAAAGTGTAAATACATTTCATGCTTTATTGCATTATTGCTTACATTTGTCTTTCGAATGAAAAGCTTCGATAAAAAATTTTATTCACCTCCTCATATACATTTGATTTTACTAAAAAGTGTGTAGGCTGTCAAATATTTTTTTTTTTTTTTTTTTTTGCACCAAAAAAAGCATTTAATGCAACTTATGTCACAATTCCTATCTATCTATACTCACTGTTAGGTAACTTAATTTTGTCTTTCCTTAAGTCCCAGAACCTTCATAAAAACCGCATTTCTAGCCTCATTTCCTTTTATGCCGGTGTCTCCTCGCTCGGTGTGTTCTGTTGTTAAAACTATGTCTACCGTAAAGTTTTCGGAACAGCAATCTATTTATCCTTCGCATATATCTCATGTGCATAAATTTTTTTTTAAAACATAATTTCGTATTTATCATCGTAGCAATAAAGCAAAAAAAAAAAAAAAAAAAAAGAGCAACAATTAGAACATTATCAATAATGAATAATTTTCTAATGAATAATTGCTTTTAATTTTCACCACCTTTCAATTATATATTGTTTTGTAATAGTGAAGCAAATCTTCAAGGCTTTAACTCTAACGAACTCGCATATAGCTCTGCGGTAAAAAAGAATCCTTTCAATCCACAGTTCTTTTCTTATATTTCTTTCATTTGTTTTTTTTCGTCTTCTTCTTCTTCTTCTTCTTTTCATCATATTGATAGTTAGGAAGAATTACCGGTATAGGGGGACGGTATATGTGTGTATTGAAAAAGTTCATCGGTTCTAGTGTAAACAGGTATTTTATTAAATTAATTAGATAACAATTCAAAGATAATCAAGTTTGTATTGCGTATGTCACGTGCGGTTGCATGCGAGATTTCTCTGATAAACTCAATAATGGAACTAACCGAAGGACGTTTTAAAGCGTTTGTTTTGAAGATGCTTGGAAAGCTTGTATGTATGTAGAAAAAATTCATATTCTGTATCTTTTTCTCACCATCTTTGAAATATCTGTAGAGCAGAATGGCATTGTTTGCAATCAATTACATCTGACCTTCGCTATACGCGCTATTATTTCTCGTTCCTGTACGTTTTCGATCTCATACCATTCTGGCAGCTAAAACTTCAAAATAAATGAATGGTTTACTCATTGAGTCGAAAAGACGGATTTTAATGTCACATCCATTTATTTTAATTTAATTTTAATTCAATATTTTGGAATTAGTTGTGACATAACCTGCCGAGATTAAGTAAGGAAAAACCGTCTCTGTAAATTGCACTTTATTCATGAATGTAGTCTCTTTCAAGAATTGTACAATCAGCCAATCGCCAATCGCCTCTCTAAAATTTCTATTTCGTTTTTGTAGAGCTGTGTGTCAAGACGTTCAAAATAGGTTTCAGTTTCGCCAATGACCCCATCAGTTGATCAAAATATTTTGCTTCGAGCATTCTTTTGAGATTTCCAATCAGGTACTAAATCGCTCGGTTCCAGATCTGGAGAAGACGACTATTAGGACGGCAATTCAAACTTCAACTCATGCAAGAGCGAGAGAGCTGCAAGAACTCCATTCTTCAATCGAATCCAAAGGAGTTATACAATATTCGTTACCCATCCTTCTGCCATTTTCAAGGTAGCTGATGAATATCGCTACCATGCACCACCATGTGTATCCCAACCCTTACCGCGTTGGCTGGTTGTTGCAAAGCTATCACACCAGGTTCTTTCTATTTAGCGGATTGGCGGCTCGATTTGCAAGTGCAGTGAATGCTTTTCGATTCAATAACCCGTTAATGTCCTCTTTCACGGTGAGTTAATGTGATACAACTTTCAGGGAGCATGTAACTTTTGACATCCTTGGAACGCCAGCTATATCCTGAAACTTCACTTTCGATTATCGAAGATACTTTTCAAAACTGATTTGTAGTCACCAATTTTAGGCATCCACCGCGTTCAGCATCGTCGATGTTCGTAGCATTTGGGTTAAAATCAACAGATCAACATACAATAAATTGTTTGTTGTCAAATTGTTATTTTCGACGTAGAAGAATTGCAATAACACTGTTGAGGCGAATGCTGAATTCATCAATGGATCAACAAACGAAATTCGAGTATTTCCGTAGTTTTGAACAACAGACAAGTAGAGTCACTGAAGCCCCTGCACACGAAATGACATCAAATTTTAACAGGCATCTTTTGAAGACACGTAACACTTTGTAAAAATAATAGCAATTCGTCGAGAGCAACTAGTAATAGGAACGGGAATATAGAACTATTTTCAATGCAGTTAGTTAACTTAAACACTTTGCCTCTCTTTACTCTAAATTAGTTAGCACATGCTAAACAAAGGGCCTGTGATAGAAGCATTGGCTTTCTTTAGCGATGACAGCAAGCTTCTAATATCGGAGATATCGGTTGTCTACGACATTGCAGTATTTGTTGACACGAAGAATGATCAGAACTTTAATGAAAGTTTGTTATTCATTTTATCGAAAAAAAAAAAATGTTTACAGTAATCGATGCAAACAAATTAACGCAAATATTTCTTACAAGCAACCGATGACATCTCTCCCATGATTTTCCTGATTAGGTAAAAATCAAGTGATCCTTATAAATTTTTGCACAATTACCTTAGATTACTCAGGATGATTATGGAAAAAGTTCTCCTCGAATTGGAGAAACAATAAGATTTAAACACCAAAGGTGCCTTTAAGCAGAACGGGGAACGAATCATTCCAGGTGTCTTCGAACCAACATCTTTTTTAATGACATTCAAAAAACGTTCGTTATTTTCTCATTTCAAATTCATATAAGCCCTGCATGAATATGAATATGCAACGCATACAATGCACTTCGCTTAAAGGAAGAAAAAAAATGAAATTGCCACTTGATATAAATCACTCAGAGTAGGGGTGTGAACAATGATTGACAACAAACAATATCAACAACTACTTGACGACTTTGATTGAAATATCTGTTCATTAATACGAAAAGATCTGTGATATCATGTTTGTAACTGCGATTTAATTGCATTTATAAAAAATTACCTTTTTTTCTTCTTAGATAAAAAATAGATTTATTGTAAATATTTTAAAATAAGAAAAAAAAGGAAAACGAACAAGTATATGAAAAAAAATTTGTAAAATTTTATTTTCAATTTGATTTCATTCGCTTTTTATAAAAATGAATCAGTCATTCAAAAATGTCAACCGTGTACTGTGTTAAGAATTGAGTGAAATACAACAACTAAGTGGAACATTGGTTAAAAAACATTAAGAGCAACGCAATGCATTATTGAAACGCTTTTGTAGTCTGATGACTAAGAGCTTGGATTTTATTCACTTTTATCAAAAATTTTTATAACATTTTTTGTTTTTAATCTTTTCTCATTTACTGCTTGGCAGGAAGCTGTGCCTCATCATGAAAATGATGGAAGTTTTTATCCTTTTTTTTCAATCATTGCGACACTTTTGGCTCGTGATTGCATTGAAATTCGTGGCATTACAGAAGGCTTCTAAAACTGTTACATAATATGAGGTCACTTTTCCACCTATTCCCAAATCGTTGTTACGAGTCAATGCTACGTTATTTCAGTATTATTTATTATCGCCTTGAGGAAGGAAACCACTGTCACAATCTAAAATAAAAGGCACTTCATTTTTACAATTTCTACTTTTTTGTGGGGATGCCAGGAAATATAATAACAGGAGAATATAATAATATTCAAGGAAATATTAAGCATATTTTTAAATCAAGATTTATCTTTAGATCACTTCTGGATATATGAAAAGTCATTTAAGACAATGAGAAATAAGAAAAAGGATTAAGATCCGGTAGTTGGAAGTTTTTTAGTTGCTTCAGTTTAAGACTGACCAAGCACTTCGTTGTGGGAGACCCGAATATAATCTACACTGCCCTTCTATACACTAAGTATATAAAAATAAAGCCGGAATTTGCCGATAGCTGGCACTAGATGGCAAATCTTATTCTTATTGACACCAGAGGAAGCTTTTGCAACTCACAACAATACAGCTTTCATACAACAGCATACTTAATAGTAGTCTTAAGTCGAGTTTGAGCAAAAATCTCGGCTCCTTGTGGGAGAAGTTTGAACCAATTAGGTTTGACGAGTGTCGTTATATTGAGCACTCATCTTCTTCCCCAGGTAGCAAAGTTACAACTCGTAGCGTAGCGTGTGGTACGTCACCTCTAAGCTCTCCTTACTCTGACTCGTTTTTACAAGTTAGCGCTTCTTGAATGTCTACAAAGAACGATAGTGTTTCTACTATCGTTGAGTCGGTCGGTAATAAAAAATTTACAAATAAGGCGGGAAGTCCTTCGGGTTTGAGCTATGCTGAAATGGCAAGGGTATCTACTGCCAGTGGCGTCACTCACTCTACTCTGGCATCATCGCCAAAAAATAATAAAGAGAATAATAAATCGTCCTCTCTCCCTGGCTGTTCGAGTTTGAACGCTGGCCACCAAACTGGGCACGTAGCACAAGCTGCTCGTGCAAGTGTGGTTACCCCTTTTTTATTCTCCCCATCTCAAAACTTCCCAGCCGTGAACCCTACTGTTCCTAGTAGAGATGACATTTGCTTGACGGCAGTTCCTCCCAGAAAGGCAATATTTGCGCCAAGATGGGCACCTGATACATCCGTGGATAACATAAAAAGTTATCTGGCGGCGAAAATCCCAACAGTCAATTTAATGCGTGTTAGTATTTTCAAATTGACTCCTTCTCAATCTAGAGCAATATCGTCTTTTAAAATGCTAGTTCCCAAGGAAAACATGGATATGTTATCATATAAACCGTTGTGGCCAGTTGGATCCCTAATTAACGAATTTATCTCTCATGATCGTCTCCGTAATACTAATGCAGTACCCCTTTACCCTTCAAGAAACTAAATGTTTCTTCAGGCTCATTATCTCTCATTTACCAAAATGTTAGGGGCCTAAACTCGAAAATTCGTTCTAGTTTCCTTAACTCAGTGAGCACGAAGTTTTCTTGTTTGGCCTTCACTGAAACTTAGTTAAAACCTGATCTACATTCGTCGGAACTTCTCCATAATTCGTTTCACGTTTTCAGAAATGATCGACTGTATCGCAATGGTGGGGAGCGAAACTATGGGATCAATTGGTTCACCCATAGACGTGCCGAAACCTTCACCTCTTCGTGGTGCTCCCTATAAAACATTTTCTGTGCATTAAGGCTCTAAGTTTTCCTTTGGTTTTGGCTTGGAGTCGTACAGTAAATGGCAAAGAAAGGTTTAAGGCTTACTATCTATAATCTAGCAATAGGTGTTTCTCATTGGAAGCGGAAGGGGTC
>KK499778.1:1380263-1426541 GCA_000688715.1 Glossina pallidipes
GCTGGGTACGGCCCCTCGGGGAGCATTAGTGGTGGTTGTGGTTACCTCAAAGTTTCGTGGGGGCATTTAAAGGGGGGCTTAGATAGGCCTCGACGCAAACCACTAAGCGAGAAGTTGGTCCACACCCATCTTCTATTGCGGTACCTCAGGGTAGAAAGGCCCCCTTCAATGGGGATTCCCTTTCTCCCTGGGGGGTCGTCAATCAACTGAATATCGATTGCCGATGGTTGTAGGCAACCCGTCTGATTAAGACTTCATGTCAGGTGCAGACGTTAAACACACAGAGCTATCTGTATCGCAATGGTGGCGGTGTTTTAATTGTTATATCTGCGGCAGTCCCGACCTATACAATTGAATTTCCTACAACTTCCGACGTTGAATTTATCGCCATTCGAGCGAAATTTCCTAATAAACAGTTATATGTAACCTAGTCCTATATTCCCCCAAATTCGGATATCTCCATATATAAGAAACAGGCCGCCCTCATTTGTGAAGTGGCCAAGCAATCTAAACCTACTGATTTTGTCATTGGGTTGGGTGACTTCAATTTGCCTCAAGTAACTTGGTGTTACAGTGATAGTTCTGACTGTTTGATTCCTTCTTCAACATCTGACAGAGCTGTAGTGTTCTTTAATAAATTATTTGATCATAATTTAGTTCAATGCAACCGCACCTCTAATTGCAATGGTAGACTGCTTGATCTCTGCTTCGGCAATTTTCCTGAGATTAGTGTTAATCGTTGTCTTCCGTTTAGTTTACCTGAGGATCCTTATCATCCCGCAATTTGTATTTCCTTTCACTACAAGCATGATGGTTCGTTGTACTTCTCTAACGTTCCAAATTCAACTTTTTCAAATAAATATCACGATTTTCATAAAATCAATATTTTACTGCTAAAATCACATCTTCCACATATTAAGCTTGATTTCTCAGTTGAAAGTATTGATAGCTTACTGTCGTCGTTCTACAATATATTAAATCTAACTATTTCTGCATCCGTTTCGATCAAGCAGTCCCGTCCTCGAAGCAGGTGTCCCCTGGGGTTTAATAAGATATTAGAAATTTTCGGAAAGTGGCTGTTCTTTAAACTATTTCGCTTACTCAGCCGCAAGGCATAGATTTAATTCCCTCAACTACCAA
This sequence comes from Glossina pallidipes, assembly GCA_000688715.1. Taxonomy (NCBI): domain Eukaryota; kingdom Metazoa; phylum Arthropoda; class Insecta; order Diptera; family Glossinidae; genus Glossina; species Glossina pallidipes. The sequence goes on from KK499778.1 coordinate 1,381,404, forward strand.
TATTATTAAAGACACTTTCGCTTCATTAAATCCTCTCTGTTTGCTAATCCTAAATACTTTTTTAAGTTTGTTAAGTCCAAGAGAAAAATTTCCCTAAATCCCTCGCATGTTTCTTTCAATGACTATGAGTCCTCGGATGACATTGACACCTCAAAACTCTTTGCTGATTACTTTCGACAATACTTTTCGACTGCTAATTCCAATTTATCAGCACACTGTCCATATCCGATAACTAATTTGGTTTCTAAACCCAATTTGGTTATTTCTGAAAATGACGTGTTTGAAGGGTTGAGTTCTCTAAAATACAGTTATTCGCCTCGACCTGATGGAATTCCGTCATGTGTACTTAAATTTTGCGCTTTCGCGCTATGTCGTGTTATCTCAAAGATTTTTAATCAGTCCTTGCATTTAGGTGTTTTCCCTTTGTGTGGGAAGACTAGTTTCCTTATTCCTATTCACAAAAGTGGGAGTAGACAACTTGTTGAGAACCATAGAGGCATCGCCAAGTAGAGTGTCTTGTCTAAACTATTCAAGCGAATTGTGACTCAGAATTTGGTCTTTGCCATCAAATCGTATATTTCTCCACTCCAACATGACTTTCGAAAAGGAAGATCTGCGGTCACCAATCTGTTAGAGTTTACTTGTCATGTTTTCAAGGCTATTTCTAGTGGCTCTCGCACTGATGTCATATACACTGATTTTAGCAAAGCGTTCGATTTGGTTAACCATAAAGTACTTATCTTTAAACTTCAAGTCTCTGGCTTCCCTTCCCATTTAATGAAAGAGATAAGCTCTTATCTCCATAATAGTCATTCAGGGTTTTGTTTAGCTTCATCACCTCATATGAATTCCTCGTTACGTCAGGCCTCAATGATTTGCCTTCGGTAATTAAAGCCAACCAGATCTTAATGTATGCTGATGATGTGAAGCTGTTTTCTTCCTTTTCCATAGAATCGCAATCACATCAGCTTCAAATTGACCTGAATAACTTGGTTGCATGGTGCTCGTTGACATTAAACTTAAATAAATGTAAGAAGCTTTCTTTCTCAAGAAGGAAGTCGTTCATTACCCAGCATTTCATAGATTCGTACAAGTTAGAGGACGTCGATTCGTTCACAGATTTAGGCGTTCTCTTTGACCATAGGTTACGTTTTCACTTGCATATTGAGCTCTTGTTAAGCAAAGCTAGATCCGCGCTTGGTTTTATAAAGAGGTGGTCTAAATAGCTTGATGATCCTAACATCACGAAAAGGCTGCAAACGTATTTGGTTAGAACTATACTCAAGTATGTTTCTGTTGTGTGGAGTCCTTCCTATAGCTGCTATGTAGATTCAATCGAATCTGTTCTAAAGCTATTTTTGCTGTTTGCCCTTCGGAATTTGGGTTGGGACCTGATTACCTCTCTACCACCTATGAAAATAGGTTGCTTCTGCTATCCTTACCGTCTCTCGAGAAACGTAGATTTGTTCTTGGCGTTTCCTTTTTAATCAAAGTAATAAATGGTACTACAGACTCGCTCGCATTACTTGATGAGTTAAGCTTTACTGTCCCTAACCGTTTCTCTAGGCACTTTATATTGATTAAGCTTAGCCAATGTAAATACAATTATGAGCTGTTTAACCCGCTCAGAGTTGTGTGCAGAAACCTTCATGATGTCTATCACTTATTCTCATTATCGGACTCTTTAAAGTCTATTGAAGTAACTTTGCTTAATACGCGCGATCTTCCTCTGTCGTACTTAAACTAACTTGCGTTCGTAATATTGCACTTTTTTTTCGAAAATTGTATGGTCTTGTTAATGTGTCGGTTGCCAAGCTTATGCATGTTTCCAATGGCTTGGGGGTTCACTTGCAACCTGGATCTGTTCTTGTTGCGGGTGTGCTTCTGTGCTAGCTGTGTACATGCTTTTTTTCATTTTTCTTTTTTTTTCCTTTTTATTTATTTATACATGAATAATTATTTTTAGTTTCTTTGTTTTTGTTTTTGTTACTCTTCTTTTTTCATATATTTCTTTATATTGTATGCCAGTTTTAAAGCAATTAGTATAAGATTTACTTTAATTTGTATTTGAATTCGACTGCAAAATTTAGTCGGATTCCATGTATAAGTAAGTAAAATAAAATAAAATAAATAAAAATAAATAAATAAAAATAAATAAAAATGCACAATGCTTCCAATGAAATACTTTTTATGATTTTTTATATAAGAAACACGAAGTTCCTATCTTTAAAAATTCCGGCTTCATATTTACATATCTGATACTTGAGTTGGAAGATACGCAGACCTTGTGAATATCGGATTCAATGAGATTTTTTTTTTTTTTTTTTTTATTTTATTTATACGTAGCTATAATTACACAAGAAGGATGATTTTTGAAAACGAAAATTTTCATTTTCCTTGATAACAACACTCTGTAGCTTGTTCATGTTTTTTGTCTTTCTCAGTGTTTTAGAGGAAACACTTAACACGCGATGACAAAATGTAGTTATACACTGCAAATACAGTTATCATTAAGGCCAAAAAAAAAAGAGCAAACCAAGGCAATGAGCATTGCGTTTCATTTTGTCAACAAAACGGAAAGTAAACGAAGCAATAGTTGCTTCTCGTTTCCTGAACAACATTACATGAAAATAATATTAATTAAATGAATATACGTTCACTCAATTAATGCATCAGCTAATTGACCAACTAACTGCTATTGCCCGATGTCGAACGTATTATTGTATAGTACTCGCACAAGCTTTAATGTATGCATAAATGCTTGTGCGTAGACCGTCCGTAGAAGTTTTGTAAAGCAGTTATTAAATTTTCAAAGAATTTTCTTGCAAATAAAATTATAGTCTAAAGTAACTTAAAAAAAAAAAAAATAAAAAAATTAAATTTTTTTTCTTTGTTTTAATATTACTTCTGTTGATTTTATTCTGTTCGAAAGGAAGCAAACAAAACAAAAAAGAGAAGAGAAGAAATGAAAAAAGCACTGTTGCACATTTTGCAAAAATACATTTAATGTTTTTTCGTACAATGTCGTTTATTGCACACAACCACATATTGAGTATAAACGAAAAAAAAAAAATCAAAGCAAAAAAAGGAAAACTGTAACGGCCAACAAACTGTAACACCAAAAGCATTATTATTGCGTTCGTGCTCTGTGTACATATCAACCATATTGCGAAACTAGAGCACACGTCGTAGCATGAACTTTTAATGTTCCCTTCGTTCACATTTCTTTCCTCCTCTGGCACCAAACAACCACTGTTGCAGCACAAAAAGAAGAAGAACTTAAATTTTGTTTTCCAAGTCACTGTATCAAAATCCAAACGGGAAACAGCAAAAACAAGACAAAAATATACAATACAAAAACAAAAGCAAGAACAATAAAATGAAAAACAACCAGAGAAATAACAAAATCAAAAGTGAAGCCTGACACAATTTTCCTGAATTACATACTCACACACACGCGCTAAAATAGGTTGTGTTGTGCAGAATTAAAACCCATACAAAACAAAATACATGAGCAAAAGGAAGCCTTGAGATGCGTTGGAACGAATCTCAAATACCCATCAAGAGCTTTAGATGAATGCTTGGTTCACTTCACACGAATCGAAATTGTTGATAAACGTCATAAGTTATTGAAAAACTTTTTAAAACTTTTAGTTTTCCATTTCAATCCAGGACTTCCGAAATAAAGCTAATGACTTTTGCTTTGCATTTCTACCCGTCTAAGAACTCCCGCAGATAGACAAATCCGCAAAAGGACGTGGGTAAATCAAAACAAAATCGAGTGACCTAAGTAGAATCAACCCTGAGACTTCGAAAAGACTGAGAGAAGCTAATAGTCTAATATTAAAAGTTTATATAACAGCTGATGGTCAGTTGGCCGATGATGCAAAAGAAATGACAATATTTCTCCATGGCGAGTACATAAGAACCGAGATTAAAACAAAAAATATGGAAATAGGAGAGAAAGATACAATTTTAAGTTTATATTATATCTCGAGTAAGCAGTCAATAGTCGTGGGTTCAAATCGCAAGTGCGGTAGAGTTTTCAATAAAGCCGCTAGCTTTAGATACTAGTGCTTCGTAGTATTTATTTCTCTGGCAAAGTTAATTGTAATAATAATAAGAATATATAGTATTCGTCATTAACATATACAATATTTGCATATATTTCGCAAATATTTATTTTAATATATTCTGAAAAAAGGAACTTTCAAGACTTGCCGTGTTGATGTCCTTGGAAAAACGAGGCACACTCTTGTCATACAACTTTTAAAACTTTCACATAAGTATCTGTGTAAGTGTGCAGAAAAGGGTCTTTGCTGGTTGCTGATGAAAAAAAGAAATCAACTAAAACACGTCTCTTTGACAAGAGAATGCTAAAAATATTTCATTCCGATTAACATCTATCTCTCGCTAACTATAGATTTCCTGACAGAATACGAATTCCGTGTTGATTTCTTTAGGCTATCGATGTAAGCAAACTTTTATTGGCTCCCACCATAAGACTGGAAGTAATTTAAATATTTATTTATTTATTTATTTATTTAAAAGAAAGACTTAACTAAAATTACTTTTATACTATAAGCACTTTAAGCCGCATTAATACACAAAAGAAAAATAAATAAACAAAAAACGCTAAAATAAAGATAAATAAATAAAAACGACCACAAACAATACAACGGGCCAGGGCCCGCCATTAAACAGCCTAGCCTGTTGCGCTGAATACAGTTATTGTTATAACGACTTTTCGCAATGAGGCGTTATATGGGAAATGGTCGAAAAAGTAGTCCGATCCAGAGCATTTTCAATAGCATCCCTTCTTGGGCCAAAACACGTCAATGTAACAAATTTTACCAAAATTACCGACCTGTGTGTTCGAGAAAACAACACAAGACGGACCGACGGACAGATGAACTTGGTGATTCTGAATCACTTTCTGAATCGATGGGTATAATCAAAAGTGGGTCTATTTCAAGTCATTGTGGGTGTTGCATATACATCTTCTATCACAAGAATATAAAACTGAATAAAAAAAAAAAAGAAAAAACATGTAGTACACATGTGCGTCCGCAGCCTATAGTCATAAGGCTATATGTATATAAGATAGAAGCGTAGCACTAGATCGGCGCAAGCAAGCAAAGCTTGGCAATCAACTATTTAGAAATGAGGGGACGATCTTTTATACTGATGGCCACTTATAAATTGCTGCCAAGAGCACGACACGCTTTAAATGGCTTATAATATTGTCTATATTGCTTAAGTGCAATTAGGCAGAATTAACGCGTTACGCGGCAAGGAACCTTGATGTTAATTTCATATCATAAAACTGGTATATCAGTCCTATCATTAAGCCGACGACCTTGTGCACACAGAGTAGTTTAAATTTCCTCTCTTTAAATGAAGCCATGGTCACCTGGAGAGTTTATATCTTTGACGCTACCACTTTTTTTCAAGTAAGAATATGGAGGAGTCGCTCTTGTAAAATGAAACTTGGTGAATACGGTACAAAAGTTGCGTGTATTATAAGAGGCTTTCAAGTAACATGATTTAAAAAATCGAATATGTGTTCTGTTGGATTTTTTTTCAATTGGTTTTTGAATTTGAATGAGAAAAGTTTCAACCAACTTTCAGACTTGGTCTCGACACAACACGGCACATATTGCCTTGATTTTTGCTATAAGCTTAAAATATATTATTCTGTATTACATCTTGGTTTAAATGAGTAAATAGAAGAGCTTCGTATAACATCGACACAGCGCGATACGAATTAAGCGTGTTACACGGGAGACTCATCTATTCAAATAACTTGAGGAATGCGCTTAGTATATCTATGCCTCTGCAACTGTCAATTAAATGCCTATGTTCTGTAGTTCTCGAAATAATTCGATAGGAGTGTGATTTTGAAGGACGAGATATCTCTTTAATAACGACGATCCCGTTCAAACTAACAATCGCACATTTAGAAGCTACATAATCCTTTATATGGTTAGTAGAGATAGCAGTGGCCAACCGAGATATAAAGGTTTTCTTTCGACTTTTTTTTTAAGAGAAGAAAGCTTTTGTTATAGAGTCCAGGCAGGATATACTTATCCTTATTTGTGATTAGCGAAGGTTGAGAACGTGCGGGTTTGGTTCTAGAGGTAAACTGAAAGGAAGTCGATGTGTTAACGAGTTCTGTGTGTTACCTCGCTGATGTTAAAATTCTTGACCAGAGAATAGCATTTAAAAAAACTACCATTAAATAAGTTTAGATGCTCGGAAATTTAAAAAGAATTCTAGTTCCGTTTGAGAAATAAAATCATAGACGTCGTTATCCCCTGCTTTGCAATCACGGCAAGTCCAGTCGACTCCTTTATTGGAGTCGTTAATTGCATCTAAGACGCGCCCAACAAGATGGCGTACACATACCCAACATGATATGAAGCGATCAGGAGAAAATTTCAAAATGCAATTGCACGTAAACTGTCAATGATTGTTTTCTATAGGTTACCGAACATTACAAAATTAAATTTCTAAGCCCAAAAAGCCACACCCTGCTTGCTAAAAAGCAAAAATCTACGAACGTAAAGATGCAAAATAGAATAAGATCAGAATGAGAGAAAAAGGAAAATTTTCCCAAAAACATATATATGTAATATATATAGTTTTCCAAAAATGAATTATCGTGTCCTTCAACATCGCACGCCTTGTACACTAGCGTTTTGAATAAAAAATCACTACAATAAGACAAAAATCCGGAGCGGAGTCGCGCACAAGGCTGCCGAACGTGATAGACAATAAATCATCGGTTGGAACCTGAATTAATCAGTCACATACCAAAAGCATATGCATAATTTGGCGCATATTTAATGCGTGCTTCAGGCGAACACAAGTCAAATGAGAATCTTAGTATTCATATCCTAACTTATATCTCTCCGCGAAGGTATGCTTATATTGATCCAAACTTTTCATCATTTCGTTTGTAACAGACGTCAGAAACGCGTTCAATTTAGCAAAACTTATATGAATTCTTGATTAGCGTAGAAATCGAAGATGTCTTGGCAAAATCTCCTAAAGTGCTGGCGAGTTTAATGCTTCAGTTTAAGAATTCAATCCAAAGTTGCACAGGCACAATCATTCTAAGTAAGGTCCACAGACTGACCCTGAAAATATACGTGACCCGTCGACACACACAGCCTATCATGTAAGAAAGTCATATCCAAGTTATTTCTACTTAAGTCACTGCATGCACATGCAAAGATTGCATGGAGTGCGGGCCACATCAATTGGACAGTGAATATATTTGTACCTGGATTTTTAAATTGCTTTGCTTTGAAAAATTAATTGTTACAGATTTTAGTTCAATTTTGCAGGTCGGAAGATAGCTTATTACTTTTGGAATATTTTACGAGAACACTTACGAGAGAATTAGTTCGTTTTTAAACTTCATTTCTGTTTGCTGGCAGAGAGTACGTGCGCCAAGCTTCAACGTACTGACTCAGTTCCTCTAAAGATGAACATTCTCATAGCAAGTAACAGGCAAACAAGCAGCAGAGGTTTCTTAACCGACATGAAGATATCCCACCAAGCTAGCCCACATTTTTAGGTGCGTGTCTTTGCTAAGTTACCATTTACCGCCAAGTAAAAATAAAAAGCATGCACATATAAAACAAACCACAGTGTATACGTACTCTATACGTTACGGTAAACAGTAAGAATAAATTTTTTATAAATTACAAAAGTCATAAAAATATATCAAAAATTATAAGTTACAAGAAGTCGCAAGAAAGTTGTTACAATTCGATTATTTGTAACCCACGTATGTTATAAGAAGTTACAAGCAATTGGAGGTCTTAGAAAAGGCCCACCTGGGCGATGCATTTTAATGATAACAAACCTTACAAGTTATATAAGATATAAGGGGAAAGGTTTCTTTTATTTGGAGGGGATTCTGGCGGGGATACATCCCGGACATGGTAATGAAATTAGGATTTTCTGATAGGTTTTAGCCTCAAATATCTGCACTTGTGTTAATACTTGAAAATTTCTCATAACATGCTTTGTACATTATAATTTTTCAGCAATTGTGTACCTACGCTATATGGCAAATAGTAACAATGAATTTTCTTTCTTAACATACGCCATTTTTGTAACATCAAGTATGATCTCATTTTTTATTTGTCTCTATTTTCTACTTGTGTTTAGTTTTAGAATTACCAATTATCTTAGCAAAGGTTCGAACCATGTGTGAAGATAGCCCACCTTTTAGCAAAGACAAAAAGCAGGGCTGCGCACTACGCAGTCCGCTATCTCCACGCCAGTGAATCTCATGCCCATCAAATATGTCAATCTATATCTATCCATATCTATAATCCATCAAATCTATATTTCATGACATGTAAAGGGTTACGAACTGCAGGACTAGTCTGCGTGTATCTCTTGCTTGCATTTGTGCTAAGAAGAAATTATAAAATTTGGAAATTTTATTCTAAGCACTTCTAATCTGCAAAAACACCCTCGATCAGCCAGCTGAGATGTTCACAAGTGCAAGCTTTACATCTTTCGATCAAATGATTTATCTTATACATGTTCTCAAGGCGATGGATATCCCGAAATCGACTTAGAAACGAATAAAATTTGTTTTTACTTCTTCTCCTTATTATGTGCCAGTGAAAAGTTTTCTTTCTGTGAGTCCGCTTGGTGGTGGTATTGTATGAATCGAAAAATGAGAATTGCTTCATACAATGTAACTGAGTTACGCATTACAGTGTGTGTGTAAACTCAAGTAAGGCTGGCATTTGAACCAAACAGTAATCAGAGTTGTGCTAAATATTTTAATTAAGATTTTTCATTGAAATTTCAAAGAAGAGAGTGAATGGAACTCTCCATTATTGTTAAGGATGCAGGGAAAACAGTCGAACGTCGAAAGAGGTCGTTAAAGAGATACAGTGGCTCCTATTAAAATCCTTTTAAACTTAATATATAAACATTTAATTGTTCAAGAAATTAAAATTATATTTTAAGAAGAAAATTTCTTTTCTATTTTAAATGCTTCTTCTTCAATAACATTGGAGTTGATATTGTGGTGTAAAACTAACTGTCTCTGCTTCAATAGGCGAGTGAATGTGAATCAAGTGAACATAATAGATCTCATCAATGCACGCAAGAAAAATAATAAAAAAGCATTTTAGTCGGGCAAGGCCGACTATTCGACGCTCCACACTAATTACTCAATTATTTGTTGAATAAAAGAGCAACAATTGTTATAAACTCATATGGAAGCATACTTTTCATGGGAGCCTTTATATGGGAGGCGGCCCAAAATGTAAATTGACACGGTTCACACTTAGCAGAATTAATTTTCTTGGGAAACGTTTTTTCCTAAGGTACTAGAAATTGCCTATATATGTCATATGAAGGCTTATCTTTTATAAGAACGGGTAGCTGCATGGAAAGGCCGAATTAAAAACTTGCACCATCCAATCCAAACTTTGCACATTAAGTTTAGATTTCAAAATTCTAGTGTTAGGCGACTTTTGTCAAGAAATCTTGAAAACTGGTAATTGTTTTTCCATATAACAACTTTTTAAAATAAGTCGTGATATGTGAAGTGGACGGAAGAGTGTTCCTATCTAATCCATTTCCAATAGGCTTCAACCTTCCGTCAAAACACGTTAGTATTTATCAACGTATCTTAAAAATTGCCACCTTTAGATTGCATACACAATTATACGGACCGGAAAAAGAACGGACTGACAAGGTCAAACCGATTCAGGGCATGACGATATAGAAACCGTTGCGAAATGCGAAAAGCACAATCAACCTTCGAACTCTACTCTACGTTAATTTTCTGGAGGTCTAGTCGGTGGTGTTGTTCGCGAAAATCTCTGCTAACAAGCTTACGCTTCACGAATGCAGAATTACCAGAGGAAAATGTCTGCTGAACAAGCCCAACTTCCTACTGTGGTGAATTTTTTATTTTTTTTTTTTATACTCTTGACCACTTGTGGGCCAAAGGTATATTAAGATAGTGTGGGTGTCTACAACACCCATAAGGACTTGAGATGGGCTCCGCTTTTATTATACCGATCGATTCAGGCAGTGATTGAGAAAGTGATTACACACACACACACACACTGAACACTATATAATCGTTGAATGATGCCATGACAACCACGGTGATCAACATGAATAAAGAGAATTGTGATCACAATAGGTCGATGATAGGATCGTTGCCAAACCAATATGGTTCTTTCGACACGGTATCGCCACTTTGCCAGAAAGATCGGAAACAATTGTCGAAAATGATAAAAAAAGGTTTTGATTAATATGAAGCAATTTTTCTCAACAAATGCTGTTTTCATGTATGTAGCGCCTAGTATTTACTCAAATTAAGAGATAATATCGAATAATATAATTTAAACTTTGATATAATGTAAATCAAGGCAATGTGTAGGGTGTTATATTGAAACCAAGTCTTAGAAGTTGGCTGAAACACGTCTTTTTGACGATAAAAAAAATAAGACCAAAAAGCAGTTGAAAGAAAAAATCCAGCAAAACACTTAATCGATTTCTTTAAACCGTGTTATAATATATACTAAGTTTGTACCTTATATATGTTTCTTCATTCGTTGGTTCGTTTGCTTCTCTTTAATCATTTCCGCGGTGTGTTGCCTGTGTATCCTTTCATAAGTAGTACATAAAAGTGTAACCTTTGTGATTGAGTCTGTTTCGTTGGTTTTGAATTTTTCCATTTATTTGTTACATTTCCATTATAAATACGTCTGTGAAGTTCGATTATTTAAATCTAATTGTAATGTTATCTATGTCAACATTTAATACAAAACTTAAGTCAATGATTGCTATCACGATAATTAAACAATAACGGGTAACATTTGATTTATTTACTAGAAACTTTTTATCCCCTCACTGGTGCATTGTAATCTGTTTCTTTCTATTTATACTGAAGTTTTAGGACAAAAAAAAAAAATGAATAAAAAAATTAAGTAGAAACAGTAAGTAAATTTTTAAAATCAATTAAATATACGACCATTGTCATTATTATTATTTTATTATACTCTGTTAATAAAAGAAACCAAAAATAATTCCCTTCTACTAAGTCGAGGAAAAAGTTAGTCGCGTTGATTTTGGATTAACTCCACATAAGGTACTGGTTTGTTTCCAACCGTATAGAAAACGGACTGTGGGAAATAGCTGAGAAGTTCTAATGCATCTATCGGACTATATAGTAAGACCCGTAATTGATCCGACTATCATTTATTTCGTTTCTTGCACAACTCCATCAATTGCGTAAAAAATAAAGGCAAACTTCAAAAGAGATTTGTGAAAATTATGCGATTCAGGTTTTCGCCCAGATATCCCGGGAATTAAGTAGTGACGACATAACCGTTTCACCAAAATATATAGTAAAAGCTTATCGATCAAAAGCACACTATAATTAATAAATTTCATATAAATATCAAAAAAAAAAAAAAAAGTGTTTATGACTTTTAGTGAAAAATCGTCATAAACTTTTTTCTTGCTTTACTATAAAAAAAAATAATAATAATAACAAATTTTTTATTAAATTTTAATTAAGTTATGAGAAAACTTTGTTTCTTCTATAAGCTTAGCAGGGTTAGATCTATAAATGCTTTAGTCTTTCTAGCTCCTTAAGAGAACATATGTATGTTATGCGTGTGTGGGTTTCTAAAGCATTCCCAGTGAGCTTGAATGGCTTGGTTTATGATAACTCTTTTATGAATTGATTTTTTGTTTTAATAAATCTAGATTGGGTAAGATGCATACCTGTAGGTGTTGCAAGCTTAAAGAGAAACTTAATATATCTTCGATTAAATTTGGTACATATGACATTTTTGCTAATGAGAATTTTATTAATGTTTTTTTTTCTGCCCCAACAGAAAACGACTCGGGCATAATTGCTTATACTCGTATCGATAACCTATAAAAAAAAGTGAAAAAATAAATAAATAACAATAATATATTTTTTAAATTTAAATAAATTAATACGAGTAATAAAAAGTGAACGATTAAACTGGAATAAATGAGAACTTTTTTCATATTTGAAGTAAACATGTGGGCTGTTGAACAGTTAACTCGAGACGACTACCAGTAGTTGCTTGTTGCTTACTGCTTCGTTAATGGTGTGACAGTGGTTGCTGCTGCTGCTGCTGCTGCTGCTACTGCTGCTGTTGTTATTCATTTAATTGACACATTCAATATACTGATCTGTGCATGTGCCTAAATGTGTGTGTGTGTGTGTGTGTGTGCGTGTGTGTGTGTGTGCATATATATTCATAAATTTGTGGGTGCGTTATTTATAAAAATATTGTTAAATATTAATTTACTGCAAAATCTTATAACGATTTAATAATCGAGTTGATTTATTGAATATTTATGTTAAAAAATTAAAAGCAAACAAAAAATAAAAAAAAAATTAAAAACAAAAAACAAAAAGAAACAAGACAAGAAAGGAAAAGAAAAAATGTAAGAAACGCAAGAAGGAATTTAATCTAAATACTAAATCTATGTACGGAACGGAATAGTGTTTGTAAGCTTTAAACGGCTTGAAGGAAAGACAACCAGTTTTTTCTGCTTTTTTATTCGCTTTTGCAATTTGAGCTGCATTTAATGCTTTCCATCATGTTTTGTAGTTTTTTTCTTTTCTTTTCTTTTTTTCAATGAGAATAAGTATATGTAAAAGAGTATACATAAGTGCGCTATACATGAAATGCTTAGGAAAGTTAACTTATGGTTTTCTTTATTCTTTTTTTTTTTCGTTCAAGCTCCAAGTCGTCTTGTAACGAACGGCCGATAAGAGGTAACTGAAAAAGAAGAGGAGAAAACTTCTTTTATTTCTTTTCTATTTACTTCTTGCTTATGTCTACCACATAAATGTAAATTAAAAGTAGATGAAAATAAAGAACCAGAAACTATTGGATATAATATCTTAGTTATTCATTTCAAGTATGGGATGAACTTCTTTAACCAGCATTCGCATGCAAGAAAAGATGCAAGAAAAATATATAGTAAAACGAAAATTAAGAATAAATACATAAAATATGCAAAAATATAACGAAAGGAAATGCCAATGGCTGGCGCAAGCTATCCTCACTAACCTTTACGACTACAGCGTGGGAATGTCAAGAACAATAACATATATAAAAACAAAAACAAAAACATACAGAATAACACCAGTTTAGTATTGAAATAGTGCACCTTTGGGGTGACACAAATGTAGCTTGGAATGGGGAGAGAATAAAAAAAAAAAAAAAAAAAAAAAAAAAAAAAAAAAAAAAAAAAAAAAAAAAAAAACTGTTTTATGTTATAGGTATGAGGACTAGTTAAATGGGCGGTTTCAGTTAACTGCAAAGGCCATTAATGCGTGCGTTTTCATTTAGTTAAACGTAAAATGCAACGTTTGCACTATTATTGGAAATCATTAAAGTAGATTAAGAAAAAAATTAATTAACACAACGGAAACCAGCGTTGACTGACTCTTTTTAACTCTGCTATATCTTAAGTTCAATAATATTCTAAAAGAGATCAAGACAAGCGGCCAGGTAACTAAAAATTGTAACGAGCGTAAAAGAAGAGAAAGCAAAAATTACAAAACAATATTCCGTTGAAATTGGATCTGCACAGTTGTAAAATTCCGAACAGTCCACTACTACTGGAGCTCAAGCTAGATTAAGCAAGAACTAACTAACTAAAGTAACGAATTTTTTCAGATTTCTTAAAAACCCCACTTTGTGTACAATTTGCCGTCTCACCGGCATACATACATTTTTAATGAATTTTTCCAAGACTCTCTTACATAACCGAAAGCAGCACGAATGTATTGTAAAGTGTTAATAACATTGAAAATGTTTGAAAATATTTGTAAAACTCATAAAATTTCTGGACCATAAAGTTTTGTTATCTCATAAATGTATTACCGTTACGCGCTTAAGTCTAATTGAAAATAAACACCCTCTCCTAAAAATAATCATTCTTCACGGAACATCAAAAGTATTAGCACGGAACGCTTTTGGCCTCAGAGGTTTATCGTAAACCAGCAGCGAACAGGTCTTAACAAATAGCAGCAATGATGGAGGAGAAAATCTTTGCTTTCTTTCTTTTTTTTCTTCCCACTTTCCGCAAGGCGAATTCTCGCATAATCGTTGAAAAAAACACGAAATAAGAAATCACTGCAAGCGTTTTCGTCGCTGCCAATACAACGGAATATATTTCGAATGCTGTTTACAAATAAAAAACATATATATAACATGGCATGTGCAGTATGTGCGGTACGTCTCTTCTTCTAGAGGTCCGAAATGACATGATATGTGATATAAAGTCTATTAACACCAACGAGATGACGAGATGAGAATAACCGTTCTAGCTGCAACCATTACATACATTCTTGGTAGCAATCAGCGAAACAGTGATAACAGAGTACGAATAAAATAATTCTTGACTTGTCGCTGGTTTTTAGGCCACTAGTTTGCGATGGGGACATATCGGAAGAATTCCCACTTACTGCGGGATCTTTGCTCTACCCGGTTTGTACGCACAAAACCGAATAAAGTTGGAATTATTCCATTAATCATATATATACGTAAAGTGTAGACGCGTAGGATAGCAGTAATTAGGGGTGAACTGGTAGAGGAAACGAAGAGTACAACGAGCGAAGTGTCTTCGAATTCGTTTTTAATAAACATTAGCATAATATCTTTAACTCCAATGAAGTACTATAATATCAACATTCTTTACATATATATATATATATATATGGATAATATATATAATAATATATATGTATATAAGAAGTCTATCACAACAATCAATATGTTTCCGGCCTAATTTGCTATCTTTCCAATATTGATCCTTTTGAAGATATTTTTGGTCGCCTTGTACCACTTTTGTCGGTTATTGTCCACTTGGCTGATTGCCGATTTGACTCAGGAGTGTAGAAACTATTCCACGTTTCATCCATTGTCGCGTACCAAAGGTAAGCAAACGCGGCACCCACTTCGAAGAGATCTTTTTCATGGATAAGACAGCCTATCCCTGGCCTTTGGATATTTTCAATGTGTCAGCTGTTTCACGCAACTTCGTTTTTCGGTCTTCCAAACGATCTGGTGGAGTTTTTTATTTTTTCTCGGGCAACTGACGATTTTGGGCGATCAGAATGTTCAACATCATCGATGTCCATATGATTATGTTAAAAATTACTAAGCCACTCAAAAATTTGTTTGGTTGTTAATGGTGTTTCTCCTCATCAAAAAACGACGTCTAGTCAACGCATGAAATTCAAACTTTTGCATTGCTCTGAAAATAGCAAAAGTGGCTTAACTAAAATTACTGTAACCTCTAAGCTGATTGCCGGTGTGTCATGAAATTCTGACACGTCTACTTTGAACATTGGTAGTATCCGGGGCCGGAAGCGTATTGAGCAATATGATATATGCCATATTTACTGCGTCTACCAGGTGACCTTGTGTTAGCATATATTCTTCATCTAATCACGCAAGTAGATCGCCACTCTGAATTGTCTTTGATCTTATCGTTCCTTGTCGTCAGTGTCGAGATCACCACTTCTTAAGCGCGTAAATAAATCTTCATAGCTAGGTTCCATGGTATATATTCGCCATAGGCCCCCTTAATTCAACGAGAAAGCAGCATTCGGCTTTTAGAGCAAAGAACCAAGGGTTTCCTCAAATGCTGCTTACTTCACACAAGTTCCGGCCTCGTTATTGTGTTGGTATGACGATTGTTAACAGATGTTTGAACTATACAAAGAACACAAATGGAAACGCACATGTCCACTACACGTGCCGTTAACGCCAGCCATATGTAAAAGCCGGAAACTTGTATATATATAGTGTGTGTGCATGTATGTACAAATGTATATAAAAGAGTGTGTGTATTTAACACATTTACAGATTTTATTATTTTTGTTTTTATATATATGTGTATGTATTTTTTGTATGCACACATATGTGCATAATATAAATGAACTTAAGATTTTTGTTCTTAATTCCGATCCCTTGAAGAATTGCATTATCATACTTCCAATTAAGCTTGGAGTGTAATAAATCCTTTATCAAATGCCGGAATTGAATTCATTTTATGGCCTTGTGGCCTTGTTCTAAGACATTATGAAGATTTAATTTATGAGATCAGATAGTCAATTGACCATTGAGCTGAGCCATATTGAAAACCAAGTTCCAAACAGTGTGTTTGGTATCCTACACTTCGCTCGACAAAGTCTCGTGTTTAGCGCCGCAATGAGGCCATAAAGAGGACATACGTATACGGATTATACCGATACCAACTGCCAAATTGAATCGAACATTGACATTTTCTTTCATAAAGAAGGCCGATAGCGTTCGATATACTAAGGCCAGGGATCTCTACGCTTGAATGGCGACAATATATTATAATATTACAGTGTATGTAGTGGCAAGCAGATTTCCTATTTTACTACTACTGCTACTACTACTAATCAAGTTACGCCTTCATTGAATTTGACCTTGCAAGGATTCAAGAGAGACGGGTTTTGAAGCGATTGTAGTTGTTTTTCTTTTTCTTTTTTTTTTTTCTTTTCTCGCCTCTGATTGAGTTTCCACCGTAATTTCTTTGCAAGTAAAATGGTCCACAGGATTAAATGGACTGCAAGCTTTCACAATCACTGAGTCACCTCTCGTCTTCTCATTTCTTATTGATCCACAGAATTTTTAAAGCATTGCCTATAGACTAACTTATACCTTGGCGTACGGAGCTGTAGTCGCTTACTGAAGTCAATATATCGATCCTCCTCGTTTATACACACGCACGCACAAGAGTTTCTTGGCTTTGGCTAATGGTTAATTATTCAAAATGGACTTTGGCTCATTAAAACCTTTAAGAAAAGCGCCTCCATAGGCATCAAGAGAACAGTGCCTTAGTCTTCCCTACACGAAATCGATTGCGTTTTCGTCTTGATAATTCGCCTTTCTCCAATATGGTGTCGAGAGTCAAAAGAGGTCAAAACAATCGTGCGCATTACTTAGTATGCGAATTATATATAGATTCGGAATTGCTTTTTAATATACCTTGCTTTGCTTATGGCATAGAACGCCACGAAGAGTTTAATAAATCGTATAAACTAAATCGTTGGCTATGGAATCCATCTCTCAATAACAAATTTAAAGCAATATTTGTGATAATAATTTAATTTTAAATTTGATTTAAAGTCTTATTATTTTGAAATTGATTCTGAATCAGTTGCTTGCATATCGAGTATACTTAAAATGCGAAAGTTTAAAGCAAATAAACGTAGATTTAAGTGTTTTCTGCATGTACTTTCGTCTAAAAAAAAAAAAAGAAAAAAAAAATTTAAAAAAATCACTCATTGCAAATGTATACTCATTTATAATAACATGCATTATAATAATGGTTATGATGGCGATGTGATGCTGGTACGCTCATACGACGATCGCTTTCCGACTGCTAATGTTTAATGAAATTGCTGTGTATTGTTATTGCTATTGTATGCGAAACGAAATTTTCATTACGAAACCAGTACAAAGTGATTGCCTTAAATGAAATGCATTCAAATATATGACACACACAGTCAGTTGTAAGCGGGCTTATATGAAAGGTCAAATTCATTGAAGGGATATCTTTATAAAACAAAATTTACAACAATATGTACGATATTGTGTTAACCGCAATTGTTGGCGGTCTCATTAGTAGTGAATATGTATGTGACAGACTGGCTGAGAGCTCAACGTAATGACCTCTTTTCAAAGTGAAATTCATTTTCACAGCTCGTGTTCGAGTTGTTATTGTTGACGACGATGATAATAATAATAATAATAATGACGCTGACACTGACAATTGGATGCCGCGTAATAAACTTAAAATAAACAAAACGAACCTATAGAGAACACAAAAAATAACCGGATGTCAGCTACACAAATTTTTCTTTACGTAATCTGTGAAGAACAACTATAATAGAGATTGTAATGAAAACTAATCTCCCGCTGTTTTCTTTTTCCTTCTCTCTCCCTCTCTCTTCGCCACTATGTTTACGGGAAAGAAATAAGGAACGAAAAAAATGTTCAATGTAATTCCTAAATTTGCAATCAGGGTTAAATTTTAAATCTCTGCAGAGTGTTTGCGTGTAGGTCATGAAAATAAATCACAATTTTCTTATAAACTTATTACGACACACACAAGAGACGTAGAAGGAATATAACATTTATTGCATATATTGCATAATATTTAAGAAATCATGCCAAAGTCCTGCCCTTGCAAGTCTCGGATTTTGGTTCAGGGCTCTGCAAGTTTCTTACAGAAAATCAAGCTTAGTGCCTGAATATATGAAATCTAATATAATACATGGATTCAACTGACACTTATTTTTAGAAAGCGATACTTTAATCCAGCGATACTTCAACCCTAGAGGTACATTATTTATTATCGCCCATATATTTAATGAACAGAGTTAATGAACCGACCAAGTGAAGTCTAAGTAAGCATTACAAATACTTCAACGCCTAAAACTATATTATTTATGATTTTTGTTTGTTATATAAGGCGAGGATTGTGTTGTTTGTACAACACGAAGAACCGACAACTTCTTCTAAAACTATCATGTCATTCATTTCGAAACTGACATCTGACAATAACATAAATAACTAAAGGTATAACTCACTAAGTCGGCTATAATGACACATTTATATGGTACAAATGCGTCATCGTTATCGTCATTGTCACCGCTATTGTCACCGCTAGTGTCATTATTATTATTGTCATCAGCATCAGGATTATTACACAATTATTATCATCATTTACTACCAACTTCAATCAAGATCGAAGAAGATCGAGCATAAATATAAGAAGAACAATAAACTAACTTGCAACTAAACCATAGACGCTTACTAAGTGTTGATGTTATTGTGCAAAACACATAATAAATTTTCATTTTTATTTTACGCTCAATTCAATCATCAGCAGCGAAGTGTAAAGAAACATGTGTAATACATGTCGTGATGCGTATATTTGTTATGTATGCGTGTGCGTTTGCGAATGTGTAAAAGCGCAAGTGTATGAAGTAATGTTTATTTGATTTTGATTGTGTTTAGAATTTTCAAGTAGGCTTCATTGACGACACGTGTATAAATTTTCTTTATTTTCTATACCTCTCGCCAGAACGTCATATTAACTTTGTTAAGCAGTTCGTAACCTTCAAAAAAGAAAGGAAGATTATTGAACATTTTTAGTTTCCGACAGCCTCTTCTTTCCGTGCAGTGCTTCTTATTCCAGGATTTTGCTAAATCTTACAAAATGGTCGGAAGTGGGGAAGCACAGGCACCTAGCCTTCATACAGCGGCTTTTCGGAACGTTAACCAAGCGGTGATACGAATACGTACCGGAGCGGTAATAAGATTGCGGAGTGGTCTGTCCTGAGCGCGATGGTGTCATGGCAGTGCGGTGAAGCGCTTCAATTAAAACCGAAATATGGCAAAGTTCTCTTCTGTCGGACGCTCGATCACAACGGCGGTCAGTTGTCACTTTACTAGAAAATAGCTATAATTAACTGTAATCTCAAAAACCTACCAATGAATTATGCTAGATGTTGGCAAAGAAACATTTTTGTTCAGGAAGGTATCAATCAGGAACGTTTGCTTGACTCGGTTACCAATGCCCGCCGCTCTGTACTACTGTGAGAAAATTTTAGGAAAGAAAAGAAGAAAACAAATGGATTCTAATGGACTAAAGGATTCGTTGCAAGCTGAATACAAAAGTTTTCTTTCTGTTTTCTTTTCTTCTTCTCCTTTTTCTTTGCCAACTACCACTAAAGACAGATGTTTAGTTCTTAGTATCTATAAGTTAAGAAATGATAGAGCATCAACGTTGTAAAAGGAGATCATCATCTCTTAATTTTATAGTAGGGGCATAACAAATATTGATTTATTCAAAATGACTGAAACCTTGCATCAGCATTATAAAGTGAAAACAATAAGAAAATCGTAGTTTTCGCAAGTCCATCTCAACTCATATAGCAGCCGAGTACCTGGGCGTATAATTCTTATAATTACAAAATATTCGATGTTAATGTCATTGAGTATGGCATTTAACAGGAACATTGATGCGATAAACTTTAACTCTGTCTGCAATGATGTACACGAGAATTTTATACTTTAAATGTCTATTGAAAGTTCATTCGTTTTTCATTCATTGCTTTTTCGTTTAACAACAGCGATACACGCATCGAGTCATCTAAAATAGAAGATTATTTATTTCATATTTTATTTCTCATTTTTAATTCACATTTTCTGTACATGTTTGGCATACCATAACCGTATCAAGAACAACGATAATCGAAAAGGATGCATCCACTGTTAGAAATGCTCCCGCAACAATTCAGTGCAATGTCTAAACTTAGGCAGCGCAGATACACATGACTTTAGCATTCTTTGAAGGCTTGTGTGACGGAGTGAAACAAAAATTGACTGAAAATATTGACTGTCTGCGAAAACAGTCGCTTGTTACCTTTATTATGCAATAATTTTTTTGAAAGGTTTTGCGATTTTTTTTTTGTTTTTCAAATTAACGACTGCTAAGCGAAATGAATAACAACAATTTGTTGCCTTGTAAGTGCAACTCTTATGCACAACATTTTATTTCCATATGCACGCAAACAATATGCTTTAGCATGTGTAACGAATCTATTTGGTATTTTCACATGCACCCTACTTAGACACTCGATAGATTACTGTTTAAAAGATCACCCAGTAGAAGTTTGTTCTGTTTTTTCGCATTTTAAACGAATGTGTGGAACTGTTTACACAATTCGTACGGACTTGGGGTTGAGGATACTCGAAGAGAAATTTTACAAAAGGAAAAAATGATTCCAACGAACAGGTGGGATATTATGATGGATCTGTTAATCGAAGGGGTCTCGTTACGTTTTTTACATTCTTTCCCGTTTTGAATGACAAAGCACTCGGACAATAAGCTGTCACGCAGGATTATCGATAGACTAGAGACAAAAGCAAGATTCAATAAGCATATCGTTAATGCTTAAATTTCAAGACAAATTAATTTTTAAATGTGTGTTACAAAATGTGTGTGTTTTTTTCTTGCTTTCAAAAATATTTGATTAAATTTTCTATTAAATTTTTTGCACAGACTAGACAGTGCTTAATGACTTACATTATATTCGGAATACTGTAAAATTGTGCATCAAATCTTATATCACGCAAAACTTTGGTCCACTGTTCCAATGTAGAAATATTTTTGTTAAATGGAAGAAAGATCTCTAGCTACCAAATTCCAAGCGCATTTACCTATTAATGCTAACTAAATGCAAAAGAGAAAAAAAAAGGAGGCAAAAACGAAAGAGTAAGAATTGTGATTGAAAGTTTACACCAAATGCATATACTGTGCACACACACACACACACACACACACACACAAATGGACATAAATAAACAAACGTACATACATACATATATATACATATATATATATATATATATATATATTTCCAAGTTTTGAAAGCTTCTTTTGTTGTACTATTGTTGTTATTATTGCTGATGTTTTTACCAAGTTTCGTTTATCGACAATTGATAGCGGGGGAGAGGGATGAAAATGTACGTTGCTCTCTCTCTCTCTCTCTCTCTCTATGTATAGCTTTGTATATACGAAAGTGAACATTTGTACGTGTGGATATATATCTTCGATGGTCACATGTGTGGAATGTGGTTCTTCTATACTCATCCTTGCTTGCCAGCAGACGTACTTACCACAAAAACTGGTTAGTGTTTCGCACTCGACGATCACGAAAGCAAACACAATTTTATGATTCATCTCCAACGGTGTAGGGATTTTTATGTCTTATTTTTCTTTTTTCATTTCTTTTCGCTTTCTTCTTCTTCTTCATATTTGTCTGATTATTATTCCTACGTTTTTTCTACACACACAATTCCCGTCTTCGCTCACCCACCGTTCCTGAAGAATTGCTTGTTTGTACGGTTGGTTGGCTGGATGACTGGCTGGTTCTAAAGACGGATGGATGATAGTGCCTGTATGGGTACCTGTGTATTCGTGTTTGTGTGTCTATGCGCGCGCGCCTGTGTGTGTATATATATATATTTGAATTTGTATATTTTTGCCAATAAATTTTTCTCTGCTTTCGTTTTTTTTGCATTTTTTTTTTTTTTTATTATTATTATTCTGTTTTTATTTTTTGCCTCCACATTCCATCTTTCTGTAGGTATTGCCCACGTCTGCTTTTATCGCACATACCGTGCTCTCACAGAAACTTTTCTGCATTTACATTTTTACTTTTATTTCGAATATTTGCGCTGTTTTTATTGTTATTGTTGCTGTTGTTATTTTTGTTATTATTATTGTTGTTGTTGTTGTTGCTGACGTTGTTTATTATGTGCACACTTTATTCATCTTTTACACATTTTTTAAAAATCTTGTCCTTTATTTCGTTCTCACACATCTATCCGGTGTTGGTGCTTCAGTAGTTCTTTCCTTTTTCATTCAGCCTTAGAAAGGCAGACAGGCATGTATGCGAACGAGCAGAACGTATCTATCTACCTGCTGTGCAATCGTTCTGATTTTCGAGTTAGAAGATTCCTTCTGTACAGCTATTGAATTATGGAGCAAGTTGAGCTCATCTTACCAGTTACCGATTTTTGCCATTTATAGTTTTCTGTCTTCGATTCGTTTGTTGATTTCCTCTGCATTTTTGCGGTATTTCTTCTTTTTTTTTCTCCTTCTCTGGTATTTTCGGTTTCATTGCCTCCAGCATTGCGGCGAAATTGTGGGTTAAAAAGACGTTGTTCGAATTTTTTTTTTTTTGGGGGGGGGGGGCTCTCTTATGTGTTTGTCAGTTTTTTCACTGTTTTTGGTTTTTTTCGGTTTTTGTTTTTTGTTTTTTTGTTTTTGTCTTAAGTATTTCTTAAGATATACATTTTAAAATTGTTTTCGTTGTGCGTTCTTGGCTTTTGTTTGCTGCTTTTGCTGTTCTTACTAGTGTCGCTGTCGCTGCCGCTGCCGCTGCCACTGCCACTGTTCCTGTTGCTGCGAAAGCGGTGGCTGGATGGCTGGTTGTTGGTGTCGTTTATAATCTGCATTTTCAAACACTTTGGCATTTTGATTATTACTTTCAGATATTTTTACTTAAATTGTTTGTCAGTTATGATCATTTTTATAACATCACACCATCAGTTTGTGATGTTTATGTTACAATGCTGATGATTATGACAATGATGATGGTGTTCATTATAACTGTTGCTCCGTAAAATGCTTATAGTCTATTTAATCAGCGGTTAGTAGCCCGCTTTTTGGCATAAGACCAGACAAATAATGAAATAAATACTCCCTCCATACTTGCTACTAGTTTCATGTCAAAAGTGGGGAAATAGACTCCATATCAGAGAATCGTTAATGTTCGACTTGCCTAGTGTTTGTAATGCATAAAAATTCTTCATCGTAAAAATAAATGTGTTCTCCATTTGAGGCGCAAGGAAGAAATACCGCTCAGCCTCAAGTCCCAAGTGGATCTAGCTTTACTTGTTTGCCTGCATACAAACATTATGCCGTCTTTGGAGAAATAATTCCAACAACTAAAATTTAGGTGTCATCGCATCTTATCTTCTCTAAATTAAAGACGATGCAATGATGCAAATTGTTGTAAAGATGTTGGTTTTATAGCCAACATATTACTTTTTAATTGTCACTAAATTGTGCTGTCGTTAATTCCTGAAAGTACAGTCAGCCTAAATTTAAACCAAAGCTTTCTTATGTGTTAACAACCTTGCCTAGCACTACCATAAAGAAATTGTTGCGTATGAAAATTTACCGTTAAATTTTTATTTTTGCTCTCTTTGCCGATTGATATTTTCGGTTTGATTTAAGTAAGCGAATATTTTATCCCTGCTATTGTATATGCCCTACGTCACTCACAGTACAGGACGTACTACATTTGTACGGGTGTATATGCAATATCTAGAAAGACTTAAGATTGACCCCTCTTTCGTATGGTACCGACCAATTCAGAGTCATGTTCTGAATCGATTTAACCTTGTCTGTCCGTCCGCATGTACGATATATGTGCTTCTATTCTTGTCTTCATTCTATTGTTCACAAATTTTTTGAAATACTTCGAAGAAATCTGGTGAACGGAGATGCTTTGACTCAAGGACGACGATGGTTTGGATGGGACTATTTGTACGATCACGGACATTTTACATCGAGGGAATTTGCAATTTTCAAAATTTTTTAACAGAACTCGCTCAGCAATTATATTTCGGAAAATTGGGATGCAATAGGCCAATCTTTGGAAATCTCCTATATGTAACGGTTCATATAAAAAAGAAGCTCTTACATAGAGAAAAAAATTTACATTTTGGTTTTAATTATTTCTATAGCAGTAATTTGTCGTAAAAAAATGTAGCCTAAACAGGTCTACTCACATTGGGGCTCAGCCCGTATAGAGGACACCCTAAAAAGTAAGCCTTTACATTGGAAAAAAAGTCTAATTTTTACTAATGCATAGTGAAAATAAGTGAAGACTGATAAGATCCTTAGAAAAGATACTTCATTTTGTTAAATTTGGATCACGTTAGGCCACGTTTTGTGCTGTCTTCACTATAAATGGATGGAAACGTTATGCAAGCAGATCAGATATTAGAAAAAGGTTTTCTCAGGGTCCCCTTTATTCACAGAATACAAAAATTGATACAAAAGTTGTAATATTTTTTACTCAAGATAAAAATGATGTACCCATCGTATGATTCAGTCCCATCCGAATATAATATATATTTCTTACTCACTATATTATATTGATTTCGTACATTGTAAATATATTTTTTAAATCATATTATCAGTCAGTAGTCGTCTGTCTCCATTGGAAGAAACTTTTAAGCATTTGCGCAAATAATAAACATAATCGGGTTTTGTGAAACTCTTACCGGTTAATTGGGATAAGAAATTGAAAACGCAAGGACAAGTAAAAACTATGAATAGTCTTTCTTATATTCGCTTATTTGATTAGTTTATAGATTTACATAACAATCGATTTGTCTTATCTCTCAACTTCAGGCGACCATATCGTTTCATTTAAAAATCTCTCATCGAAATAACCGAAAGTCGAACATATGCAAACTATAAATAATGGGATCACTGGGCAATCGAAAAAAAAAAGAAACGAAAAATATTCCTCAACAAACATCATTTATTTTTCACTCACTTATTAAATTTTTTTAATGACTACATGGATCTATCAGCAAATTATACTGAAGCCGCTACCTTCTTCACAACCATTTCTTGTACACGCAATATTTGAATTTTTTGGCAAAATCACGTATAGAATCACTTACCAATACCATTATATTTACAAATACATATATGTTTTGATAGTTGACAGCTACTTCAATAAGCTTTCTAGGACTTTACATTGTCAGCACTTCTACTGTACGAGAAAAAAACAGAATAAAAAGAGAGGAAAGGAAAGGAAAGGAAGGGGAAGAAAAGAAAAGAAAGGAAACGATTACAATGCAGTTGTTTCGGAGACGGTTGTGTTAAACTCCTCTGGCGCCAACGAAAATCATAAATCACACAAAGTAGATGAGGAAAGAGCAAGAAAATACGTTTCTCGAATGTAGGTGAGTGTGCACGTGCATGTGCATATGAATGTTATCATCAGCAAACAATGAACTTGTAAACCTATGACATTTTCATTTTAAATCAATGCCTCCACTCAATAAAACTTTTATTGTATAATATCGGAATAATCGCAATAATTACATAAAAGCAGTCATAGTCGGCTTAAATTATATCTTTTAGTACTCGTCACTTACTTTTTTGTTGCTTATAAACGAATTTGTTGTTACACTTTTTCTTTTTTTTTTGCGATTTTTTCATCTAAATTATATAACATCATGATTTAGGTACACCTCTTACACTAATGCCATTTGTTAGTGCAAACACTTATGGCGGTGGAAAGGAAAAAGAAAACTATTGCGTACAATAGAAGTCCGATTTCTAATTTTTCTCGGAATCACTTCTTAGTTCAACTATTGGAAAAGTATTGAAATTAACTACAACTGCAAAGTACAGGGTCTTTCGGGAAGAGGTGTCGCTTTACGTTGCCTTCCACTTTTAAACTGTCAACATGCACCTACATGCACGACGGCATTTGACTGAACATTCACAATTTCGGTGCCGGGCATGATGCATGAACAATGTAACACTTTGTTAAACAAAGTTACTTTTTTATGATGCATTTCAGTAAAAACTGTCGTACGCGGGGTTTCGAAATCGAGCACCAACATGGCTTTTAGATGGCCGATACAATCGAGACATATTTCTATAAGAATGGCATAGTTGATCCCTATAGGGCTGAAGGATGCTCTGTAAAAAAAGGGCATTTGTTTCAGACATGTAGTCGACTAAAGCCATTGCTGCTGCTGATGGGGATTCTATCGTATAATTGAACTTCTTTTTTGTTCTAATTTTCCACGAGTCAAATGAGCTCGCGTCGAAATTTCATTGATTTATTAGAAACTTTGCAAGCAAAAGAAACAAACAAGTTTCAATAGGCTTACGCCAGCTTTTCAGCGATTTCGTGATACCATATATACAAAATTTTCAAACTTTATTAGTAAACAGTTTCAATAGCGTTCGTTCTTCGGCCAAAGCACGTCAGCGCACCATATTTTATCAGATTATCCCAAAAATTTCGGTCTTTAGGAGGAACACAAAATTAGAAGACAACGGACTGACAGACGAGCTCAGGTTGATTCAGTAAGCGATTCTGAATCGATTCGTATAATAAAAGGTGAATCTCTCTCAAGTCCTTCTGGGTGTTGCATACATCCTTACCAGCTTAAAATATCCTGGTATCTCATCTGGTGTACGGTATAAAAAGCAAACAAGCGACAAGTGCCTTATACAGAATTTTCAAGACCAAAAAGTTTATTCAACATTAAAGGTAATTAGAAAACACTAATATCATTGACAAGCCTTGACAAACTTCCATTATTTTTAAGATCAGCCATGAGCCTCACCCCCCACATGCGTAAACGTCAAATAAATTAAAAAATACTTTAGAGTGAAATTCTAATGAGTGGCCTTTCCCCCTGAAAATTTTTTTGTAACATTTAAGATCAAAAAACAAGGTCGTGGCATTTTCACCAAAAACTAAACTCGATTCTCTTACATAACTTACAAAAACTTTCAAATATTTTTAAAACAAATTTGTGCAACTTTGAATGATTATGTGTTCCGATTTTTCCTGCGTTTCCTCCGTTTCCTTTTCTTAAATCAGGCTTACATCGTTAAGAGAGCGCTACAGACAACGACACCTAATGGTAGCTCTACCGGGCAAGATGCAGGCAGTAAAGGCGTTCCTCGAATCTTCCCAATCAACCGAGTCTTTAAAAATATGTGTGGCCTGGCACTGTCGGGATATTCCTATTGATCACTGTACAGCAGTTGTGCACTTTGATTGCATCAGTTGTTGACAGTAAAGGGTAGAGGTGACGAAAGCTCATAATGCTGTATTTGGCGTCAATTCGGCCTTTCCCACTATCGACACTGCAGCTTAATCCATTTGAGGTCACCATTCTTTTTGGCACGTTATTGTTCACTACGATTCACTTGTCATGGCCATCTATCAACCTCTTTAAAAATGACTCAACAGCGTTTCCTTTGAATAGAGACTCGAAAATCAAAATTCGATTTGTGAAATTTTTTCGCTGTCAAGTCGTACTGTATCCAAATATTGAGCTTGTTTTTATATCTACTCTTATACAGATAATTCAAAACTGTTTTTTAATCAATATTTAGTTAGTAAAAAATGCGATTATGTTCTTCAATCTTTTGAAGGATTTAATTGGCTTGAATTGGTAACGTCTCGATTGAAGTGATGTTGTAAAATACATTCTTACTCTTCTCATTTATTTAGATTAAAAAAATAATTTCTAGGACTAAAGCAAGATGAGCTCTAGGAGCTAAGACTTTTGGTTTTATTATTCAAAAAAGCAGACTAGAGTTATGTAGTAGTAGTAGTAGTAGCAGTAGTAGTAGTAGTAGCATTAGTAGCAAAGAATTAAACTTCAACGCTTAACAAAAGTTAAGAAATGTTTTTTTAATTTATGGCTATATATGAACTGTCACCTTGCACACGATATCTAATACAGCTTAATAGAGAGACTTGATATTGCCAAAGCCACGCAACTCATCGTTCATCTATTGGGAAAGATGTCACGAGCTTTCTTCTTCACTTCGTATTTTGTGAACAGTAACTTTGCCTCAACTATATGCGGGCAGCATAGCAATAAACTTTTATGGTGTTTTCATAAACATAACGCACGACTTCATTTTTTATGTCTTATTATATATTTTATAGTCTTTTAATTTTTGTAATCATTTTGTTTACATATCGATGCCGTGTAATTATAGATTATAACTTGGCAAAGAATTGGTGCGACGATAGTCAACTTTTTCAAACAACTATCATAAAAAAAAGAAGAAGAAATTTCAACATCAAAACAATCTCGTTCCGCATTCTAAATTATGTTTCCTTCTTCCTCCCTTTTTTGCAAAAGAAAAAATTTTTATTATACCCTTGGTCGATAACATTGGACCTGAAAGCCGTCTAAATAATTATATGCTAATTTCGACAATCGAAGGTATTAACAAGGCAGTAAGAGAGAGTGAATGTACAAAATTAAATTATAGGTAACAGGGAAGCGACTTCATGATATGATTTTTCGGGGCGAGAGTAAGGAAGACAAAAATAGTGTACACATCGAGCTCCACTGGTAGGTGTAAGAAGAGCGAATAGTTTTTAAGTAGATTTCTTAAATTGCTGGAAAATTTTACACCAAACACCATATGTGGTATAGGGTATATTAAGTTTGTGTGAACGTCTGTGCAACATCGAGAGACGCTTAAGATAGACCTAACTTTCGTTATATGTAATCAGTATCGCTTTCCGAACCAATTTGAGCCTGTTTGTCTGTCTGTCTGTAATTCAAGTAATTTCGATTACGTCTACGATATTCACTTGTAAGCTTCCTTGGCAGATTTTCATTTCCTGAGCGAGGACTACGACAGATTCAATTGTTTAGCTACTTGTCCAAACTATTTCCAAACTCTGACATCAATATCGGGAATGAATTAAAATTCTCTCCTATTCTCTTTTACAGACAACAGAAATTTCTTTCGCTTCATTAAATAAATTTGTAAATAAATTCAATTTTTTTTCTCACAAAAGACTCTATACTCGGAGTTGTCATGCAATCCATGTTTATTTGATTATGTCTTTCTTAAAGTTTGGCTTTTAATGATAAATATTTCCTTGTACGGAAGGAATTAACGCAAAATAGGATGAGTTTCACTAGCTTACTAACTGATATTTCCTCATATCCGAATAAAAGATACAGAAGCGTTCGGTTGATGACGATCTAAAAACGATCACAACACCGATTATTGGCGATAATGTATGGTACACCCAAAGTTACGCGGATGGGGATGATATATGATAGGTTTAATATTTTGCAACAATATTATGTTAAGTTTTTCACTATAATTGAATTTTCCATCAAGGAAATGAGAATTTCCCATAAATTTAGATGGTTGTGCATAAAACCCCTAGAGGATATGACCAAACACGTACGTACACTTTGGATGATAATAAACTCTTAGTCTTCACAAAGGCACACGAAGTCGCACATGTATATGCGCACATAGAGAGGTAAAAGTATGTTTATTAGAGTAACTCTTAATGCGAAACCTACATGCATTCGTACCTACAAAAGCTTATTTGAACGCATATTAACACAGATATGTCTAAAGGCCTTTGTATAGATATACATCTATATGTATATATATATATATACGTATATATGTATGTATATATGTATGTATGTATGTATGTATATATGCATATGTTTGTGAAACGGTTGTAAAATTGTTGTTATGCTCTTTTGCGAAAGATATAAAATTCTCAGAAATCTCCTGTGATCTTACAACATCACACATATTTGTACGTATGATGCTATAAGATGCATACATAAATGTATGTATATATATATATATATATATACAAATACATTTAGATATGTATATATAAGCAGCTCATTCAATAATAAACAGCACATAAAAGGCAGTAATCATTTCAAATGCAAAAATTCGCAAAGTTTGGTTCGTTTGCTGTTGTTGGTGTTGTTGCAGTTGCTATTGTTGTGAACGTACATAAATAGAATCGTGTTGAAAACTAAAACGATTTTACAAGCACAAAAGAGCACATAAACACACAAGCAAACAAACGAACAAACAAATAATCACATAAACACGAGTAAACATGACTTTTTCAAGTGTTGCCAGCAAAGAAGCTTTAGAAGAGAGTAAAAGGTAAGAATAAAACTAAGAATAAGAACAAGAACCAGCAACTGACTGAATTAAAACAGAGAACTAAAAAATTCTTGCATATTCACGCAATTGTGGAGCAAAAGTAAAAGGTTTTCTGTGTAAATATGTGTGATACCATGGACCCGCGCTCTCAAGAAGGCAGAAGCTACTCAGACAAGCAGACTAAAAATTGCAAGGACAGACACCCGCAAAATACATGCATCCATGCTTGCCGGAATAACGACAACAACATTAAACATAACCGCACGACTACAATGAAAGGGAAAAAAACTTTGCAATGAATCTATCACAAACAACAGTAAAGAAGAGTGAAAGAAAAAATAATACACAAAATATGCCGAACTACACAAAAAATTCCTGAGCAAACGACTTGGTGGCTAGCATTAGCGATAACCCAACCATATATACAGTCAGGGTAGGCAGTCATATAGGCGTTATACGGCAATAAATATATCATATACACATAAACTCGACCACATAAATACAATAATAATAATAACAATAACAACAATAATAACAACAACATTAAGAATAGCATGATGGTAGCAATGACAGCAAATATATGTATATAGGTCTGTATCTATGCCTCTGCGTATTTATGTTTGTGTTTTTTGTTTTGTGTATTCGCGTGCGCGCGTGCATGTATTTGTTTGTGTTTTGTGTGTGTGTGTGTGTGTGTGTGTGTGTGTGTGTGTGTGTGTGTGTGTTTGTTTGTTCCTGTTATTATTTGCAACTTAAGCTTGGCTCAGTTATTTGGCATCATCATCGCTATCGTTATAAGCGTCAACCGCACTGGCAGAAGTTACAGCGCCACTGGCAAATACAGTGCCAACTAAATGGACACAGATACCCTTGAAATGCTGGAAGAGAAAAATTGCAAAAAATAAAAATAAATAAATAACACAACGAATGGACTAACCGACCAACTTAAAACTTTGGTCAAAGTGATGCTACAATCGCCATCAACATCACTATCAATGAGTACATACCGCCGCATACTCTCTACCAGTATTTTTGTCAACAACGAACGAACTACAAATGCGTGCCGCCAACTCATCAGGGAGAAAGAGAAAATATACGACAGAATTTCATCATCAGAATTATCATCATCTACGGCATGTTTTGCTATCATTATAACGTCATCATATTCGATGTTGTTCTTCTTGTGACTTTTATTATATAAGCTCCTTGTAAAGACCCGCACTTCTCATCCACCTTCGCCTCATTCATGTTACCATTTAACTATCATTTAATAGTCAAACAAGAAACAGCACATAGAATATTTGTTCCATTGGTCTCCGTTTATATGATATCATCATAGTATACCATCGCCAGCAACCCCATTGCATACCCAAACGTCTATATCTACGCACTCGAAAAAGCAGGGATAGCAAAAAGGCAAGTAAAAAAAGTTGCAATCGGACAAGGCTGGGCATTAAATACCCTACACTACTTTATCTAATGCAATTCGTTATCTATTTTCATAGTAAAACGTCATTAATTATACGTTATTTCCTTGTCAAGATACGCTTCTCCTGAGAGCCCTTCGTCAAAACATCATTAATTATACCTGATTTCTACGTCAAGATATGCTTCTGGTGAGAGCCCTTACATAGAAGGTGGCCACCAATTATATTGCTGCCTTACCTCTCCTGATAGTCTCGGTATGGGGTATGGGTATGGGGTCGGATAAAAGAGTAAATCTATGTGGTCTAGCGTTGATGCCGTGCATTTTCATGTCAAGTTACTATTATAAAGTAATTTCCATCATCTATTTAAGAAATCTTAACATGAGACTTAATGAGACATTTCGCCATATAAAGGCTCACTTTGCCTAGTAACGGTGATAGGGGAATGGCCCGAATCCGATATTTTCCTATTATTATTTGCGGCCAATCTTTTAGGAGAAATGTTAAAAATAGCAATTTCTTTGACATAAAGACCATTCTCAAGTAGGTCGTTATATGGAGAGTGATCGTAAAAATAAACAAATCAAATGTATTTGCAAAAGGATTCATCAAAAGGGTCAAAGCATGCTAATATATTAAAGTTCATCAAAGTATCTAAAAAATTTTTGTCTATAAATTCAATATTAGTATACCAGCGCTGACAGACGTGCCAACAGACAAGCTTAAATCAATAGTAGTGTAGGTCATAAACGTATGCATAGGCACGATTCGCCAGACAGACAAATTTCAATCGATCTAAAAAATGATACAGAACGGATCGGTGAAATGTTAATTGGCTCTGTCTTAAGTCTCTCTGAGTGTCCCCTATAACCGAACAAACTAAATACATTGTGTGCCGTAAGTAGTATAGCGTATAAAACAAAATTAGAAAAAATAGAAATAAATCATATCCGGTTTCAACGAAATTTTTTCATACGTATCACTATATATCATAGACGATATCATACTTATCGTATATCGTATAATGTACGTAGTGCACACGAAAGATGATAAGATAGTCATACGTGCGGGTGAAATTTTCGGGAAATAATTCGTTTGATTATTTTTTCCTTCAATGGAAAACTATAAAGAACGCAAAGACGAGCAGTTATCGCGAAACGCGTTGATTTAGAAATTTTCCTCTTTTCACTTTAATTGCCTCCGACCGCTCCTGCATAAGTATCCTCATGAATTGAAAATGTTCTTGGCCAATACGAAAATTTTTGCGGAAAACTTGAAGGACCTTCGACCACTACATGAGAGTTATTGCGAAAAACATTGATTTCGCTGAAAGCATAATACGTGAAATTACGCAAAGCTAACGCAAACAGGATATATGCGACGAAAAGCACCTCCTTAGCAATCCAAGACGCACTCTAAAGCTTATAATATATTATTGCGATTGTTGTTGCTGTCTTCTTTTTCCAACTTGGAAGAAATCTAATCAAGGCCGGAAAACTAATCGCAGACGTCATAAGCGGTTACATTGAGATTCTACAGATCGATTGTCATGAAATTGGGTGTTGCGTGAATTACGAAGAAGTGTTTATGTCATCTCACCTTTGGTCGTCAGTAGCTTTGAAACAAATGTGGCTGCGAAATTCTGCATTAAGGGCGGGGATGCGGACAAAAGCACGCACACTGCAGCAAAGACATTGCTAGACGTTCGAACAGTTCTGTGATGTCAATTCTACGGCCATAAAGGCACGTGCAAGAAAGGCAAAGTTTGGGCGTTGGGAAGTGCCAGATTAACATAGGTTCGATAACGAAACCAAACTTTATCTATACAACGCCTGAAGAGGGCTGAGTGACACCGTAAATTACATTTATATTGATTAAGTGTTCCTTGAAAAGCACATAGGGACGATGGGAGCGAGTACATAAACCAATTTATCCACAACCTATAAAGGACCCCCGAGGGTAAAAATAAGTTCTTTATTAATGGTAAAGAAAACCGAAAAGCCGACCACAGGTTCGTTTTTAAGGCCGCACTTTTAGGGTATTGTTATAGAATGGTATTAGAACTGTTTCTGTTCTGTTTTCGGTTCTACGATGTCGTAATGCTTTGAAATTTCTTTCTTTTATTCAAGTTCTGTATGTTTTCGTCTTTCTTTTCAATATAATTTCTTTTTGTTTTTTGTTTTTGTTGTTTTAACATGCCCTCTTTCGGTGACTTAAAACTTTGAATAAACATACGCAGGTTACGATTTGCAAATTAAGTTTTGCGCCCGTGAGAGATCCAGGAGGAAACAGCAGCCACATTCCAGCAGTGGGAAACATAGCTAATCATGTGTTTGCTTACAAACGGAGTGGTAACACTAACGTACGTACACTGAAACCCTTCTTGGGCGAGAGTAAAAATGATTCATCAATTCGGATAACGCATGGTAGTGGGAATCGATTTAAAACAGATACACAGCCATTGACACATTAATAGCGTATTAGCACACTAGCACGTCAATAATTATGAGGAGATTTATTAATAAATGCGTTATGAATATTTTCGCTTTTTTGCATATATTTCTAATACAATCTTCGTTCCCTTTATTGTTTTCACTTTATTTATTCTTTTATTTATCTATTTATTTATATATATATATATATATATATATATATACATATTCATTTTTTCGGCATAATAAGAAAAACGCTTAAGTATGTTTAACAGAAAAAATTCAACCAACAAAAACACTGCCACAAGTATGAGGGTAGACGGAGCGTAAAAAATATAGACTCAATTTCTTTTTTTTTTTCTTTTCTCCTTTCATTAAGATATTTGTGCTTGAATTATTTAAACATTTTTGGTTGGTTAAAATCAAAGTAATAATGTTTTTTTTTAACTTTTTTATAAATGTTTGTGCCCTGTTTTTGATATAATTAAATTAAAGCTATGTATGTGCCCATGGCTGTGTGTAGACTATGTATTGATTTTGGGAAGCATTATTGCTTATTGCGTTAAACGTATGTTAAGCTTTTTTTCTATTTTTTTTTTTTTTTTTTTTTTTTTTTTTTTTTTTTTTTTTTTTTTGTGAATGATTGAATGAGTTTTGGTGTGAATCACCGTTTCAAATATGAAATTCTTCAGAACCCAGTTAAAAGTATTTGTAACCTGACTACGGAAATCATAAATCAACATCTCTACAAAATGTGCACAAAACGTACATAGATACCAATATATGTGAGGTAAACCAAATAATAATGAGGACTTTATTTATTTATTTGTTTAGTTCTATTTCTTCCTCCTCAAAAAAAGGAACGAGTAAGTCTTGGAATAGAGCTCATATGAACTCAGTGCGCGTAAAACAACGTGCTTCGACACTCATGCATGGGCCGATTGACGAATCCACGCATTTGATGCGCGAAATAAAAAAAAAAATCTTTGAAAAGCGGCCACTTTGATATGTGAATAGTTTGCCCTAAATCGGCAAGGACATGTTCGCAAAGAGTATCCACAAAATATTTCATGGAGAGGGAAAGTGGAACCCGTACTTACTTCGAATCGAATTCGAAGTTGGCTGGTGACAACTCTTCTTAGTTATTTATTTCTTTATTTTATAACAAAATCCTGCATTATTTATTGCCACACTTATGTTTGGAGCACATAACGCAACTGCTCTAATAAAATAAATTTATACGTACGCTGCTACTAACTGAAATAACGCTAATAGGAAGAAGAAACCACCACAGATTTTGTATGCGTTAGCGAACACCAGAAACCAATTTAAATGAACAGACGTTCACACCCTGACAGTAGGATGGACAGATAAAGGTATCAGAAAAATTTATACATTACCGTAAAATATTTTTTTTATAAACAAATTACTACGTGTGTGAATATTCGGCTAAATTTTCTTCGTTTTTATGCTGTGTATCAACAAAAAACATAAATAAATAAATAAATAAATAAAATCGAATACAAAAACAACAAACCCGAAATGAATTATGAAATGTTTGGCTTAAATTTTTGATTTCGTAACATTTGCCCGACAAAAAAGGAAGAAATTGCAAAGAAATACAAAAAAGAAAACATGTTTCAAGTGATTGTAAAGAACTACAAGAGGACAAAACAGAACAGCACAAAACCGAACAATTTGAAGGTGAAATTAAATGACTGCCATATTAAGAAGTCAAACTTGCAATATATGTATTAGTTAAATGTGTGTGCGATAGTGTGATATGGAATATGCGTATAAGAGAGAAGAAAAAAAACTCCCCTTTCTTTCTACACTACTACAATGCAAGTGACTAGGGCGAGGTGGAAATTATTTAGAACAAAATGGATGAAAACTTAAAGCAAAGATTGGAGTGGTAAGCGAGTCAATCAGTTATAGTAAAGCAAGCTAAACCGGCATAAAGGGTCACCGTTTGCATATCTAGGAATATATATACAATTTTGTTTTTGTTATTTCAGGAAATGAACACATCGTTAATGTGAATATTTGTAAATATAAAGAGAAAAAAAGAAGAAAAAAGAAAAGTTTCCAAAATGTTTAAACAATCACACGCACATTATTCTTTGGTTGGGATCAGCACATATAAAGCCATACATCGAATTCATCCGGGCAAAGCAAAACAGTCAGCCAACCAACTAACTAGCTAACCGACCGACCGACCGACCGACCGACCGACCGACAAACCAACACACCGATCGACCAACCAGACAGCTTAAGTGTTCGCATACAAATATATATATTTTAAAACAATGAACGAAGAAATAGCTTTAACGTTTGAAGCTCTTGTTTGTTGTTGTTTCTATAAAAAGAAGAGGAAGAATGAGCAACAACAACGGCAACACAATATCCAGAACACAATGAAACCACAGGTAGAAATCCCAGATTATACATACCAACTATATACGTTTATACGCAAGTAATATATGTTATGCGACCAAACATCTATAAATGTATGTACGGACGTACGTACGTATGTATGTATGTACGTATGTACTGCATATATGTGTATGCATGTAGGTTTGAATGTATGAGAATGCTTAGTTTTTTTTTTTTTTTTTTTTCATTTTCATTCCTTTATCTTTCACGTTGTTGCTGTTGTTGTCAGGCATGCAGGCCGACAGGATTGAACATGTTGTTACTTGTGTGTGAAAATTGCAAATTAAATTGTATTTAAAAGTTTTTAATTTAGTACAGTAAAATATATTTTAGTCTTATGTTTCATTCACCCTTCTCGTTTTTTTTTTTGTTTTTGTTTTTTTTGTTTTTACATTTTGCTCTCCACCCATCTCCATTAAACTGAGGACGCAGCGAAATAAAAAATTACTTAAGCCTTAAAAGTTGATATTACATGCATTGGCATATATGTATGTATCCAGACGAGTGGATGTGAGTTCATCCACAGAAAGCTGATATTATTTATGTTTAAGTTTATATCGGAATTATATACACGCTCGTATATGTACATTTATTATAGATTTAAATATAAGGTTCGCTGCTTTTCTCCGGTTAAACCATTAATTTTCTAAGGGACTTAGTGAAAATAAAACAATTTGAAATCTTGATGTGGCGGTATTTTAAAACATAAAAAAAAAAACATTTTATAAATTTTCTTAAAAATAATTAGAAATTTATGGATAAATTTTTGGACATTTTTGATGCCCAAATAGTGTCCTTCAAAAGAAGAGAGAGAAATGGAAAAATCTCATTGTAAATACATGCTTGAATTCTGATCATTTTCTCACTTGAAGAAGGCGTTTCGAGAGAAAAGTTGATGATATATATATTAATCAAAATATTGCTGCGAAAATTCCATATTTGATGATTAGAGTGTTCGCGAGATTTAGTCGATTTTCTAAGAAACCGAATTCTGAAGAACGGAAACACTAAGCCGAAGTTCATGGCGAGTTACCTGCGTCATGCAGCTGACGATTGACGAAAAGGTTAAAAACAGTTGGCAGAAACATAGGGGAAAAACGGATTAAGAATGTCGCGGCGAATTTAG
Source organism: Glossina pallidipes (assembly GCA_000688715.1). Lineage (NCBI taxonomy): Eukaryota > Metazoa > Arthropoda > Insecta > Diptera > Glossinidae > Glossina > Glossina pallidipes. The sequence continues at coordinate 1,419,239 of KK499778.1, forward strand.
GTAACAAAAGGTTACTTGTAAAAGGATATATAAGCAGAATATTTGCGGAAAGCAAAGTCAATCAAGAAAGGAGTCGAAAAGTGAGAAGAGTTGAATTGCAATATCGAACGGACAAGACCATAACGAGAGTTCTATTCCTAAGGACTTCCTCTACGGTAGAGATAGAAAGCAACTGGCCTCCTGTCACCTGCGGAGCTTAAACAGCGACCTAATTATCGACTCATTTTCGGACTTCTTTAGCATGTCAATACACCGTGCCAGCGAAGCCATGTTGTATCGATCGGAGCGAGTGGTATTCGGAAGATGCTACGCCTCGTAAATGCGTTGGGAGCGCCAGAACTTCCCATTCGAACTGCAACAGTCTGTCCTTGACAACTCTTGAAAATTGTGACCGAGAGTTATCAAGCAAGAGAATGACTTTGCGTCTATTAACCACTATTGCCGGTCTTTTTCGCAACAATACATCGTTCAATTGACATCGGTAGACATCTGCAGTAACAATTTCATTCGGTTTTAGCAGCGCCTGATGGACTACATCTTGTTGATCGCACCACATGCACAGCAAAACATGGTTACCATGAATATTCCGCTTCGGTGTCGATGAGCGTGGCTTTCCTGGGCTGGCACATGACTTTTTGCTAATAGATCTACCTTTCATCACCGGTCACATCACGCCACAGAACACCTCGCTGTCTGCCTAAAAAGCAATGAAACCGCAATGTTGAAGCATATCATTCAATCCATATGGTAGCCATTTTTCCTCCTTTTGGATCTTTTCCATCGCGTGTAAACGACTACAAACAATTGATTCCTCAACTGCTAAGCTGGTCGAAGGTTGAAAGGTTTTTGAGAGTCTGAACTGGATTTTTGTCCAATAAGCCTTACAATCCATTGTTTCCGAATCTTTTTGGCCCTCCACGCCGTTCTTTTGTCATTAGTACCAAAATCACCATTTTTAACCCTTTGAAAACAAAATCGACAATTGAGATACGATGGAGGAGCATCACCATGAGAATCTAAAAGTGTTTGATGGCCGTCGGCGACAGATTTCTTCAAATCAAATATCAAAAGTAATGAATTCCGAAAAAGCAGTTTTAAGCGTTCCGTGGTTAGCGTCTGCATACACTAAAGTACTTAATTAGAAACTGTTATCTTACGTAGAGTAAGGTCAAACTCATCGAATTTACCGATTGTGCACATTGATGCTTCCTCATATTACTTTATCATTTTCACCAATAGATATCGCTGATCAAAATACATGCGCGCACCCAATAAATATGAATTCAAAAAATGCATATATCCTTTATTTTTCATTGAATTCTTCTTTTTTTTTAGTTTCTATCCGTCTTGAAGTGAAATGTATATGGGCCGTGGAATTCTTGACATACGCTAGACTTTGAGCTATAGTTTCAGGTAACTTTCTGATTTGTTATGGTAGGTTCAAAATTTTGATCAGTAGCAGTGCGCTAAGAGGAAGCGAACAAAAAAAAGACAAAGTAAAAGATTATTCTGAGAGCTCCCATGCTTACATTTCCTCGTTAAAAATATCTGAAAACTTTTTTTTATGTATCTTAAGACTTTTACTTTCATGACGAGAAACTTAAATATTAATAATTCTTTTTAATAAATTTTTTTTATTTTGTTTTTGTAAAAATTTTGAAAAATAACCCTATTTTTGGTGAGCACAAGGTGATATCACTCTTCAAAACTTAACTTTTTTACCTCATTTCCTCTTATTTTGGTTTTCTTTTTATTAATTTTTCATAATTTAAAAAAGCAAAGTTTAAAAAACAATGCTTACCTGCTTAAGTACGAATTCATAATTAGTTTCACTTTCATTATAGATTTTCCTTTCACAACATGTTTAATATTCGCTGAAATGTACACAACTCGTTTGTGCGCAGATACTTAGGGTTACTATTATAACGTTTTTATACACACAACTTTGCACATAAGAATGCATATAAAATCACTTTTAGTTCTATTGAAATTTTGCTTAACTCTGCATTAATCACAATTAATTGCTTTATTACAACCTCACAGGCATGCATACTGCAAACAAGGAGCGCGAGCTCTCTTCTACTCTCGCAATGATTTCAAACGTAATCATCACTGTGCGTTTATTCGAATATATTTCTTTTAACACAATCTTTTTCTAGTTTATATGTATATATATATGTATATATATATATATATATATATATCTCCTGTTTAATTAATATCAAGAAAAAGAAAAAAAACAAAATGAAAGAAAGAAAAAAAGACATTCAGCATATCATATGATGTTATTTTTAGAGATCTTATCACATATATATGTACATGCATTCCTCGCGGCATGTGAATGCACACATGCCTGAATGAAAAGCAATCAAATCATCGTTATAAACGCACAAGCACAACAAATCGTTCAGTGTATCTTAACACGTGCGTATATATAAAGTAGTCGTATAATGAATGAAAGTTACTCTCACAATAATCAACATAATCAATACAACCTCTTATGCAAACATTGCTTATGTCATCATCAACAGCACTATCAATCTATCCTTAGTAATAAGTAAGTAAGTAAGTAAGTAAGTAAGTAAAGTAAGTATAAAAATTTTGCAATTATTTTGATTGTAAACCAGAAAGATACGGTTTTGCCGTTTCATGATTTCCTCGTCAATCCATTCCATCCATACATATCTTATGAATCCTATCTATGACGAATTCATCACTGTGTGGTAACAACGGATGTGTATTTCAATCTGATTGCGTTTCTTTTATAAAGAACTTACGTGTTTCTGGTCCATACTTTGCAATTGCAGTCAAAATGATTGCTACGCGCTTACATTCAATTTTGTTTATTTTCTTATTTATTTATTTATTTTTATTTTTATTATTATTTTTTTTCTGCATAATCACTTTACACTGAATATCCTGTCTAGAGCAAGTGTTTATTCCTATAATATAATGCTTTCGCATGTGTTTAACACGTACACTCGAGTCGTAGTTCTAAGTAATAGAGCATTGAATGCAATTTGAATTTCTAACCGAATGCTAGCGCAATTGCTGTTGCTCAAGACGAGATAAAAGCTGTTTCATTATTTATAGCCAACACATTGCATGATAATGCATACGTATAGAACGTTCAGTAAGTTCAGAGCACTGTTTTCATTTTTTTTTCCTTCTGCTTTGAGTCTAGCACTTAACTCAAATAAAGTTTGTTAACATGCATCTTACAGGTGTTTAATTGATGCTTTACCTTGCATTAATTAGGTAATGTACGTAAGCAGAGACTCGTTGTAATAAGCTGCAATTATGTGAAGCTTTGAATACTTTACTTAATATTTCTGAGAGATGTTTAATTCTTTACCCGCAAGTATGCGCAAACAAGAAAGAAAATAATAAAATCGTCACCAACTTAAGCCAACTTAAGCATAGAGATTGCAAAAAACTTCATTTTCTGCCAGTTAATGTCACTTACTTCGACTCACATTGCGTTTACAGTGGCCTTGACCGGCAAGAGCTGGAGAAGTACAAGTAGATACTTTTAGAGTAGATTCGAAGTTGTTCATTTTGATAAGTTGCGAGTACGTTTCTTCGTTCATCAGACCCGTTTTCAAAATTGATCTGCATCTGCATCTAAGCACTCTACATAGCGAAGATGATACACGCATAGAACTGCGATGTTGAGCTATTAACGCGGCCCGGCCTGGCAGAGGAATGGCGAGTACTTGGAAACAGATCCGCAAAGGACAAGTGGACATATAGTCTTATTCTAAGCATAGGTTCTAAGGCAATATGATGCAATTGTGCAATGGTCCTGGATGTTGCGGAACATACCTGCTTGAAACGGAATCTAGCCCTTCACATTTCCTCCCTAATAATTTCGTAAACCACTCCTGCACCACCACAAAAGGCGGAAAGCGGGTGGAATGTTTGCCGCTAATGTAATAAAGAATCAAGGGATCGAAAGGCACCGACGCAAGCTTCCTTGTTATGAGGCGTTATGGAGCTATACCATCATTGAAAGTAGATCTGCACATTCGTGTCACCAGGATGAGTTTTAACACCAGAGATTGTCTTTCGCATATTAAAATCTCGCTTCCCATTTGTCGCCATCATTTCATCTACCGAATAAAATAAATCGCCTCAGCTTTCCATTTATTTAGAATGCATATAGTTTATAGCAGGTCGATTTGCTAACCTAAAGGGTGAGGTAAGCAGAGTTTTCGATCTGTAATAAGTGAATGCATGAAAGTTTAGAACTACACTTAAAAACCTCCATGAGTAAACGAGTAGGTGAAGAACGCGACTACCCTGTGTTCAGGGGTTCAAATCTCAAGTGTGGTAGGCTTTACTTTGCTTGTAGCCATAGTGAAGCCTTGGTTGGTGGAGACATATCACTCATCGATTGGGTAGACATCCACCAACTTGCGGCCGCAACTTCCCTATCTCCCCCTCTTTCCTCAATTCTTTCTGACCATCACCGCGCCACACGAACGGGAGACATTCTCTGAGGTATTTGCCTTAACAAAAAAAAAAAGAAAAAAGCCTCGTAACTCACCATAACTTCTTATCCTCTTTAAAAAATTTACGTTTTTTAAACGTATTTTAATTCATACATGTGTACATTGTATACTCATAAGGCATGTGCTTTTCGAATCGCACGTTTATGTTACCCCCGTAGCAGTAAAAAGTTGAGAAATTGCATATTATTAATATTTTTTTTGTATTCCAAAGCGCTGCCTTCTTCCATAACTTTGTGTTACTCTCCTATTAAACGAATTATTAAACGGATGTTTGCTAATAAGCGATATTTTTTTTTCTTTCTTATATCTTAAGTATTTCGCACAATTTCGGTGTTTAGTGTTGCTTTTGAGCATCCAGTAAATGTAGCATTTGCATTTTTCAGCTAACGGTTACTCAGCCTATTCCTGTGCATAAATAGACATTTTTGTACTTCTTAAAGAGATAATCCCTGCTGTTAAAATCTCTTTATTAATATTGCAGGCGTGAAATATTTTTAATATATTTGTGTGTATGTACCGAATATCCTACATGATATATAAACAAATAATTTAAAATACTAAACAGACGTCTTGGCTGACTAACTCAGAAACGCAGAAACTATGTTAGACTAGAGAATAATGTGCTAATTGAGGTGAAAAGTGGCGTTAAATGCTGCAACTGCACTAAGGAGCGATGTGATATTTAAGCGGAGATAACGCAACACAAAAAAAAAAAAACAAAGAAAAAACAGCACCAACAAACACTACGGCACATACATAACTAAGAGTTCCAACGCAACCATATTATATATCAAAAATGTACTTTAGGTAAGGATAGGTTAGTTATAGCAAATGATTTAGAATCCAAACACAGCAAACCGATATAAGTCTGCCTATCTACGCGACCATTATGTGTTGTTTGTTGTATAGACAAATGAATGAAGGCATTGACAAAATTGCGAACGTGCCTAAGAATTCCTAGTAAGTAGGCAAATTACTCGTGTGGATGTAACTGCTTTCAAACACAATCCAATCCGCTTGAGTTGGTTCGAGGCGTGAAAGAAAGAGAAAGAGAGCGAGTGAGAGAAAGAACGAGAGAAAGAGAAAAAAGGGTGAGAGAGTGCTGGTAATACCAATGAGTGACTGCAAATGGTTTCTCAGTTTTTTCAGATTACTCAAAGCGTGCGGATGTGTTTAGCGCGTGCCAGTTGTGAACGTTATTAAGGTGTGAAAAAGTGAATAAATAAATAAATTTTTAAGAAAACAAAATTCGAAACATAAAATTAATAAAAATTGTAATTATTAAGCCATTACAAAGTGTACCCTGATTATGTCATAATTTGAAGTTAAGCGAAGTTTCGCAGAAAAAAAGTAAGGTCTACCTCCGTTTTATTTAACAAGCAGATTCATCAATATGCGGAAGGACAAGACATCTTGAAAAAGTATTTTAGAGAATTATTTTCAATAAATTTTAAAAACCAATTTTAACAAACCTTGAGAGAGTAGTGTAACTCATGCTACTTTTCGCATACACTGACGCAAACATACATTTAACCTCAGACGGGAGACACGAAGACCTAAACTGACTCAATAAGTTACAAACATCAGCCGCTCGCATGCTACCTGCGTAACTAGCAAAGTGAAAAAAAATGCTCATAAAATCATTGTAATAATCACAGAAAAAAGAAACAAGAACAACACCAACAATCTAACTACGCATGAATGTCTAATTCAGTGACTGGCTCGAACACAGAACAGTAACAAAACGAACTAAAACGTTACCACTTCACTGCTATTGTTTAGAATTACTGCTACTGCTGCTAATGCTGCTAATATCGTTTTCGTGACTGTTATTATTGTCGTCAATGTTGAGATTTAAGCAACATACACAAGTATATCTCTCACAAATTTCTTTTCTTTATATTTCCATTTCAATCGATGTATTTGCTAAAGTGTTTTCATAGGGTTGTGTGTGTGCTTGTTGAACGAGTATAAACGTACATGTGAATGGCCTCGTGGTCCGTTCAGTGAAACAAAGCGTAGTGAAATAATAATAAAAAAAAATCATTCGTTTTACTTACTTATTTATTTATTTTTGTTTTTTTTTTTGTAATGTAAAGGGTAATCATCACAAAACAGCCGGTTAAAGTTAAAAATAAAACAAGAAATAATAGATAAGAGTAGAAAAATGCAACAACATCGAGGAAACATTTATTTTTAAAATGCGGCCACAAAAACAGCTGTTTTCTCTAATATAATTATCTTAGAGGGAATTTAACGGCGACAAACCGCATAAGAAGACTAACTTTAACGGCTTTTTAAATCGAACTGGAGAAGCATCAAAAGCCTTAAAATGACTTAACGCACAATTTTTGCAAAAAGAAAAAAAATCACAAAGCCTGAAAAAAAGTGTTCTTGTAAACTGAAGATAAGACGTGTAAGATTTGTTTTTGAAAAGTTCTCAAACCTTCAAAAATATTTTCGAAAACCTCCTAAAAATATTTGCTTAGAAGAAATAACCGGTTCTTAAGTTTACTTGCTTCGTTTCACCGAACAAGTGGTTGTGTACAAAAAAAAAAAAAAAAAAAAAAAAAAAAAAAAAAAAAAAAAAAAAAAAAAAAAAAAAAAAAAAAAAAAAAAAAAAAAAAAAAAAATCGAAGTTCAAAGATCAAGTTTGCGTTTTATTTGAAAAATTCCATACATATCTTTACACAATGGCCTCTCTCAAGCACAATTCTGCAACCGCTATCGTTCACGTCACTACCACAACCATCATCACCACTACTATCCCTACCACCATCTTTAAAGCA
>KK499778.1:1426641-1451257 GCA_000688715.1 Glossina pallidipes
TTTACTTGCTTCGTTTCACCGAACAAGTGGTTGTGTAAAAAAAAAAAAAAAAAAAAAAAAAAAAAAAAAAGAGAAAAAAAAGTAAAACAAAACAAAAAAAATTAAAACTAGAAAAAAACAAAATCGAAGTTCAAAGATCAAGTTTGCGTTTTATTTGAAAAATTCCATACATATCTTTACACAATGGCCTCTCTCAAGCACAATTCTGCAACCGCTATCGTTCACGTCACTACCACAACCATCATCACCACTACTATCCCTACCACCATCTTTAAAGCATCAAGAACATTTAAAAACTTTTGCGTGCTTTTGGCCTCGTTTTGTTTGATTGCTCAGTTCATTCAGTTGCCATTACCCTGCATGTCTGCCAAAACTTATGCTGTGGATTCAGTCAAGGACCAAACGGCAGATGCTCTACATCTTCAGCATTATTACCATCACAACCCAGAGCACCATTATAGCGCACAACGCAGTCACAGTCGGCGACGTTTGCAACGAGATTCTCTTACAAAGCCTACAATACAGAATACAAGTTATTGTAATGATGTACGAAAGGTTTTCGAATCGATTGACATTAAATTGTCAGGAAATTTCGATGAAAAAGGTAAAGCAATAACACTAATAATAAAAATGTTATCATCTTTTTACGTTTATTTAATAATAACACATTTTTAATTTGAATCTAGTCTAACGAGACATCGCAAGAATGATTAACCGAGTTGTTTAAGTTGACAACAGCAATAAAATGATTTTATGAGATAATCTTAGAAAACCGGAAATAAACCAAACTATTTTATATAAAGGCTCGCCTTTTTTTTTTTTTTAATATTTTATTATTTTTCGGCCATAGTTTTCTCAGGATTCTCTAACATTTTGTGTGAAGAAGTAGACAAAGTTTTCATTTCACTTTTTTACAAAACATAAAACCCTTTGAATATTTTCTTATTCAGTTATTATAGGCATATAGAAGCTTAGATCTGAAATTTAATTAATATGATTATGAAACTTTAATAAACTGTTTAAGAAATCATGAAAAAAGGATTATTCCCAACTCCATCGCGATCAAATTTTTTTTCGTAAATGATTTTATACGGTACCAATATGGCTTGTAAGAGCCTTTAAGTCCCCAAATTAATATAAAAACGGTGAAAACGTGCAAATATGCTGAGTTTTACTGTGTGGATATGTGGACGTTGGGCACAATAACAAATTCGATGACCCTATATATAGTACCTGGCCACAGGTTAAGCCAAAATGTATTTTGTTTTTGCGAGCAAACAATAGGATCGACAGAGAAAGGAATTAGCAGTAGATATGTAATAGACCTAAGAATCGATTGTATTGTATATGCGAATTGTATTGCTTGCGTGAAATAGGGTTACTTTTTGCCATTACAATGGATTATGTAACATTTAAAAATGCAACGCTTCTATCAATTCTTAAAGAGAAATTGTAAGGAAATGTTACGTTTCTGTTATCTTGCCTACAGCCATGGGCACATAAATAGCGCACAGTTCGCTATAAGAATAAACACGAAGAGCTGTAAAAGACGCTTACAAAAAATCTTCAAAAAAAAGGTATTCTTACTTTGAAATACGAAGTGTGTTAAAAAAAAAAATGACTTCAGGTTTCGTGGGTTATGTACATTCCATTTTTGAATTTTTTTTTTGTTATGCACATGTCCTCAACATATGTTGATGTGTTGTTAACCATTTCGCATTTTTAGTTTCTTTTTTTTGACAGATATTAGGATTAGACGTGTTTTGATGCGTCTTTGCGGGTTTTCTGTTCTCGAGAAAAATGCTTCACAGACTCTGCATTAAAAATTAAACGCTCCAACTCGTTTAAAATGTTGACTGTGGCATTTGGCAAGTCTACTTCGAGCACGACAAGTGTTTATAAGGAGGTCTCGAAAATGTTAATGATAATGACTGCCTTAGAAGTCGCGGTACGTCCACAATCGATGAAAACCTTGAAGCAGTGAAAAAAAATGTTTTGGAGAATCGTAGAATCGCTATTAGAGCAGTTGCTAAGGGTGTCTCGATTGGTTCATGCCATGCAATTTTTTTCGATATTTTGGGCATGAAACGAATGACAGCAAAATTGATAAATTTTGACTTCGCTTGTTCGCTATCGCGCTTCAGCCACAATGTTCATACGAAACTTGGCCCCCTGCGACTTTTTCCTACTCCCAAAAGTGAATCCACCCATTAAAGGTCGGACTTTTGCTACGATTACGTAGATAGAGATCGCATCGCTGGAAGAGCTCAAGGCCATACCAAAAAGCCCATATCTACCAAGCAACCCCAAGTGCATTCTATCTAAGAGGCATTACTTCGAAGGAGATGAAATAGATATTGATGAAGAATATATAAATATTTTTCGAGAAAAATGAAAACACCCCGTATAATTTAAAGTGCATATAAAAAATTTAAAAAAATTTAAAATTTGAAATGAAATCGATATCAAAAATTCGAAACGGATTAAATTTTTTTAGCTCTAGATTACCACAAAAAGATATAGACGAGATTTGTAAGTCAAATACGCTTCAACTTTGTTCCTTTTACCTTTAATTGATTAGTATAGCAATTTTATAAGCGACAGTCTAATAGGTAAAAATGCATTTATTGCGCTAATTAATTCAAAATAGTTTCATTATCACAGAGATTCAGAGGAACCGTTTATAATGCCATTATATTGGAGGGTTAGAGTTCTATGTACGTAAATAAAAATGGAATGCTTAATGCGGATGCAAAATGTGAGAAAAACTAATGCTTTGACAGACATAAAATTGTCCTAGGCGTGGCAGGTCTTGTCAGAAGTACTTATGTTTATTCTTATTGCAAAGTGTGTGCTGTTTAGGTATCCTCGACTGTATATAATGTCTCTACTATGCGCCGCACCATGCATTGTTGATGTGTTCTAATAACGAGAAAAATAAAGTTTTAGCTGAGAAAGACAAAAGTAAAATAAAAAAAATAAAACTGCTAAGGAATATCTGAAAATCTGTTAACCAATTGTAGTTTTCAAAACTAAACAATTGCACTTTATATGTAGGTTATAATCATACACATACAACGAACACACTAGCACGCATTCATTTCTTGAACTTTTCCCAAATATTTCAGGAGAACATGGAAAATTCATACATATTCAACTGTTCCCCGCTCGTTCTCTTCTTACACCGGGATGTGTACTCATCGTCTAAAAAAAAAAAAGACAAAACTTAGAGTTCTTGCATTAAAAGTGATTTTAGAACTGTTATCACTAGGCACAGTGCGGCATAGTACAAAAAAAAATTATAAAACAAATAAGAAATTTGAGGCGAATCTCTGGTACACCCATCACCTTACAACTAATGTACAAAAATTATAAAATGTTTATGTGATAATGTATACGTAATCCGAAGAACTATAGGCATTGTATAGTTTCGTTCAATATCTCTTATAAGTCATCGCTTAGCTTGAAGTATTCTATCTCTAGCGCAAGTGTGTTTGCCTACGAAGATCGTGGGATGATTCTTGTACTAATGTTATGACTAGGTTTGATTAAGGTACTTGGTGAATTTTCGAGTAACTACGACTGCATGGATTATCATTTTTCCACCTTGGGTCGGCAAGACGCGCCCATTTTCAAATTTGATCTATGGTCAGTAACTAAGAATATTCATGCTTAATGGGCTAATGATGGGCGGTCGAGACAGACCAAAGAAACCAAATCAACTCAGAAGATATATAAAGTCTCGGGACTCTTTGAACCGTATTTCTAATATACGCACAACATTCGGCTGTGGATATATCCAGTTTTATAAAACTAGAAAAGAATAGTAAATTTATATGGCACTTGTGAGCGTATCTGTTAATATCTTATCTCTTGCTAGTATAACAGACTTTTACAAAAACTTGTTAATGCATCGTGCTAAGGGGTAATACATGTTAATGCGAATGCATTTCATTATCACATTTGCAAAACTTAATTCTACTACAAATCTTCTGCAGTAAACGAACAAACTTACGTGAACAAACAAGCATACATACATGTGTTGATAACAAATTTTAGTTCTTTAGCCTTATTCCTAGAGTAGAGTCATACGCACACTTTCACACTTTGGATAAATTTTGTATAATAGCATAATGCAAAGAAAGTTTTCCATATAATCGAAAATGTTAAAAATTAAAAAATTGGAATAACACTCAAAATTTTACTATATTGTGCTGGAAAAATTTTATTTGATTTACAAGAAAATATTTTATGTAATTAAATTGTTAAAATAATTTATTTGGCAAAATATTTGGTAAGAAATCTTTTAATTGAATTTTTGTTTTATACATAAGAAATGTACATATGTCTCAGGTTAATCAAGCCGATTGTCCTAAATGTGGCAAGACTCGGCAGCACAATCTGCAAATCGTCCAAAGCAGACCAAGACGCCCATAGCGATATTAAATCAATTAATTTCGAGCCAAACTTCCTCAATAGTCGAACAGGCATGAGGGAATCGATCGGTTGTTGTTAATTCCACCGGTCTGCTGACATTGTTGTACCCTACGCTCTGTACTTACAAGGGTATATTAAGTTTGTGCGGATGTACGCAACACCAAGAAGGACTTGAGATAGATCTATCGTCTATTATACCGATCGATTCTGATTCATTTTCTAATTCGATTAAAGTTTGGATGTCTATCCTGTTCCCTTGTGCCCCACCTACAGGTCGCATTTTTCGGGCTATTTTCATAAAATTTGGTAAACCGACATGTTTGGGTCCAAGGACGAACGCTATTGGAAAAGAATGGAATCGGATCACTTCTTCGACCATTCTCAATGCAAAGTATAATTTTGAAATGTGGTTATACGAATGACTGTGTCAAAAGAAGTGGTGCAGGTGATTCAACTGAACTCAATATCAACCTTAGTTCCGAAGAAGCGAAGAAAGCTCTTCATGTTTTGTTTTTTTAAAGCTTTTATCGGCTCAACATTGAATGTTTTCATAAAGTATGGACAGATAAAAGAATAAGCAGTCGTATGAAAGTTATTGAAGTTATTGAACGCGACATATGTGGATATATATATGTATAAGTAATTTTTTTTGAGAGAATTCTATATAGAATCGATAAATTTTACTTTACGGCAAAAAATTAAACTTATCTTGAAGAAGCAATTGAATATTCAAGGCGATCCGAGGAGTGCTTGAAAAATTTCTGGTATCTGCAACACGACTACACGACTAGTCGTCTTTTTGAGTACCACCTATAGGACCTTACTTGGGAAACATATAAGAGAAACTAAAGCTTAAAATTAAAGACTTTGCAATTTTGCCGTTCAAATTCTAGGGGAAATACTTTAGTTTTCAGCCATATCAGATTGATATTCGATTTGACGAAACATTTGGAAAAAAATTTAAGGCAAAGTTTGCTTCAATTTCTTGGCAATAGCATTGACATTTTTCAAGTCGCTTTCACCCTCCTATCATCCAACGGTCGTCTCAGTGGAGCTACACTAACATGTTTGTGCTTGAAAATGCTTCCAAACGAACATAAACACTTCTTAAAGACGTCTATTAGTATAACCGGGATGATCAAGATTACAAGATACAGAACACTGACGTGTAAGTCCCCAGCAGGTATTTCTTTAGCACAGACACATTTTCAGAACGCTTGTGTAAGAGTTCAAAATAGCTAGGAAAAAATTTCTTTTTCTGCCTTAAGACTTGTTTGAGGCATAGTTCATATGCTGCCAACGTTTGCAGATTCACACGTGATGGATGAACGCAAACGAATAAGATGCAAAATGCAAATAGATTACTAAAAAATACTTTGTGATTGTCGGTTTAATCTAATCACTAGTTAGGTGGAATTCTCTACTTTGGCCACAGACTGGAGTCTCAAGTTTCACCCCTTTTCGATAGTTGGTTTCTGCTTCCACGCTAAATTTTAAAAAGCAGAATTCGAATCTGTTTATCTTGCTTGAAAGGTAATTTCCTGTAGATTTATAAATCGTTCACAGAAACATCTTGCGTTTTCTAATTTAGACACCGTATCATGTCCTGATCGCAACCACTTAACAGAGCTTTGTTAAGAGAGTTGCTAAGTGTCTTTGCTACTTAAATTCAAATTTATTGTCGCAGCCTTCACAAGTATATATATATACTTTATAGGGTCTTCGATACTTGATGCAATCTTTGCTCGCTATAAAAATAAGTGTTCAACAGGTGACTTTGATTTTTCGAAAATTCTTTAAAGGGTGTGAAGTTATATTTAAATATAATTAGCAAAGACACAACCCTTTTCTTTACAGAACTCTGTTAAGCCCTTAACAGAGTTTTATAAAACGAAGTCTCGGAGGGATTTAAATCAAAATACAATTAAAATAAAACTTTTGGAAAATATTTTTACAAAATATAATAAACAAACCATGTATTTATGTAAATTAATTAATATATGAAAAGTCAGTATTTTTACACTATGTCATAAATGGGGTTGATAAAGCGAAAGTTTGCTTAGCTACTGTGGGCAAACCATGCCCTGCGAAAAATGAAACTCCTCCAGCTTTCCAACGATGTGCAGGTTATATTAAGTTTTGCTCGGAGAATTTTTTTATGGGACCTGTCAAAATTTGCTTACATGTTAGCTTATATTATGTTAAGTAAGTTTTTAATTTTGGGAATTTTGGGGAAACCCAGAAGAAAAGTTCAGAGATCTCATAAAGTACATATATTTTTGATCCATATCAAATTCTAAATCGATGTAAGGATGTCCGTCGGTTCGTTTGCGGTAAATGTTCACGCTGTTGCGAGGACAAACATATCGATTGCTAATTTGGCAAAAGCATTGAAAGTTCTTGCACGCAGACTGACCGATTATCGATGAGTCGATTAAAAGGTCCCTTCCTAAGTACAGCCTGATATGGCGCGACCTTTCTGTTTTCAAAACTATCCTACAGTGAATGTATAGAAACCGGAGTGAAATAAGCCACGCCCATCTGATATTACGGATAATTAGAATTTCATTTTTTGGTTGTTCTTATAATAAAAGGTGGTGGGTATAAAAAACTTGACGGCAGCCGATTACTTGTTATGTATTTCCTCTTTTTTTATTATTATTTTCTTTCAATTATTTACACAAATAAGAAATATTCAAATAATAGGATAAATACGCTGTTTTCACTTGTACTCACTGTGTTCACTTGTTGTGAGAGAGGGGAATGGAGTAGGGAGGGTTGAGTTTATCCACGTTATCACAATCATTTCTTCGAAATTATTCTAAAGATAAATTTTTTATGCAAGCTCTTTTCATATAAAATCCAATAGATGTTAAGGTAAATGAGTTTTAAACTTTAAATTTACCATTTTGGCAAATTATGTAATTTTTACTCAGCATAATTATCTCCATAATATAAGTTTCTCAAATCGCTTCTTTCGAAAAGCAAAGAAATTAGAAAGTTACGGCTTTAACTTGATTAAGCTGTGTAAACGCGACATTTCTCGCAAAAACCAGAAAACAAACAAAAAAAAGAAAATAATAATAATTTAAAATGCAAAAATTTCACGCATTTTTATCGCCAACTAATATCGTATAGTAATCGTAAATATCGTATCGTATAATATTTGCTGGGCGATGTAACAGTTCAGAGCTTAGCACAACAAAATATTCCGTTTACTAAAAAATAGGGTAATCGTTTTATATTTATGTAGAAGAAATAGAAACATTGTCGGATAAGACCGACGACACCACTATGCTTGCTGCAAGTCTTTACTTATTTTCGTGATAAACTCGTGCAGTGCCGGGAGCCATTGCAAAAGGACGGGACCAAAAAATAGTCTTTCGTAGTTGTTGCGATTAACTCATTTTCAATGGGTTCCACGCTTAGGGCAAAATATTCAATGCATTAAATTTCGTCGAAATTTCTACAAAATTGCGACTTACTAGTTGAATATAAAACCATGTGGGCAGGGAATGCCATTTTTGTCTATCGAGTCTCGCTTTGGATGTTGCATACATCCACACATCCGTATTTGTACCACAACCAGTGCAAGGTGTGGCGAAATGCAAGTCCTCAAGTACTTAAAATAAGTTTTTCCTAATCTTTTTTTTTTGTTTTTTTCTTTTGCGCGCTTTAACTTTCCTACTGTTCCGCTACAGGTGAAACTTCTTTAACTAAAACAAGCAACCAACAACTGCCAGCATATAGGATTCAACATCTAGTGAGTAGCGAACATTTTTTTTTCAAAAAGCTAATTGGAAAACAAAATAGCGGACGTTTACATATTTTTGGGAAAAATCCCTCGCGCAATGATTTTCTAAATTCAAATGAATCACTTCACCAAGTTGGGCTCTACCTCGATATTAATAAATATTATCAGATAAACGTTTCGTGTCAAGCATACATGCAAGAAATTTAAATGCACTAGAATTAGGTAAACATGCCGCACTACAAAACACATCCCCTACCCAAGTAGATGGTGGTCTTTTCCTCCATTTGAATTATTGCCGGATTAGTTGAAATGTAATTATTTTGTTTATATAAAATGATATGCAAGAAGTTGAAATTATTTTGCATGTGCACCATAAATGCTTGTGGTTCCTTTAGGTTGCGGAAAGAGCGATAGTCCGCAAACAAGTTAAAACGTTACAGCTGGGCGGGAGCCACTTTATTAAATGTCTTACATCGCTTTGCCTAATACGATTGTTCACATATCTATAAAGATTTACCTTCCATGACAATCTCCATATTATGATAGGTGCAAAAAGAGGCCAGTATGGTTTAAATTTGGCAAAGTAAATTCATATGTTGAGTATCCATTCCACTCAGAATAATTTTCATCATAAAACACTAAAAATTAGGGCTTGCTCTTATACAAAGGCTTATATGTTTTCGTAAAAACAATTATATAACTCAAGCTCAAAAGATGGTCTCATCTCATGCAGATTTTCCAGATCGATTTTGAAGGCGAGATGGCGTGGATAGACAAAGGAACAGACCTGCTTAAATTGATTCAGAAAGTGATTCTAAATAAGTCTATCACCATTACTTCTTAGCGCTTTACTCGCACAAATTTACCATAGTGATATCCCACAAGTGTGATAAGGTTACAAAGACAATTTAACTGAAATATAGAAAATTTTCATTTAAATCGGAAACTCAATGCGGGAACGGTGGTGTGCATAAAAGTTTTTGTGTTAAAAAATCGTATCTCTACAAGTTGGAGTAAGGGTCTACTATACCATCTCGCACCATGGCATGCTTATAAAAGTACTGTTTGCCATACTTTTGCGCAGTTAATTCTTTAAGCGAATTTACAATAATTGTTTCATCCTTTGGAATAACTTTTAAAAGTTTAGAAACTAATTAACAAACAAAAACCTTTCTAGTTATGTTTTTTCGATAAATTTTTCTCTTATTTTTTGCCACGTTTTTTAATGTAAACAGTTAAAATACTTTCCATTAATTCGTGCACTGAAGAGAAAGAGAGGCGGAAAAATGATGAGCAAAAGGAAAATTGTAATAAAATTGAGTTTGCAGGAAACGCGTCAATTCTAATAAGCTAAGGGCTATCAGCGGTACCCATTAAGGGCAAAGTAATTAAAAAACAAGTAAGAACATTATAGTCGGGCAACGCCACCTCTGAATACCCTACACCACATTGTCTAACATAATTCTTATTTTTGTTACAGGACACAAAAATTATATCTAAAAGCATACTTTTCATGTGCCGCATTTATGGGGAAGGGAGCCCAAAACGCAACCTATTGTAGTACAAGTTTAATCCTTACATAGAGCAGGATCCAAAAATAGGCCGAGATAGTCCAAATTTGGCACAGTTAATTTCTTTATGTTGATTTACTATTATGATATAATTTTCATCGTGAAGCACTGAAAATTATATCTTTTTATCGCACGAACTTCAGTTTTCGCTATATGAGAGCGATTTCAAGCATTGCCCCACCAACCAATTTAGAATGCCGGAATACCTCTACTTAGCCACTTTTGTCGAGAAATTTTGAAAAATACAATTTTTTTCCATGTAACGACTTTTCAGAATACGGCGTTATATGAGTAGTGATCGAAACAATGGACCAATCCGTCACTGTTCCAACTTTCAGTAAAATATCTCACAAACTGCGACCTATAGCTTAAACACAAATTTACATCGACCGATAGCAGACGAACAGACAGGCTTAGACCAATTCAGGTAATAATTCCGAATCAATCTATATAATAAAGGGTGAGTCCACCCTGTATATATCCTGTGTATACCCTGTACTACAAGTGGTGTGGGCTATAATGATTCGCAAAGAAATAAAAAGTCAATAAGAAATGCTCGCAAGTGTTGTGCCTAAGGCAGACAGACGCTCGATTGAATAAAATAAAGTTTCCAATTGCCTTGCGTAAGAGGTGTAATCCACATGTTTATGGATGCTCCAATCTGTCCACTACGACTAGACTTGAAATTATTATATTCCTACCTACATTTTTATGCCCAAACATTTTTATGTTTGTTTAGACAGATACAGGTACAGACAGCCATGCTTAAACCAGTTCAGATTATGATATTGATAAAAAGTACATAAATATTTTATGTGATCCTTGAAAAGCCCTGGCGGATGTTGAAAATGTTTGAATGAATTAAAAGTGTGTTCATAATGAAGCATTTTGTAAAGTCACAAAAAAAATGTTTTTTCTTCCAATCATTAGAGCTAATAAAGTATACAAACAAAAAAAATTCTTAAAAATTATAAAAACAGAAGATAAATTTGACACAGTTGTGTTCAACTTTATATTGACTTCGTACGGTTTGATTTGATAAATTCAATTCACACCTTACGGAGTAGTCCGTATTCGGAATTGGTTTGTTTGTTTTTCCGTTTTCTGTTTTCTATTCACATATTTCCAATAATGCGATGGCCGACTATAGGCCGCTGAAACTTCTCTATCGTTTTCCTTTTCGTCATCAATTAATATCCTTTATCCGTTTTCATGATGAAATGTTAAAAATTGTACCTTGTTTCCAGGTAAAGGCTTACTCTTCATGAAAGCCCTTACAAGAGGTAGCTTCCGAAAAATTAACCTACCTATAGTCCAATTCTGCTGCATTTATGCCAAATTACTATAATGAACCGATTTGCATCGTGAAATACTAAAAAGTTGACGTTGCTATTATACGAAAGCTTATTTTTTATAGGAGAGGAAGAGGTGCAGAAACTGACCCTACCTCATCTAAATCGTTCACATTCACTTCGTATGCTAGAATATTACCTTTCCTTGATTTCGTTGATATCGAAAATTGCGATCTTTAGATTGAACACAGATATAACTGGGAAGACATCAGAGGAACCAGCATGCCTAAGTCCCTTTCGAAAATGATTCAGAATAGATCGGTGTAATATATAGAATACGGACTTCAATTTCTACTGGATATCGCACTTAGCACTTCTTCTCCCGGATATTACTGCCAGTACCAACCAAAAACAGCGCGCCCATCTTGGAAACTAAAATTCCCGACACCTACTTTACATATTATATTTGATGTATTCTTTAAATGTTAAATTCTGTCGTTCCACATGATCAGCACATACGTTGAGGTCGTCTTTTCACAAACAAAATTCATTTCATTCTGTTCTTTGAAGAGAAAGGGAGAGCAACCACTTTTCTTAAACTTGGAATGGTCTGCTCTTGCTTATAAACTTGAACATGCGTGTACTGTGTATCTACAGATGTTTGATTGACTTGGGAAATCCAATCGAATATGTGTTAGAGTAGGTGGGAAATGAATGGGAAATAAATTGGAATTGGAAAAATGTTGCCTTTAATTATGGACCGATTGAAACCGCTTTTGTACCGAACATGCAGGAGATTCTAGAGAAGGTTTGGGTACCAGTTTGTCAAGGAGTCGAATGTTATAGACGAAGTTATAGTTATAGACGAAGAGCAGATCGCGCCTCTTTATATTTTTTTTTACTTAGATATTGTTAATCGATCAGGGAATGTTTGACTCAAATTGGTTTACTAATAGCATCAGATTCGTTAAATCGGCAGTTATAAAGAGAATTGATCTAAGTAAATAAAACCAGTTTTCATCTTTGTGCTTTTTTGTTTCATTTTAATCGGGTAGAAAAGCAAAGTAAGCTTTTCGGAAAAATGTGTATATGTGGAGATATTAGAGAAAAGAAATGAAAAGCATTCGAACGAAGAGTTATTTATTTCTATTATAGAATATGTGAAGAAATGAGCCTAATAAAATAATTCATAGGAGTGGAGAGGAGCAGACGAGATGCAAACTTACTAGCATTGAACAATAGAAACGAATCAATCAAGTGGTTTGTAAAGTTCAGAAAATGCAAGCAGCAACAATATAACAACAACATAAAGCGGAAACAAAGAAAGTATTTATATCTGCCTTAGATTGAATCGTTTAAGGTTTATTTGTTTTTCTAAATCGTACGCACAACGAGACTAAAGAAAACTAACTGTATTACCAAAAATATGTAAAACTATTTTACATGAAAGACAAGCGTAGACATCCTACGGCATAACTGCACTCCTACTGACATTTACCATAAATTTTTCCCATTAAATAACATATGCAATTAGAATTTAATGCATGTACTGGGATAAGACTGTGAAAGGACAATTCTTAATAAATTGGCAAACCCATCCTGCAAAGGACACTTGCCACATAATCATCTCTCGATTGACTAACGCCAATGGATAGGTCAAAAAGTATTATTATTATTATTATATAAATTTAGCCAGAGAATAAATTCTAAGACTAAAGTCTTAAAGCACTAGCATCTAAGGCTTTCGGCTTTTATTTTTATTAATTTTATTATTATTATTTTTATTATTATTATTAATATTATTATTATTATTATTATTATTATTATTATTATTGAAAACTCTACCGCACTTGATGTTTGAACCCAAGACCATTGAATTGCTAGTCGAGACTCTTGTCTACTCGGCCACTCAGGCGGATAGGTCAATAAATAATTTTTCTAATTGTGAGTAAAAGTAAAACCGCATATAGATTTTGCAAAAAAACAAAATAAAACGTTTCGTCTGCCTTTGCAGATAGGCTTTCTTCGTTCAAACTGATCAAATTAATGAAATGAATTACATTTTGTCTTTTACGACAGTTTTATGCATCACAAAAAAAAAGTTTGCCAAAATTTTGTTATGTTTTGCTCGGTCTATCTGGAGATAATTGAATTTCATACAAAGTTGCCGCTGCAGATACTTTCGATTCTATGTTTACACGTCAGGAATATGTTATGGCAATTTGCTCGCATCTTCTGAACAGAAAGTTGAAAAGGTCAGGTGTTTTATTTTTTCATTTGGTGGACCTTCAAATAGCTTTAACTAACTTGATTCGCAACAATTTTTGTCGGAAATATGCTAAAGCATGTTATTACAATTTATTACCCATTCATAATTAAATTAAACGAATTCAATTGAAGTCGCTTAACGTTTTAAATTTTCAGAGAATCTTCAAAGTTATCTGGTACAGAAATTAAATATATATGTATATACATACATATATATGTATGTATATGCAAAGCAGTGATCGCAATTAATAAATTTCTTGAGAAAATTAATTCGATCGTCTGCTCGCTCATATGAAATTACGTCAATTTCTATTGAAAATAAAATGAAGAAGAGCCCTTTATATCAGATTCAATGCTTTTTGAATCGAGATCGACTGGCAGGCAAAACCATTAGATCTTACGGAAGATATCATTTTCGTATGTAAATCCCAGTGATTATTGACAATTTGCGTATTGTGCATTGTTGATGGAAAACGTTAAAACCTATATATACCCTACACCATTTGTACTGCAGGGTGTATTAAGTTTGTACGGACGTATGTAACACACGTTTTATTATATTGATCGGATCAGAATCGTTATCCCAATCGATCTACGCCTGTCTGTTCGTTCTTCCGTCTGTCCGTCTGTCCGATGTAAGCCCTGCAGATCACAATTTTTGAGATGTTTTGATGCAATTTGGTATACTTTGGGACTTAGATCGGATATAACCGTTCCTACGAGTGCTAAGCTTTCATATGGTAAAAAAGTTTTATTTTCAATATTGATGCACATTGTCAAAATTGATCCACAAGGCATACCGAATTTGGGTCATGTAGATCCATGACTTAAACCAAACATCATAAGGTTTTTTATGGAAAATAAGCCGTCACATGGAAGGAAGATATTATTTTTAATATTTTGTGATAAAAATTGGCCCATAAGAGTAGTTTGACATAAAATGTAAATTTATCAAATTTACACCAAGCGGGACCATTTTTCGGGCATCCCCACCTATGCTGGTTTTCGTGAAAAAGAAACTCTTTCGCATAACAATTTTCTACACCGAATTTACATCACTTACGTCAATTTTTTGGACCCTATACTTTATTGTGAAAAGTATGCCTTTACATGAAAACAAATTATAATTTTTCACGTATTATCACGAAAATGAATGCATATTTATATTACGTGAAGTGTTATAGGGTATTTGTTGTCCCTTGTTTTAGAACGCTGTATGTACAGAAAAGACGTAACTTAGCGCTGTACTAACCGAAATGGTAATCTTACCCATGTATTTTAAAATTTTTACTCGTTACTTGTCGGATTTTTTTAATTAATCTATTTTTTCGCAACAACGGTGGCGAAAAAAACAGCGCTGTCGTCAGTTAATAGTTCAGTGGCTAGTGCAGCCAAATTTGTCAGATCTTAGTAGAAAACCAGCCGATTCGAGCGGGATTTCCACGATCCCGCCGTTCGTTGTCCGCCGAGCTTAACCTAACTTGATCGTAACTTAAACGTTCATCAGGACAAAGGATGTGTTAGCTCAAAATGAGCGGCGATTGCGATTCACAATAATGATTTCATTGAGATCATAAATATATATACATATATATATTTACAGTTGTTGCAACTATTTTCTAAATATTATTTACATATATTGTTTATATTTTCGATAAACGTAAAACTTATAAGTTACTTCCCTAATTTTTAACAAATTAAAAGGACTTCTACTCCTAGAGATCATGAAAATGGTGTGTCAGCGTCTATTACTATCAAGCGCGTTTTTTCTTTCAATTCTCTTTCGTTAATACTTTCGCGTATTTATGTATTTACATATATTTATGTTTAACTACATACATATATATATGCAAAGGTTTCCCATGCCCCTTCTTCCACATTTTATTCTCTCTATGATGAATTGATTTTCGTAGTAAAGTAAATAAGTTTTCGCTGTAGCCAACACATATAACTGTGCGCTTGTTTATCGAGATGTCTAACATGCTACGAAAACGAAAGCTCTGACCCTAATATTTGTTACAAAAGCATATAAAAACAATTATACTAGCGCTCATCCCTTCACTTATGCATTTAATGAATTTGCTTTTATTATGACGTTTATGCTCGCGAAGACTTTGCACAAACGAAAGGACGAAGACGGACCATGAAAACAATCCATTGGAACGAATTTTGTATAGACGCTATCTTTTGTAGTTTTTAGCAGAGCAATTCTAACCCTAAAACTTTGTCTTACGTCTACGATTTTTTCTTCTTCTTCTTTCTGCCGATATTGCTTTAGATATCAGCTTTTGAGAGTGTGTTTTTAAATGCATCACCTAAATGCATTAAGTTGGACCAGTTTGAGCAGTCTTGGTCTTCGCAGGTGCAAGAAATCCTGGGGTAGAAAAACCGACAGTAGACAGACATTACTAAAGCGGTTTATGAGATTCAAAAATGTATTTGCTCAAGGTTATCTCTAAAGCTAGATAATAAATGATATGATGGAATTAATATAACTGCGTCCGTCCGTAATGGATAGAATAGATACATAAAATGAGAGAATGCACATAAAATATTTAAACTAAGTTAAAATAAAATGAAAAATATCTGAGTATTGCATTTTTAATAATTTTCATTTTAAATTTGCGAAAAATAAAAAAAACAAAAATGAATAAAACTTTACATATACGCACAATTAACCCGAATTCCGAGAGTTTATCGTTCAATTCTTTCAGTTCGCATTTGATAAAATCAATTTTTATTTAAACTACTCATGCAAAAATCATTTAAAAATTACATATACCCATACACGCACACGCACACGCACACGCACACACACACAAACACACACACACACACACGCACACAAACAAAGAGAAAAATAAATATGTATTTGTTTATAGTTATATACGTTGATGTGCTAGCATGTCTTGCTGCACTTAGTCATATGTGTCTGCTTCTGGACTCTTGAAATATGATATTTTTTATATACAATCAAAAAATGAAAGAAAGAAAAAAGCAAAGAATCAATTAGTTTTTTACACACAATTTAATTAACAAAATGATCAATTTTCCCCTTTTAAGCTAATTCATTAACTAGCCAAGCGACACAAGTGAAATATGAAAATAAGGGAATAAATAAATATACATATATAACTCCAATGAAATTCTAATACAACTTGCAAGGTACAAGACTGGTATGCTCTGATTTCATTGATTCTTTTTTTTTTCTCTTTTCATTTACAATTGACCTCCACAAGCGCCTAGGAACTACATATGCTGTTTTAAGTTCTACTTTAATTGTTTTTT
Source organism: Glossina pallidipes (assembly GCA_000688715.1). NCBI lineage: Eukaryota > Metazoa > Arthropoda > Insecta > Diptera > Glossinidae > Glossina > Glossina pallidipes. Next base: position 1,443,252 of record KK499778.1, read on the forward strand.
TATTTTTTATTTTTTTTTTTTTTTTACACTTGTAGGGTATCAGCTCGCGGTTAGTATATTAAGTTTGTGCGAATGTGTGCGGTATCCGGAAGGATTTATAATGATAAACTCATTTTTTATTATACCAATCATTCGGAATCATTTACTGTATCATCATGTTGAGTCCGTCTCTCCAATGCCTGCCCATGCGTGGATGAGCACTTCACTTTAGGTAGTTTACAAGATATTTCAATGCAATGTGCTTGGTCGGAAAAATAAATCCTCTTCAAAATGAATTACGTGTGTGTTTCACAAGCTAAATGGATGGACAACATTCGAAGACGATGAGACCGTTCGTTAACACCCCTTTCTTATAAACTATCTTACGAAAAATAATCGTTTAATAGGCAACAAGACGAAGATTACTTAAAAGTTATGATTTGATGCATAAGCTTACCGTACTAAGGTTGGACTGAATGCGGGACCTTCTCCATACAATAAATTTTTTGAAAGCAAATTATAATTTTTGATAGTTCATGATGAAAAAGTAATAACGGAATAAGTCTGTGGTAGTAAAATTTGTCCACATGTTCGCAGATCTTATAAGGGAGGTAAGATCAGAATGGTTACACAATTTGCCCGTTAATTTCACGACAAGGGCACCTCTGCTGCTATTATTAAATAAGACAAAGATGTTAACAATTTTTTTTTCTTTTTTTGTAAGGATTTTAGCTCCAGGCCAAGATATTATTGAAACACATACCATCCGCAACGAGTCTTATTAAATTTCAAGCCGTTGAGGCTCTCAATTGTAAAAATGGTAGAGGTTGAAATTTTTGTATGTATAGATTAAATGAGAAACTTGCCCTTAAAAAACTGGGAAAAAAAAAACGAAAATCTTATAATATAATCTGTAGCGAATGGCGCTCACTATGTAAGATGTGTCTATGAATTAGGAGCTAACACAAAATTTTTAATAAGCAAGTCGTGTACATTTGCAATTTATTATAAATCTTGGAATAAATTCATTAGTGACGTCAAATATGAGGAAAAGGGGGACACGCGAGATGTGTATCCTAAACTCATTCCAAGAATTATGCATACAAAATGTGTTAGTTTTGAAATGTTTCTCTCTTTCGCTCTCTCTCTCTCTGTCACTCTTTTTCTCCTTGTCTTTTTCCGTCCCTCTTTCCCTATCTCGTTTACCCACATCGATGTTACAATTCAATTAATATGATGGGCTTTGCAAAAAAATTGAAAGGCCACCAAATTATAAACAATAACAAGCGATTAAGACGAGAATAAATGTAACGAAACAAAAAGTATGCTTGTGAACGAACGAGCATTAGTGTGAATATGTGAGTGTACGAGCACTTAATTAATTCAAGTACTATTTAATTAAATTACTCATAATGGTATGATTATTCAAATTAAGATAAACAAAAAATTGTTACGTTCACGCTACAACGGCATGAATCATCTAATCAGCTCTCTTCCCAAAAAAAAAAAAAAAAGATCTTTTTCTGGAGGGAAATTCTCTTTATCTACGAATACTCTCTGAGTATTTTTTTTTTTTTTTGTTTCTACGCCGGTGTTGATGTTATATTCATATGAAAGGGCAAAGGTGTACTATTTTTGTCATTTGCTTTGCAACATTCTGAAATTCCAGGCATATACTATTTTAAGGTTAATATATATTTTTAGTCATGTTTTGTTTTTATCCATCGGTACTGCACATTTAAGTTGATAAAGTCGGCATATGGGAGAATGAAAACTAAAACTTTTGATTTTAGTTTTAATTTTACAGAGCAAATTTCGAAGTAAACAGTCCTTGCTTATAAACACACCTACGCCTTAATCACAAGAGAGAAATAATTTCTAAAAATGTGAAACTTTTTAAAAACGAATGTAAGACATTCGGCCGATTTGTCAAGCAATAGTCTAGTTTGGTCCATCAGCGCCAGTCTTTAATTTAATCGAAAGGGTAAAGAATTTCACATAGTTACCTCAGGCAACAGGTATTCAAGATTCGCTTCAAGGCTAACATAGCTGACTAACTTGTTTTTTTATTTTTAGTCGCTTGTCTTTTCGAAAGGTATGTTTGTGATGCTTATCATTCGGCAGATCAAGAATTACTGCTTTTCATGCTTTTTGTTTTCCCATTTTTTCTTCCTTCATTTCGACGATTTCCTTCATTTCGGTAATACGGGTTATGTTAGTGTTTGTACCCGTGCATGTACAAGAAGAGAGAAGAAACTAAAAACCGGTCTCAAAAATGCTTAACTTTATGTAACATACTCTTACTTGCCTTTTGTCTTCCTTTAAAAACAAAGAATAATAAAGAAAATTAAAAATCTTTTTTGTTTTTTGTTTTTGCTTTTTTGGTTTCGAATGCTTTATATATATACACACACACATATATATACCCTCTTTTTGACTTGTTTTGTATGCATGTAAAGTAAATACATATAAGTAATAAAAAGAAAAAAGATAAAACAAAAATAAATAAATAAATAAAAGAAGAAATCCACATGTACCCTGTGTAACAACTTTAACTGGTTGTTTGTTGTTCTTATTGTTGCTGTTGTTACTGTTCTTCTTGTTGTGATGTTAATGTTTGCCATTGAACGCTTCAATGATTTTTGCTTCATCAGAACTCTGGATGTTGACTGGAGTTGCTACGTATGTGCCATATTCATGGTTAATTCAGGCAAGAATTTGGAACAACAAAAACAACTTAACAAACGCACTTTTACATTCAGCAACAAATATTGGTAATCTAATGGGTTTAAGTCGCACTTCAAAAGCCCTGCATCGTAAGGCTCTCTTCATTTACTTCGGAGCATATTATTTTACGCACGCACATGAATAAGAAGGTAACCAATTTATACAATAGATTACTTTATGGTAATTACACGTTGGAGCACTTCGTACTTAACGTCGCTGTATTTGGAGAACGGTAAGTGTAGCATTGCATACCTAAGCGTTTGTGTACTCGGCCGAATCCAGTATATGAAAATGAAAAGACGAAGCAGTTTATGCTTTACTTCGGGGCCGAGGCGTGGTATGGTTCGAAATCCTTGTATCGTCCTCAATTTTCTGCTTTTTTGTGCTTACTACATTAATTAATAATATTTCACATTTTATCCTTCCACATAAAAAAGGTTTATTCTAATGCTTCCTGAGTGTAAAAATGTCGACCATAAACTTGCAAAACAAATGGTAGGCGTAACTGCAATGATAACGAATCTCATCCGGGACATATTTATATTCGGTTATTACAAAATATAAAAAGAGAAAAAGAATCCTCTGCCCTCAGGAGGCTCACACAATATCAGTTCTTATTAATATACGTTAAAATCACGAAAAATGAAAAATAATTGAAAGACTTTCCTTTCCGTAGCAATTTTAATTGTAATTGCTTTCAGACAATTTTTGTTTCTTTTTTTTTTTTTGAGTAACCAACCACCCTCGAGACCTACCTACAGCCGACGTAAAGAGAGAGAATGTGACGGACAGAAAGAGGGCGGAAGAGAGAGAGAGAGAGATGTTATCAAGATTTCTCGTAACGTCTTCCAAGACTGATTTTTCTTACGCTGGAAATGATCGGATCGGTTGTTGTTAGTTAGAGTATTTGTGTTCTTAGATTTCTTTACAAAATTTTTGGCTGCAGAGTTTACGATCCGTACCGGTTTCTGATCAGCATCGCCGTATACATTTCAAAGATATATAGGGGTAAATAGACTGTTATATGACGCGCAAATTTTACCGGCCCTAGTCTGTCTGCTTCTCCTTTTCGCTGACAGAAGAGGGCTAAAGGACGAAAGAAACTCTTCGATTTTCTGTATGGAATGTACAGATAGGGCTTGTGAATGAATTGAATATCTTTTGTTACTATATTAGTGCAAGACAGTATTAGTTTTCATCTCGTTGTACAGCCCTCCAGCCTTATGGATGCATGCACGCATGCATCGTATATAGATATGTGCGCGTATATAGATATGTGTGCAAGTAAGTAGGTTGGTTGTGTTCTGACTGATTTGTTTTCTTAGTATTATTTTTCATCGTTTCTACTTTATCACTGTGTCGTTCTGACGGCTGGCGGTCTATTCATTTGATGTGTAAAAAGGGAAAAAAACTTTAAATTGTTTGTTGTTTTTTGTTCTTGTTTTCGCGTTCTCTTCTCTTACTCTTTATGCATCTTAAATGATTACTAAATTATGTTTAAAATATTCATTTTTTATAATAATATATTTCAGTTAACCGCTTCTAATAGGCATGAAGTGATTTAAAAATGGGTGGAACGCGAAGGGGCAACTAAAACGCATTTTTCAATTTATTTATTTATTTAATATAATTAACTTAACATGTTTACACTGAAAAATATTCTTATTGTACGGAGGAAGTGTTAACAAAAAAAGTAATTAATAACACAAAATGCCAACAAAACTGTTAACAAATGAAAATCATTTCATGAATTGGCAAAAAAAGAAAAAAACGATGAGGAAGAAAACAAATATCAATTAATTGTGAAACAATAAAACACGCAAAACTCAATGAAAATAAAGCGTTTATGTGTGTTCTTCGAACGTAATGGAGTACCATGTCAGAAATATCTAAGCGCTTTACGACGAACTTTCAGTACCGTTCACTGCAAGCAGATGCGTAAATTTCGCGTAATTTGTCTCAATCAAGAGCACATCCATCCGTCTGCTACAAACACCCGTTTGATTAATTCTCACAAACATTTATGCCAAACACTTATTAACTACATACATTCATGCCAAGTTTCTTTTTAATTTAAACCATTTTTAAGCAATTGTTAATATTTTATATCTACATATGTATATAGATATACATATCTTTATAACTCTTAAACTAAAAGCATATTTTCCAAGCCTTAATTTTCTTACACGAATCAAGAGCATACATACATTGGGTCGGGAAAAAAGCGCTGAGACGGTGTTTGTGTCATATATCGAGCTATTATGCGTTTAAATGAAGTTTATTTCATCATAGTCACCAGTGAACATAGAACTTTCAGACAATGGTCGATAGACAGACATATTTTCGCTATTTCAATCAGGGATATGTATATATATACATATATATGCAGACTGTACAGAGCTTCATCAAGGATTGAATTCGCGACATGCGCAAGCAATTTTTAATTTGCATTTTCCAATGGAGGGAACCTTGAATAAATGCAGGCAGCTTTGCAACTAATGCTTCATAGCTGTGTCGAATTGAAATGAAGCTGCATAAAAAATAAATTTTGAATAGATCGATAGAGAACAAGTGCCCACGTCTTATATAGATAAACCGTTTCGTCTTAGTGCGGGAAGGGCTGTGAACGTTAAGTACGCAAATTGTCAGTCCCCACAGATTTTTTCTGCTAACATTTTTAACATATATAGATGGTTTGAAGGGATGTTGGCCAGACCATCGAGGAAGAGCTTTCGTAAAGCTGCGGTCTTGCCTTCATTCATACTCGACCATAAGCGATTTGAGAGCAGGCTACTAAATTATATAGGGGTGAAGAAACCAAACTATTTTGCAGTATAGTGATAACTTCCGAACTACGCGATGTCGCGATATTGACGAAATTTTGTGAAAAGACAATCGGATAAGATTTGAATTCAAATCAACAAATTGCCTCGAGCATTAGTAATTTACTTCCTTGCCTAGTTCCGCAGGGGAATAGCGAGGCCAACGTTTCACTGTAGTGAAGTTTGCGAATGGTTAATACATCATATCCCCTTTCAATAAAGAGCAGCTTAATTTAAAGCTTCAGCTTTCTATTCTATAGCACGTAAGAACCAGGCTGATGGAACTGGCTTGATATACGCTACAAGAGCTTCAATATGAACTTCTGGAAGTTCTGCATATTTCTAAGTAAAATACTTTATTCATGTTGCGGAGAATCACACACATCCATCATTTCAGAGACAAATACGTAAAAACCACTACGTTGCTTGCGGTTCAGTTTGCTATATAGTGCCAGCTTTGAAGCGAATTTCCAAGTAGCTTTGTCCGGTCGCTTTACGCCCGGCACGTTGTGTGAATTGAATCGAAAAATTTTTTTGGCATTTACAAGTTTTACATATGTGTGTAACCCATTGTAACATGTAACATTTTTCGAAGCAACATAGGGATAGAGGAATGAATCGCAAAACGCGTATGTAATTAAATTCACCTCCAGTTACAATGTAATCAAACTCATATTTATCTTACATTGAACCCAGAATGCAAGCCTACAAGACATCTACATAGGCATAGCATGAATGAGGTATCGCGGTTTCTCACTAATTTTGAATGAATCCAAAACTTACATAGGTAGTACAAGGGGCTATGAAAATTGGCCAGAATAGATCAGATAAAGGGAAAAAGTAATACTGTGGTATGATGGAAAAAACCAAATTGACCACAAAACTCAGAGAACGAACAGACGAACGTGAGCTTCATAGCCCTCATTTAACACAGGCACGCCTATACTTTTCTACTTATTTAACAGTTTGTATAGTGTGATAAGCGCTTAAGCAATATTTTAAAAAGTTAATTGGGTTGGCATCATTGTTCTAAATGCACTTGATAACAGACATATAATATTCGCTTTCGAATTTGAACCGTAGACTATGATCGAGTACATATGGTCTAACATCACTTATCTCACCTTTTTCGTTACCACACTATCCCATATTGGAAGCACTAAGAAATATGTGTTAAATGTATATGTGTTCGATCAAGATCCGATTCTGCAATTGTCGAGCCATCAAGCGCATACAATATTTGTGGGCCTGAGAATAGTGAATATTCTTCAGTTTTTTCCTTGTGTTCATCTCGAACAAAGGGAAATCAATCATGAAAAAATCAGTTTTGAAAAAAATATTCTATTTGATGTTTAATGGATTATTTCAAAGAGAAGGAATTCTTGCAATAAAAGTTCAATTGACTTATGTCATAATGGACAACAAGAAAAAGCGACAACAATAATAACTTGTGAATGTTAATCAATAAAAGGAAACAAAAATCAACAACGACAACAACGTAAACATATTAATTCCTTTCTATAGTCAACGATGGCAAAACTTTTGCAATGAAATGAATAAATAAATGAATGAACTTTTTCGTCGTAACCAATTAAAAAGTGAATAACTGTCACGCTAGTCAGTCAGTCCTTCTGAACCTGTAACACTACATTATTTAAAATGTAATACAAATGAAAAAGAACTTAATAAATAGTAGTAACATATGCTAATAAAGTCTACATGCACTCACACATATATTTTCCAGAAATTTTTCATTCAAATAATTTATTTAAAATTTAAAGCAAAAAAAAGAAATTTAATAGATTATATACATCATGCCGCGCGTTGATTAGTGGCGGAAAAGATTTGCATAGGGCAACCCTGTTTCACTAAAATATGCGAAATGGAACTGTCATCCAGTTCATCGTACGTTAAATGTAATGTTTACCACTTCACAATATGGTTCGTTTAACAACCGTTGAACTTTGGGACTTTGAAAATTGCCATACTTAACAGGCTAACATATAAGCACATTTTGAAAGGTCACTGTGGGCAAACCATGTTCTGCGAAAAAATGAAACTAGCACAGCATGATATTCAGCCGCATTCATCTGGGTGTACGGAAATTTTCAAAGTCCCATCAAAAAAAAATTTTCCGAGCAAAACTTAATATAACCTGCAAATCGTTGGAAAGGCTATTAATCGAGGATTCATGCTGTGCTAGTTTCATCTTTTCACCTTATATGGTTTGCCCACAGTAGCCTTTCAAAGTTTGCTAATATGTTAGCCTGTTAACTACGGCACTTTTTAAAGTCCCATAAAAAAATTCTCCGAGCAAAATTGAATATAACCTGGACATCGTTGGAAAGGCTATTAATAGAGAATTCATGCTGTGCTAGTTTCATTTTTTCGCAGAACATGGTTTGCCCACAGTGACCTTTCAAAATGTGCTTATATGTTAGCCTGTTAAGTATGGCAATTTTCAAAGTCCCATAAAAA